>BSBK01005393.1:140000-313792 GCA_027943335.1 Chamaecyparis obtusa
CATGAAAATCATTTTGAAGGAAGGTGTGTGTGAATTTTGAAGGATGGCTAGATATCCTTGAGGAGCAGCAAAGATTTATTTTGATCAGGAAGGCTCTAGTGAAGCTGAAAAAAAGATCTGTAATCAACAATTTAGTTGCATCACTATTTAGGTCATTTCATTGTTAATTTCTTACCATTATAGCAGTGATTTCAAAATCTCCTAACCGAGTTGGTTTAATAGCCATTTTGTTAATCCTCTAACAAGGTGACAATTCTATTGAAGTGTTTCAAGACCTCTTACAAGGCCACTCCTAACAGGGTGATTAAATCCTCTAACAATGTCACACCTAACAGTGTGATTTGTAACCTTTTACCAGGTTGGCTCCTAACAAGGCATCACTTCAGAAGAGTGAAAATCAGTAACTAGTTACATTGGTGGTTTTTTCCCATATTGGGTTTCCATGTTAAATATGGTGTCTCTTGTGTTCATGTTATTTTCTTTATTCATGTATGTTAATCACTGATGAATGCTTAAGAATAGTTATAATTAATACTCACTGCAATAACTGAGTTACAACATTTCTCTGTATGACAGCAGTAAATGATTTAATAAGACATCTAAGGGATCTATGGTAATATTTTTGTGGTTAATTGATTCACCAGCCCCCCCTCTTAGTTACTACATCTATATTTCCAACAATTGGTATCAGAGCTTTTGGTGCTTGCAGGAAGGGTTTTAAGGACCTAAGCTTAAGATCAGGATGTGTTACAAGAGAGAAATTTCAAGGCTTAACAGAGATAAATTTTTAGCATGGCAAGGTCTCATGAGACTTCATCTGGCTTCCATTGGTGATTCAGGATGCAAATATATTGATCAAGAATATACAGTTCCTACTGGCACATTAAATGTTGAAGACATTGTAGAGAAAAAGAACCATAACACCATGATGATAGACATTGCATCAGCTCTTAGCTATGAATAATTTGATGAGATCAAAGACTGCACAACTTCTTATGAAATGTAGAGCAAGTTGAAGAAAATTTATGATGGTGATGACAATGTGAGGAGAGTGAAAGTAGAAAGCCTAAGAGGACAGTTTGATCAGATGAAAATGAAAGAAGATGAAAACATTGCAAAATATGTTGAAAGGATCAAGGCAAGTGTTAGTGCAATCAGAGCTTCTAGAGGAACAATTGATGATTAAACTATTATAAGTAAGGTTCTTAGAACATTACTTCCTATCTATGCAATAAGAGTATCTGCTATTCAAGAAAGAAGATGTGAACAAAATCACAATATAACTTTGGATGCCTTAGTTGGAAGATTGACAACTTTTGAATTGGATAACTATGACAACTATGTTCCAGCTTCTAAACATATTGAATCAGCATTTGAGGCCAAACTTTTACTTAAGAAGGGCAAGAAAATCCAGTTAGAAAGTGAAGAAGAATCAGAGGAAAGTTCTGATAGTGATCTTTAAGTTATTGAAGCATTACTTGCAAAGAAATATTCTAGAGGCAGAGGCAAATACAAAGGTAAAACTCCCTTAATCTATTTTTCATGTGAAGAAATTGGTCATATTGTAGCTAGGTGCCCAAACAAGCAAAGAAAAGATGAGAAGAAAGGTCACAAGTACAATGACAAGAAGAATTTCAAATCAGTCAAGGATAAAGGTAAGAAAACATGGTTTTTGGCTAAGGATTCTGATGATAGTGAAGAAGAAATTATTTTCATTGCTGTAAAAGATGAATCTAATAATGATGAAGACGAGATGGCACTTATCTCTCATATAAGAAAAAATGATACATGGATTATAGACAGTCAATGCTCACATCATATGATTGGTGACAAAACTAAGTTTGACCATTTTGAAGACTATGATGGTGGTAGTGTAAGGTTTGGAAACAATGAACCTTGTTGTATAAAAGGAAGTGGACGAATTTCATTAACCAAAGAACTTATATGTGATAATGCATATTGGGTTGAAGGATTAAAACATAATCTTCTAAGTGTAGCATAGATAATCAACATTAGATTCAAGGTTGAATTCATGGATGGCAAAGCAAGACCACTAGATGACAAAGGAAAACTGATTGGTTCAGGCAAACAAACCAAAGGTAACCTATTTTATCTTGATCTTAGTGAATGCTCATGTTTTATTTCTCAAATTGAAGAAAGTTGGTTATGGCACAAAAGGTTATGTCATTTAAATTTTGATAATACGGTGAAAATAAGAAAATTCAAGAAAGTAAGAGGTATTCCTACTTTGAAGAAACCTGATGTTAGTCTATGCAAGAATTGTCAGATTGGTAAAATGGGAAAGACTAGCTTTAAAAGTAAAAACTGTCAGTCTGAAGATATTTTGGATATTGTGCATACTGATTTATGTGGACCTATTGGAATTGAAAGCTATACTGGAGAAAAATTCTTTATTCTCTTTGTTGATGATTACTCTAGAATGATGACTATTATGTATTTAAGAGAAAAGTTAGAAGCATTTGAGAAATTCAAATGGTATTTGGCAAGAGTAGAAAAGGAAATAGGAAAAAGAATGAAGTGCTTGAGATCAGATAGAGGTTGTGAATTCATCTCCCATGAATTCAATAATTTCTGCATTGAAAGAGGAATCAAAAGATAGGTATCAGCTCCAAGAACTCCTGTGCAGAATGGAATAGCTGAAACGAGGAACAGATCTATCATGGATTGTGCAAGGACTCTAATGATTAAAAAGAACATTTCTATGAAATACTGGAAGGAAGCTATTAGCACTGCAGTTCACACCTTGAACCGAGTATAGTTGAGGAAAGACACATTCAAGACTCCTTATGAGTTATGGTATGGCTATAAACCCAATGTAAGTTACTTGAAAGTATTTGGTAGTAAATGTTACATCTTAAAAGAATCTAGAAAAGGAAAATTTGATGTAAAAAGTGATCAAGGATTATTTTTGAGATATTCTTGCAAAAGTAAGGCATATAAATGTCTGAATTTGTCTACTCACAAAATCATAGAAAGTGCACATGTTAAAGTTGATGAGTTTGCAGAAAAGACTGAAGAAGAAAGCAAAAAGGAACTAGAGGATTACAAAATATTTGTTCCCATTAAACCTGATACATTGCGAGACACATTTTTCAATAAGGAAACTGCATCTACCAAGCCCAGTATAGTAACCAAGTCACAAGAAGAAGTTCAAACCAAGTCATAAGAAACTGAGTCTTAGCCTGAAGCTACCGAGTAAATATCTACCGAGCCTGAGCAACCTGAACCTGAAGATGAAATTCAAGAAGATGACAATGTAACTCATTCAAGAGGCAAGGAACCTATATTGGCCAAGTATGTCAGGAAGCATCATACACGAGATCAGATTATTGGAAACAAATTAGATGGTATTATAACAAGAAGTAAACTAAAAGGTACATGTTTACTTGCTGATTTTGAACCTAGAAATGTAAAAAATACATTGGAAAATGAAAGTTGGATTGAGGCTATGAATGAAGAAATAGAACAAATAGAGAAAAATAAGACATGGACTCTTGTACCTAGGCCTAAAGACAAAAATGTAATTGGAACGAAATGGGTACTCAGAAATAAGCTAAATGAAGATGGTCAAGTATCTAGAAACAAAGCTAGATTAGTGTGTAAAGGGTATTCTCAAGAAGAAGGTATAGATTATGGAGAGAATTTTGCTCCTATTGCAAGATTAGAAGGTGTAAGGACTCTACTTGCATATGTAGCACATAAAGGATTTAAGGTATATTAGATGGATATAAAATCTGCATTTCTCAATGGTATTCTTGATGAAGAAGTCTACATTGAGCAACCTGAAGGTTTTATTGATCCAAACAAAAAGGATATGGTCTGCAAGTTACAAAAAGCACTGTATAGTCTGAAACAAGCCCCTAGAGCATGGTATGAAAGATTACATAACTATATTATTTAGATTGGTTTCAAAAGAGCTAATGATAACAGTAATTTGTACATCAAAGAAGGACTAGATAACAAAATTGTTTTGGCAGAAATATTTTTGGATGATACTATGTTTACAAGGAATGATGATCAATGCAAAGAATTTTTAGAGAAAATGAACAAAGAATTTTAAATGTCTATGTTTGGTCAGATAAAGTTCTTTGTTGGTGTTCAGATTTAGAAAAACAAGAATGGTATCTACATTGCTCAGTCTAAATACATCAAGGAAATACTTAATAAATTTGGTATGAAAGATTCAAAACCAGTTGGTACACCCATGTGTATAGGACTGGAGCTTACAAAAGATGATGATTCAAAAGAAGTAGATCTGACCTTATATAGATCAATGATTGGAAAATTACAATATGTAGTGCATACAAGACCTGATATTACCTTAGCAGTTGGTATAGTAGCAAGATTCTCAGAAAAACCCAAAGAAAATAACATGATGGCAATCAAAAGAATCTTGAGGTACTTGAGAGGAACTGAAGATTATGGCTTGTGGTATAAATTTGGAGGCAATATGGACTTAAAAGTGTTTATTGATGTTGATTGGGCATGAAACATTGATGACAGAAAGAGTACAAGTGGTGGAGCATTCTTTCTTGGCAAAAGGTTAGTATCTTGGACTAGTAAAAAAAAAAATTGCACATCCCAATCCACAACAAAAGTAGAATATGTTGCTGCACTAGTAAACTGCTCTAATATTGTTTGGTTTAAACAGTTATTGGAAGGCATGAAGGTTGAGATCAAAGAACCAGTTGTTATGTTTTGTGATAATACAAGTGCAATAAATATTTCAAAGAATCTAGTAATGCATTCCAAAACCAAACACATTGCTATAAAATATCACTTTGTCAAAGAATTGGTGTAGGAAAATGAAATTAGATTGGAATATGTTCATACAAAAGAATAAATTGCAGATATCTTCACCAAACCACTACCTAAGGATGCATTCTTGTATCTAAGAGGTAAGTTAGGGGTCATTCCCCTATTCGAGGCTCACTAAATTAAGTTTTAGTGATGCATCAACCAGAGCATGTTGAAGATCAATCAGTTGATGTAGCATAGTCAAGGAATCATTGCATATGAATCAGTACTTAAGGTACATTGGTATTCACTAGAAGTGTGTTGTCAAAGAGGGAGAGTTTGCTGTCATTTCATGAAATTTCTAAGAAGGAAAATTTGAAAAGTAAAGAGGGAGAGTTTTTAGTCAGAGAGAGAGTTTGCTGATAGAGGAAGATGAGAATCAGAATGAAGCTAAGGATATGTTCCTTATTCTATGTTTGCTATGAAATTTTATTATGCTATGACATGTTGTGTTTCCATCAATGCCAAAGAGGGAGATTGTTGGTTACAATTGTTTGAGGGAGATTGTTGAATACAATTGTCTAATTGTGTGTTGTCTTTGATATCACACAAATTTCATATCAATAAACAGTTCTATGTGTCTACTGAGCTCAGTCGGCCAACAAGGCAGTTTTCAAGTGTCTATCGAGATATCTTGGGTGTCAAAGAAAAGTATGGCAGAAGACAGTGTTAACCGAGCTTCCATGATTATCAAAGGAAAGTTATTGATTACCAAGCTCACCTGATCTCTCAAGGATGTTGTAGAATTTTTTGTAGTTACCGAGTTCTCTCGGTCATCAAAGAAATATTTTCAGGATTAATGTTTACCGAGCAAGGTTAGCCCAAGTAAAGGATTTTGTTTATTCCAGCTGACTGTTATAATGATTGTTAAAATTTATAATGATTATTAGTGCTGACTTGATAATCTGAATGAACAATTTGAATGGTATATATATAGCAGGTCAAGTGGTGGATTGTGTGTGAGTGAAAAGAGTAATATGCAAGTTTGGAAGTTTGTGAGCAAACATGAAAATCATTTTGAAGGAAGGTGTGTGTGAATTTTGAAGGATGGTTAGATATCCTTGAGGAGTAGCAAAGATTTATTTTGATCAGGAAGGATCTAGTGAAGCCGAATAGAGATCTATAATCAACAATTCAGTTGCATCACTATTCAGGTCATTTCATTGTTACTTTCTTACCATTGTAGCAGTGATTTCAAAATCTCCTAACTGAGTTGGTTTAATAGCCATTTTGTAAATCCTCTAACAAGGTGACAGTTCTATTGAATTGTTTCAAGACCTCTTACAAGGCCACTCCTAATAGGGTGATTAAATCCTCTAACAAGGTCACACCTAACAGTGTGATTTGTAACCTTTTACCGGGTTGGCTCCTAACAAGGCATCACTTCAGAAGAGTGAAAATTAGTAACTAGTTACATTGGTGGTTTTTTCCCATATTGGGTTTCCACATTAAATCTAGTGTCTCTTGTGTTCATGTTATTTTATTTATTCATGTATGTTAATCACTGATGAATGCTTAAGAACAGTTATAATTAATACTCACTACAATAACTGAGTTTCAACATTTTTCTGTATGACAGTAGTAAATGATTTAATAAGACATCTAAGGGATCTATGGTAATATTTTTGTGGTTAACTAATTCACCCCCCCACCCCCCTCTTAGTTACTACATCTATATTTCCAACAATCCTTGCCTTTGGCTTGTATGCGCAGCCTTTGCCTTTGACTTGTGTGCATAGCCTTAAGCTTTGTGTGCACAACCTGTTATTCTCGCAACCATAACTATTTTACCTCTAGCATTCCTTATTCTTCTATTTAGTTTTTTTGGCTATTGTTAGATCCCATCTACATTATATTTATGCCAGTATTATCATTTGTGCTAAAGGTATAAACTAACATTTTTCTATTGATGCTTGTTTCTTGGTTTAAAGTTGCAAGTTACATTCATTCTACATAAAGCAGCAGAAGCGTGGTTTAGTGTTGTTATTTTTAATACAAGTTGTGATTGATTGATGTTTTAAATTCAATTATTTGTGAGCAGGCAAGGCCTGGTCTATATTAGCTGATATTTTTTCAACAAACCTGATCTCTTGGCTACATTTAGCTTATTCCTCTACATTTTATTGTAGTATGTTTCTTTAAATCAAAACTTAGCTTACTCTTGTGGTCTCTGATCTCTACATTTCTTGATTCCTTTGCATTATATCAGTCTTTTTCTATTTACATCTTGGTATTCAAGTTCATTTGACTATTTTAAAATTGATTAAAATTAAATTGTCTAATCTTTTCAATTAAATTGATTAAAATTGTTCAAATTTGAAAACTAGTTTGATATTACATTTAAATATTAGTTTGATTTTAAAATTTGTTTGTTTAAAATTTGAAATTTAGTTAGCTTATTAATTTAAATTTAAATTATTAAATTGTTAACATTTTAATTTTTTTTTAGTTTCGTTTATGAAATCCATTCTATTTAACAAAAGCATTTAAATTAATCTTTTTTGTTTCTATCAATTTGTATAAACAAATCTTAATTAACCTTAATACATTATCTCTTATACTTTTTTATTCATGAATTCACCCTTAATTTTAACTCTAATCATTTTAATTTCTTTATTTTTGAAACATTTAATAAAATTTTAATTTTTTAAAAAATTCAATTTGTTTTATTGAAAGCTTACTTAACCTTAGAGTTAATTTATTTTTTCTTGTTCTTTAACTTAGGATATTCCTTGTATCTCAATTTGCTAAAGTTAATTTAATCATTTTAAATAGTTAATTATGTCTAACCTAATTCCATTGAATCAGCTGCCACTACTTCTCAAATAGACAAAGATGCATGACAAGTTAAAAATGAATAATCCCTTAGAATAATTTGTCTTTTGGTTATTCCTAACTTATATGTATTGATTAGATATTTCAACAAATCCCATCAAGTGTGGACCATTTTGTAACAAACCTATGATAGCTCCACCAAATCTCGTAAGATTCAACTCCAAGACAACTTGGAAAACTCATGTATATTGACTATAAATCCATGGATGAATTTTTACTTAAATTTGATGCTATGAAAACTCAATTTAATGGTGTGAATGTTACTTTAAATGATATTAGATTAATTACTATTTTTGTCAAGAAGTGTCTTCTTAAAGAGCAACAATTTATTACTAACATTCATTTGCAACTCGCTATTTCTTCTTTAGCTCCTTAGTTAACTTATGGCATATTTCAAAATCATTTATGTCAAGAGGAAGCTAAGTTATTACAATTTGGTACTCTTACATCTTCTGAACATGCTTTTGTGTCTAAGCATCAAAATCAAAATAATAGATCTCATAATCATAATTCTTCACATAATAATCACAATTATCATAATTATAATCATCATACCAAAAATATTCCTCATAACAATAATAATAATAATCATACTAACAATAGATTTAATTCTAGGCCCTCATATAACAATAATGCTAATCACAATAATAATTATAATAATAAAAAAGAAAAAGAAACCACATTGTACTTATTGTGGCAAAGATGGTCACCTAACTAATGTTTGTTTTGAAAAGTAAAATTATAAGAAGCCTATGAATAACAATAATCAAAATAACTTCAAATCTCAAGGTAATCAATCTCATCGTGCTTTTACTTCTTGTTTTAAATCTTCTCATTCCTTAGAATGGATTATTGATAGTGGAGCTTCTCACCATGTTACATCTCATAGAGAAGTGTATTATTATTTACAGCCTCATAAAACAAACATTCGTATTCAATTAGCTAATAATCATAGTTGCAAAGTTAATAAATTTGGTGATGTTAATGTTCCAAATGGAAAATTACCTAATGTTCTTTATGTTTTTGAGTTTAAATCCAATCTTCTTTCAGTTGCTCAACAATGTCAAGAATACAAAGTTGAATCTCATAAGGATATGTGTTACATTATTGATCCTAAGAATGATCATGTTATTTCTAATGCTAAGTTGGATCATGATAATTTGTTTAAATTTTATGAGTTTGCCCCATCAATTTACTCTTTAAAAGTTAATATTGATTTCAATGTATGGCATGAAAGGCTTGGCCATTTGAATTTTGATTATATTTCTAGATTGCTCAGATCTAACATAGTTGAATTATTACCACATATTGTTCCATCTAAATTTACATGCACATGGTGCATGAGTAGCAAAATGAAAAGGGAGCCCTTTCCTCATGGTACTTTATGGAGGGCATCTCATAAGTTAAATTTGATTCAGAGTGACCTTTTGGAACCAATGGAGAACACCTCCATTCAAGGTTCAAAGTATTCTCTTACTTTTGTTGATGACTTTACTAGAAGAATTTGGATCTATTTCTTGCATAGTAAAGATCAAGTTCTTGATATATTTTCTAAATTTCATATGTTTGTGGAAAGGAAATTAGGTTCTAAGCTTCAAATTCTTAGAATAGATAATGACACTGAATATGTTAACAATGCATTTTTTTCTTATTTGAGATATTTTGGTATAAAACATGAGCTTATTGTTCGTTATACACTACAACAAAATGGTGTGGTGAAAAGGAAGCATAGAACTATTATGGAAATGGCTAGATGTATGTTACATGAAAACATTATTCCTTACAAGTTATTGGTTGAAGCAATGGCTTGTACCACTTATATTCTTAATATAGAACTCCTACTAAAGCTTTGCAAGATATAACTCCTAAGGAAGTGTGGTCTGGTAGAAAACCAAATTTACAACATCTGAGAATTTTTTGATCTGGATCTATTTTGTATGTTCACACACCTAAACAAAAAGGTAAAAACTTGATTCTAAATCTTCTACATTTTATTTTGTTGGGTATGATGAATTTACTAAAGGTTATAGAGTTTATGATCCTACTACTAATAAGGTGCATATTGCAATAGATGTTTACATTGTAGAAAATGAAGTTCATGATTTCTACAAGATCAAAGATGATGAATTTAAAGGAGACACTATTGAGATTGTGGAGGACCAACCTCCTATTCTAAACCCTACTCCTAATGCATCTATTTCTATTCCTACTAGTAATATGAATGATGATGATGATGGTAATAATATATCTACTCTTCATAGTGATAATGTTGATAATGATGATAATGATACTCCTCATAGTCATATTTTTGTTAATTCTAAGAGAAATCCTAAATGGTTTAAAGATTTACTTAATGAAGGTGATGATTATATTACTAGAATGGGTGGTCTTAGACCTAGGAGAGTTAATTATTGTAATTATGCTTTAATATCTTCTCTTATGATCCCTGATGATCCTCAAACCTTTTTCTGAAGCTAAAATTAACCTCATTGGAAAAATGCTATGCAAGAGGAATATGACATTTTAATTTATAATAATACTTGGGATTTAGTTCCCTTATCTCATGGTAAAAATCTAGTTTCATGAAAATGGTTATATAAAACTAAGTTGAATGCCAATAATGAAATTAGTAAGTTTAAAGCTACATTAGTTGCAAGAGGTTTCTCTCAAATTGAAGGATTAGACTATAATGAGACAGTTTCCCATGCTGCAAAAATGCCTATGATTAAAGTTATTCTTTTTTTGGCTTCTAAAATGAATCAGCCTATTTAGCAAATGGATGTTAAAGGTGTCTTTTTAAATGGTGATTTGCATGAAGAAATTGATATGTCCCAACCTCCTAGTTTTATTAAAGAAGTTCATGAACATCTAGTATGCAAACTAAATAAATATATTTATGGTATAAAGAAATCTCCTAGAGATTGGTATTCCAAAATTAATGCTTTATTTATTTATCAAGGTTTTTAAAGAAGTAAAAATGATCCTAAATTGTATATCAAGCATAGTGAAGATGACATTATTATTATCATTCTTTATGTTGATGATTTGATTCTTACTTCTAGTTCTAACCATTTAATTTCTGATATTAAGTTCCAACTTAACCAGAAATTTCAAATGATTGATTTAGGACTTTTACATTATTTCCTAGGAATGCAAATTTGGAAAACCCCTAAGGGTATTTTATTTCTCAAAGTAAATATGCGAAAGATCTTCTAGATATATTTCATATGAATGATGCTAATCATGTTTCAATTCTATGTGAATTAGGAACTAAGTTAATGATAGATATGGAATCTCCATTTATAGATGCTACTCCTTATAGACAACTATAGCTAGTTTAAATTATCTAACTATCACTAGACATGATATATCTTTTAGTGTTGGTTTAGTTTCAAGATTCATGTCCAAACCTTAACAAACACACTTCAAAATTGCTAAAAGAATATTACGATACATTAAAGGTACTATTAACTTAGGATTATTTTATGATGCAAATTCTGATTTTTCTTTTAAAGGTTTTACTAATTCAGATTTAGATGGAGACCCAAATGATGGGAAATATACTTGTGGGTATTGTTTGTCTCTTGGCTTAGGTGCTATATCTTGGAAAAGTAAAAATTATCAATCCATTTCTCTATGTTCTACCGAAGCTGAATACAAAAGTTTTAGTCATGCCTCTAAAGAAGCTTTATGGTTTAGAAAAATACTTGAAGATTTGGGTCTACCTCAACAAGAACCTACACCAATATATTGTGACAATCAAAGTACAATAGCCTTGGCAAAGAATCTAGTTTACCATGCAGAATCAAAGCACATTTCTCTCCAGCACCACTTCATTAGAGATAAAATTGAAGAAAAGAAAGTGTCCCTCATCTATTGCAAGGGTGAAGATCAAGTTGAAACTATTTTGACAAAGCCTCTTTCTAGAGAAATTTTTGAATTTCATTGCAAAAATTTGAGTTTGATACCCATTGATGTAATCACCCCAAGTAAATATTAAAGGGAGGTGTTATAATTAGTAATCTTTCCTTGGTTGTTTTATTTAATTCAAGCATAAACCAAGGGATCCTCCTTTTGTTTATTTTAGGATATTCCTATAGGAATCTCTACATATAATTTTGTCCTCTAGTCCAAGTGGGAGGAAAACTCATATTTTGTA
Organism: Chamaecyparis obtusa; assembly: GCA_027943335.1. Lineage (NCBI taxonomy): Eukaryota > Viridiplantae > Streptophyta > Pinopsida > Cupressales > Cupressaceae > Chamaecyparis > Chamaecyparis obtusa. The sequence continues at coordinate 151,813 of BSBK01005393.1, forward strand.
ATTCCTTTAATAAGGAAAATAGTTTATTCCTTCTTATGAGGATTCTCACACTTGGCACACACTTGTATGAATGTTGCATTCATTTACATAGGGAGTTATATGAAAACTCCTTCTCTCATCTCTACTTATGAGATGTTTCTCCACACTCTTGACACAATTTTTCTCACATTTCCTTCAAATAATTTTCTCTCCTACTAGTTCTATCACTATTGTATTGATTCTCTCTCTCTCTCTCTCTCTAAGATTTTCATTCCTCATTCATAATACACAAAGAGGTTTTTCTTTACTTTTCCCCTTACAAAAATCTCTTGGCTCTTGTTGGGATTTTGAGAGTTTTCTCTTGTTTTGGTGATCGATCTTGCAACTCTCTCATATTTGCTTTACGGTAAAATCCTTGCACTTCGCTTTCTTGGATTATCTTCTTGATCTTGTTTCCATTCTTTTAATACTTATAACACACACACACACACACACACACACACACACATATATGTCTACTCCTGGTTAGAGGGGGCAACGATGACCAAGCCTCTATGTGTCATTGAGTGGCCCATAGTGGCCAAGCCTTTGTTGTTTGACAAACAAGCTTACAGTGGCAGAGACACTACAAAAGCCATGGTGTGGCTCGTACGTGGCCAAGCCTCTGTTGAGCCACAAATGTGGCACAACCATGAAAGTCATAGGTATGAGAGAAGTGGGGGGCGTGTGCCTTCTCTCCACTTTAAATTTGAAAAAATTAATTAAAAAAATGACAACATAAAATAGTAATAGAAAATAATAATTTAAAAAATTATACCTACACAATGAAAGATCATCCATGGTTGCATCCTCCATGCTTTCAATCTAAAAACCCTAACACAAGAACAAGAAAACAAGAAATTATCATTAGGGTTAGAAAAATAATAGAGATAATGAAAACAATTCATAAGATTTAAAAATAATCTAACAATAACAATAATTTTGAATTAGGATTTGGAGAGGGAAAGAAAAGGGAGCCTAAATGAAGTTTTTTAAAACGAGGCAAGTCTTCTCATAGAAGACTCTTAGGAAACCCTCATTATGACCGAAAATTCAAAAGTTAAAGAATATAATAATAGACCTTCATTTCCTTTTTTATTTAAGTTTTGAAATCATGTTTTGTGGGGTTCTTTTATTTCAAAAAGTAACATTTTTATTTGAGTCTATCTAATCAATTGTTTTAATTATTTAATTGGAGGGGAATTTATTTATTTAAGTGAAAGGCAATTATTATTATTCAAATAAAGAGTAAATTATGTTAGTATAATAATTATCAAGGTGAATATATCTACATAATGTGACTTAGATGTTATAAGTGATATTTAAATAGGTCTCGTGTAATTTGTTTTTAATATAAAGTTAATTATGTTAAATTCGTTAAGTATATAAAATATATAATTAAATTTAATGAAAAGTAAAATATCGTAAGATAAGTTTTATTAAAGGTAATTATAATTGCACTTAGTTTCTAATATTTATGTTATCGAAATCTTAATTTTAATTTGGTTTTAGTAAATAGGTATATAAAACTTAATAAAATTGGCAATTAAATTTCTAAGTAGAATATTAATGTGAACTTTTAGAATGTTGGATTTAACTTTATTATGTTAATATGGTCTTAAAACTTAATAAAATATGATCAATTAAATTAAAGAGTTATAAATTTCAGGTTAATATAATGAAATGTTTTAGTGCAACATTGTAATGTTGTTAGTGAAATTATCAAAGGGGAGTAGATTATGGATAGTATTAATCCCACAAATGCTATTAAAATTATGAATCATTTAGGTTTATGTCAAACTCTATCAATCCAACATACAATTTTATTTGAATCGTAATCATTCAAACTCTAGAAAACTAAACCCTATCAAGCTATCAAACTAGATATGAACACTGTACAAAAGGAATATTGTAACCTTAGTTGCAACATTAGAGTTTAAACATTTAATTATGACCTTTATTTTAAAAAATTTGTTGGTGTGTTTTTACCTACGTTTTGGGTATAACAGCCACATAACTCATCATAGATTTGATAAACCAATATTGAATCACTCATTTCCAGTCACAAACTATTCTAGAAGTTTCCATGTTACACTTCAACCAATCATAAATTAAATTCATACTTTCCATAGTTACAGTCATACAGGTAACATCTAGAGGCATCCCTAAGTCTCCATTAAGAATCATGACGATTGGAACCACTATTCATCCTTGTCTCATACTTGGCTACAAACTAAGAACACTAGGTCAATACTTGACATCAATGACAATGCAATAACTAATCATCGCAATCACCAAGTTTGTAACATGTTCTCACTTACCATCACTTCATTAGTTATGCTAGCAAAGTATCATGAATATAATGTAATCAAGAGACAAATTTATTCTCCAAGAACCCCACAAAAAAATGGTGTTGTAGAGAGGAAGAATAGAATTATTATGGATCTTGCAAGCACAATATTGCTTCAAGGTAATGTATAAAAGATATATTGGAGAGAATAAATTAGTATTGCTATTCACACACTAAACAAGGTGGAAGTAAAGAAAGGAATAGGTAAGACACATTATGAGCTATGGTATGATCACTCACCTAGTGTTAAATACTTCAAAGTCTTTGGAAGTAGATTTTACATTAAGATGGATGATTACAAGGGAAAGTTTGATCCAAAAAGTGATGAAGGTATGTTCTTAGAATATTTTAATAAAAGTAAAGTATATAAATGTTTCAATATAAGAACTAACAAAATGATTGTGTTTGCTAAAATAATTTTTGATGAATACCCTGAGAGATCTGATGATTCAAGCAATTAAGTGACATAGGATGATTGGTAAATTGTATAAATTGAATTAAAAGTGTATGAACTAGTAGAAAAAAAAATGTAGAAGACGTGGTTCAATCGATAGAACAAGAACGGACTAGATCAGAACTAGTAATGCCAAGGTATGTGAGGTTGAATCATTCTGACAATCAGATATTTAGTGATAAGAATTTAGTTATTTTAACTAGAAGTAAGGTTAGAGTAAACACTTGTTTGATCTCAAAATATGAGCCTAAAATAGTGAAGGAAGAAATCAAGGATGAAGATTAGATAAGAGCTATGGAGGAAGAGTGTTAGGAATAAATGCTGAATATATCCTATGGGGGATTATTAGTAGCCATTTTGTAGTAGTTGTTGTTGAATTCATGACTGTGATTGTCATTGATGTCAACAAAGTGATCTTCTGGAGATTAGCAGAGAAGCAGACAGTGTTTGAGTTAGTGCACTTGGGATATTGAAGATGAAGCTATGTGGGTTTGGGGAATTAATCTATGATGTGTTATAAGATTGTGGTTAAGAGCGCATATAGTAATTCCTTTATTCATGGAAGTTATAAGCATTTTAGTAGAAGCAGTCTTCAGGGAGTGTTCCTAAGTAGCAGTTTGTGGAAAACATATGATATCTCCTAATCAAGATGGAATCTAGTTATGCACAGTTAGAGAGCAGTTGAAGACATATTGATAGTGGCATGGATGACAACCCAAGATCCGAGGTCACATGAGTGAAGAATTATATTGATTGGAAGCTGACAATTTTGTGTAATATTGATGTAACGTGTGGAAACTTTTATTTTGTAATTTGTATATTGACTCATTTGTAATTACGTGAGTGTGGTATGTCATGCCCTGACACTTCTCTTTTAGATTTTCCAGTTGAATCTAATTGATAAATTTATATTTTGTCCTATCTAGTTGGTTGGATAGTTATTGTTGAACATTCTATGATTATCTTATGTTGTTTTGTTTTTAGACAGTATCTTTAATTTGGAATTTTGGGTTGACTTAGTTATGATAGACACTATTTACAGTTTGATTTTTATGATGTATTCTTTGTTTGATTAGTTCAAATCAAATGTTTATTATTTTTGAACTGTCTAAATTTGGAAATATAAGAATTGTGTTAGATGTTGTAACATTTCTTATGGGGTTTGGATTTATTGTACTCAGTAAAAATTGTTTACTCCTGTACTAATGAATTACTTGTGCAAAGAATTCTGTTAATATTGGATAATCCATTACTGAATGATTTCAAACATGATTGGAAAATATATTTATATGATTTCTGTATTCCATTTTAATTCATAACTGAGTTTTAGATGTATTCAAAATTAATTAAAAGGGGTTATATATATATATATATATATATATATATATATATATATATATATATATATATATATATATATATGTATGTATGTATGAATTTGTATTGTAAAATTTATACATATACATATACGTGAATTGATATTATATTCTCAATATATAAAAGGTGATATTCACATACATACATACATACATACATACATACATACATATATATATATGTATGTATGTATGTATGTATGTATGTATGTATGTATGTATGTATGTATGTATGTATGTATGTATGTATGTATGTACGTACATACGTACGTACGTACGTACATACATACATACATACATACATACATACATACATACATACATACATACATACATACATACATACATACATACATACATACATATATATATATATACGTGTATGTATGTATGTATGTATGTATGTATGTATGTATGTATGTGCGAATTTGAATTCACACATATACATATATGTGGAATTATAGTTGAGGTTGATAATTATATATGTATATATATGTTTGTGAATTGGAATTCACACATATACATATATATATATTGGTTTTAATACTTTTTGAAATTCTTTCATTTTGTCTTAGCATGGGATTTTATGAACTCCCTAACCCATGTGACATCTTTGGGTTAAGCATGAAGTGCATTGTTGCATCCACTCAAGTTATTGATGTGACTTTGCTAGTGTCACTTGTGTATTCATTTCTGCCAATAGTGCTGCCTATAGTTGGAATGTGGGTACAGTCCATTATGAGCTTTTATTTTGATCTTATCTCTTCAACAAATAAATGCTAGAATCAATGGCGAGGTTGCTGGGTAATGTCGCTCTGAGTTTTGTTGCAAGATTTGAACTACAATATTTCTTTTGTTATCTCTAGCTCTCGTGATGGCAGTGTTTGCAGCTAGAAGTTGGAACTGTAAGGTTTTATCTTCTATTTCTGTTATGACTTTCCAAGTCAAAGCTCGTAGCTTCAAGATATTCTTTTGTGTTTTCATCTGGGATGTTGGTTAGCTAGTTGGGAAGTTTATTTTGTTCATTGGCACATATAGTGCTCTGCCTGTGACATTATTTGGTTCTTTTTCATTACATCTTGTGGCATTTTAGAGATTATTGTTGGAGCATTTCTCTGTTATCTGCCCAACTTCGTAAGGATAGTCTACTACTCTCTGTTTCAAGTTGGGTCATGGGCTTGGAATGAGACAGTCTATGCTTCAACTCTCTATTTTTTTTTAAAGTAAGGGCCAGCATTCTTACCCTACCTTTATGGTGTAAATCTATCTGTTAAGATTAGAATGCCTGAGGTGACCGTGATGTACGAATTTGAGTATGAGTGAGAGAGGGATTTCTCTCCCATAGCAGGTTTTGTCCACCCCAGTTCCATTTATGTGTCAGAATGCATAAAAATGTGGTTTCTGTTAACACTAACAGTTTGAAATATGAGAACTAAGGTGTGAATGACTTTTAGAAAAAGGAATTTACTATGTGCCGTAAGGTTTGAGTCTAGAATTCCCTACATTATTCAACTTAAATCCCTTAGCTGTGCAATATGAGTTAGTTCTGTGAAAGAAGTGTTTAGTGCCGAAGAATATATGGTGCAAATTTTGTTGATGAATCAGTAGCTGTATTATTATTATTGATTTTCTTTTTAAGAGGATAAACTTAGGGGAGAATGTCTATATTGTGAATTGAATTATAGGGTTTCAAGACTGTTAGATTAACTGTCGAATTCTTGTGTGGATTTCATTGTATTACACTTGATTAGTTGCATATTGGAAGTTAAAATTTATGTATAATTAGGAAGAGACTTTCCAATACTCAAACTTGTTCAGAACGTATGTTTGAGGTTGTGTAAGAAATTAATTTAGCGGTTTTAGAAAAAGGCTACGTTCATATTGGAGTTTGTTTTAATATGTGATGTAAGTTCTGCATTGTGATGATTTTGAGATTACTATCTATTAACTGTTTATGAGTTGAATTGGGAAAATACCTGTTGGATTAGTTTGGTGCCGAGACAGTATCAATTGGGTATAGTATGAAAACTTGTCAAACTATTGAACCAATCATCAATAAGGAACATTGAGTTGGGAAATGATATCGTCTTGTGTTGTAGCTCATTTAAACTTTTGGGTTTCTTCTCTAGCAGATGGTATCATTTTCAATATAGTTGTTGAGCATGGTTGTTTATGGTTAAATACAGTGTTAACTATACTATTGCATTTGTGTATAACAGTCAATTGCTTATAACTAGTAATGTTCATTATAGGGAATGATTGTTGAAAATAAATTATGTTTTATTGACTGTCTTATAATTGTTTGATAGCGAATATTGTAATTCTTTTGTTTAATTAAATTAAGGTGTAAGTATATCTATTCGGTTTGTTTGTGAATAGTTTTTTATGATGGTTACTGTGTAAGAAATCCAGTAGTATGGATTATGTTTTCAATTGCGTAATTTACTTTTATGTATCAATGTGAAGTTTAAATTCAGTTTTCAAGATTTGTACAAGTTGTTCAAACTTAAATGATTCCTATATGCATCTTATGATGTAACTATAGGAATACAATGTTTGCAATGATTACTGAATTCTTTATGTATACCGTTACTTTGTTAGTTGGATAGATGAGATTTGTGGAGTGGAATGTAGATGTAAATTTTGATCTATTCCACTACCAGAATGTGGTATCATGTGATATAATAGATATGATTTCTATTTTCATGTTCATGTTTGGTTAATTCAGTTATGATGTGATTGATAAGAATTTAGTTGATGATCACATATAGAGGTGGCTGAACTTGGATAACCAGTTCAATTATATTAACAAGTGATAATCCTAAAAAGTAATGGGTTGGGTTTTCATCATTTAAAAAGATAATTTTTACCTCTCCTATGTCTAAGACTTATATGGTCTAGAATGGAGTATGGGACTATGGTGCTGTTACGTTTTCAAAATGAGTATAGTAGTAAGCTAAGGCACTGTTACATTTTCTAAATGAGTACAACAGATACCTTCCAATGAGAATGATATCATGAGCATACCATGGATGCAAATACATGATATATCAGTGATGACACCTCAGTAGATATGTGAATCATTGAATTATAATTCTTATTGCATGTTAATTATTCCTTTTCTATAGTATTGTTACATGTGGTATATGAATTTATGTTGCTGATTTTGCATTATGTTTTCCTAGATACTAACCATTAATGTAGGTGGAATACGGTTGTCTCTATGTGTTAATCTATGTTGAGCCCTTTTTCTCATCTTGTGGTTGCATTGTTGGTGATTTTAGGTCCTCTAAGAGAAGGATCAATCTTATTAGTCAGATAGCTTTGGATTGCTTCTATGGACAGAAAGTTAATTGTTGAGGACATTCAGATTATGATGAACTTTGTATTAAACTAGTTTACTCATTGTGTTAGGACATAAATCCTTATATACATTGCTAATGTACTAATTGATATTGATTTTGATTGATCTAATGATGTACAATTGTTGTAACTGAACATGAGATAAATTTTAAAAAAATTGGTTTTACTATGTTATGATAATCCTTTGTTAATTCTGTATGGATGTACTTTTGTTTTTTTGTGGTGTTACATTTGGTATCAGAGCCAAGTTTGAACACTAGGGCTCTAGGTTAATGGGTTAAACTCGATAATGTTGCAATGTTAACGTTAGTTTTTTTTTCTCAGGTTGTCACTATGCCTCCCTTCACTAGAGGATCTCAAGGATGCGGAGTCCTGGATAATGCCAATGTAGGCAGAGACAGGGGTAGAGGCCGTGGTAGAGGTCCTATACACTAGGATGTAGCTAGGAATGACCCTAATGTTCAGGATGGTGATGTTGGAATTAACCAGGATAACCAAGGGGATCCTCAAGCTACAATGCTCCAGTGTATACTAGAACGATTGGATAATATTGAAGCTAATAACCATAATCCTGGTGGGGGAGCGATTTTTTGAGTGCCTCAGGTTCAGGATAACAATCCTCCTATGGTAGAGGATCCAATGAGTGGAGCTCAACTGAAGGATTTGTCCAAGGTCAAAGGACCATTATTCTATGGCATAGAAGAAGGGACTGTAGCTAAAGCTTGGTTGTTGAATATTGAATGATGTTTCATCTTACATCATTACCAGAGTAACGTAAAAGTGAGATGGACTGTTATGCATCTCAGGGGTTTTGGATCCATATGGTGCAATCAGGAATTGGAGAAATTGGGTTTGGTCATATCCGAGGTTACTTGGGAACTCTTTGTGGAATGTTTCAAAGAGAGGTTTATGTCAGAATATTGGCAGCAGGCTTGTGCTGAGGAGTTCTTCAATATTGTTCAAGTAGGTTCATCTATGGAGACATATGAGAAAAGATTCTATGAACTAAAGAGATATTCAGGGTGGGCTAAGAATGATAAAGCAATGATACATCATTTTATTAGAGGGCTTAATCCCAAGATTGGAGAAGAAGTACAAACTTTCAAACCCATGACTATGCAGGAGGCTACTGAGCAAGAAAAGCTCATTGAAATGAAGATTGGATACCATGGGACTTCTTCTAAGGCTAGTATGAACCCAACTACCAAGGATGAAAATAAGAACTAGAGAAAACTGAAAGGAAGCTCCAAGTCAGGGTTTGCTGACGGAAAGTTTAAGAAGAGGAGATTCAATAAGTACTCTCAATCCAACAAGAACACTAAGGGTTCAGATCAAACTAAACCTTCTCAGCAATCCCAAAGTATGCAGAGTAGTGCACCTTCTCCAAACATGTCTAGTCAGGATAGGAATTTTAAGAGGTCGGTGGTATGTTACAATTGTGGTCAACAGGGACACTACTAGTCACACTGTCCTAATTGGGACAAATCAAGTGTGGGATCTAAACCATCCAGGTCTAAAGCTACAATGGGTGATTCTTCCAGAAACCATAGGATATTTGCTACTTTAGAGAAAAAGCTAGCAAAGCATCAGAACATGATCATAGAAGCCAGAGGTAATATCCAAGGTAAGGAGGTTGTTATACTTTTTGATCCTGGAGCATTGGATTCATTTATTTCGTCTTCTTTAGTTGCTCAAGGTGGAATTCCAGTGGATAGGGCTGAGTCTTTTTGGCATGTGGAATTAGCTTCAAGATCTAGAGTGGAATCTAACGTAGTGGCTTATGACTGTAGAATTTAGCTAAAAGCATTTGATACCACAGTCAATCTTAGAGTCATTCCTTTAAAATCTTTTGATGTAGTCTTGGGCATGGATTGGCTTGTGCAACATCAAGCTGTAATTGATTGCAAGAATAAAATTGTTATTTGTGTGGATGACTTGGGTTCAGCTTAATTCATTTCAAGAATTAAGAAACACATCTCTTTGAGACCATTATCGGCCAAACAACTCACCAGATGTGCACGTAAAGGCTGCAAGTTGTTTTCCATATAGGTTAATAATTTGGATGATTCTGAAGTTGGAAGCACCACACTAGAACATCCGGTTTTACAGAAATACTCTGAAGTTTTTGTGAAGGAGAATCCTGGTTTACCTCCAAGGAGGGAGATTGATTTTAGAATAGATCTAGTACCAGGAACTGAGCCTATCTCTAAGACTCCTTACAGAATGATAGCTCAAGAGTTAATTGAACTCAAGTTGTAGCTTGAAGAGCTTTTGGAGAAATGACTAATCTATCCTAGTGTGTCTCCGTGGGGTGCACCTATCATTTTTGTGAAAAAGAAGGATGGCTCTCTGAGACTTTGTATTGATTATAGGCAGTTGAACAAGGTCACAATCAGAAATAGGTATCCTTTATCGAGGATTGAAGACTTGCTTGATCAAGTTAAGGGTGTCCAAGTCTTTTCAAAGATTGATCTCAAATCAAGATATCACCAATTAAGAATTCAAGAGGCTGACATCTACAAGACAGCTTTTCATACCAGATATGAGCATTACAAGTTCACAGTGGTGCCTTTCAGTCTGACTAATGCACCATCAGTCTTTATGAGTTTGATGCATGGTGTTTTCTGAACTTTATTGGACAAGTTTTTTGTGGTCTTTCTAGATGATATACTGGTATATTCTAGCTCAGTTGAAGAACACGTACAACACCTAGACCAAGTTCTTGATTGTCTTCGAAGGAATAAACTATATGCTAATCCAAAAAAGTGTGAGTTCTTCAAATCTAAGATCTATTATCTAGGCCATATCATCTCCAGGGATGGGATAGTTGTTGATCCATCCAAAATTCAGGCTATTGTGGATTGGCCAACCCCTACAAATGTTTCAGTAGTTCATAGCTTTATGGGGTTAGCTAGTTATTATGGAAAATTTGTATCAAACTTTTCCATAATTGCTCATCCAATTAAATCTCTACAGAGGAAAGGGAAGAAATTTTTTTGGATAGAGGAGTGCGAGGAAGCTTTTCGAAAGCTTAAGGAATGTTTAACCAGTGCACCTATTCTAGCAGTTCCTGATTCTTGTAAGGAATTTGTAATGTGCATTGATGCTTCATTGGATGGAATAGGAGCAGTTTTGATGTAGGATGGTCAGGTAATAGCTTATGAATCCAGGAAGCTCAAGAACCATGAAATCAATTACCCTACTCATGATCTTGAACTGGTAGCAGTCATGGATGCTTTGACTAAATGGATACATTTTCTTCTTAGTCAATGGTTTGAATTACATACTGATCATTGAAGTCTTCAGTACTTATTTACACAACCCAACCTCAACGCTAGGTAGAAAAGATGGATGGAGTTCTTGTGTGAGTATGAATTCAAAGTTAAGTATGTTCAAGGGAAGGAAAACATGGTAGTTGATGCTCTCAGTAGGAGCCACCATGGGATAGCTTCCCTGATTTTGATGGTTGATTTGAAGGAAAAGATATTGTAGAATTTGTCAGCAGATTAATGGTTCTTGGATGTGAAAGCAGTAATTGATAGTGATAGTGTGATGGAGGGTCATTTTGAGGGATATTCCATCAATCCTAAGGGGTTATTGATTTATCATGGTAGTACTTATATTCCTGATGTAGGAGACTTGAGGAATCTAGTCATGTCGAAAGCTCATAAAGAACCTTATTCAACACATCCAGGTGTCAAGAAAATGCATGTTGATCTCAAACAACATTATTATTGGCCTAGGATGAAAAGGGATATAGCAAATTTTGTAGCAAGGTGTCTGGAATGTCAAAGGGCAAAGGCTGAACATCAGCATCCAGTTGATTTATTGCAGCCACATAGCATTCCAGAGTGGAAATGGGATACCATTTCAATTTATTTTATAGTTGGTTTACCTCTCATAGCTAGGTGACATGACACAATTATGGTAGTGGTGGACCACTTAACTAAAGTGGCTCATTTTATTCCTATTAGATCTACCTATAATACAGCTATAGTGGCCAAAATCTATATGGAGCAAGTGGTTATGTTGCATGGGATACCTAAAAAGATCATTTTTGACAAAGATCCTGTGTTTACTTCAACATTTTGGAGGTCTATGTAGCATGAATTGGGTACTCAATTGAACTTAAGCTTAGCATATCACCCTGAAACTAATGGACAAATCGAACGTGTCAACCAAATTCTGGAAGACATGCTCAGAATGTACGTCATGGATAGGTAGAACAAATGGGAAGAGTACCTTCACCTTGTAGAATTTTCCTATAACAATGGTTATCACAGCTCCATTGGAATGGCACCGTTTCAGGCATTGTACAGAAGACCATGCAGAACACCTCTTAGTTGGGATAATCTAGATGACAGGATACTTTTAGGGCCTAAAATGCTACAAGATATGGAGTAGCAGGTGAAGAGGATTAGAGAACATCTTATCACTACTCAAGACAGGCAGAAAAAGTATGCTGATCAGCATAGGATTGATTGCCAATTTATGGTTGGTGACAAAGTTTTTCTCAGAGTGAGACCTCGGAAGAGCCCTATTCATTATGGAAAGGGATCTTAACTAGCACCATAGTTTGTGGGTCCAATCGAAATCCTGGAGCGGATTGGACCAGTTGCCTATGAATTAGCCCTACCACTGAATCTTTCACGTATTCACAACGTCTTCCATGTTTCAGTTCTACATAATTATATACCAGATATTGCTCACGTTCTTGATTTGAATGACTTGCAAATTGTGGATGGGAAAATTATGCTGGAACCAGTGCAGATCATGCAGAGCAAAACCTTGAATTTAAGAGGAAGAAAAATAGATCAGGTAAAGGTCCTATGGGACCCCAGTGATGAATCTTCTGCTACCTGGGAGGACAATGTGATGATGAAGGTAGCTCATCCATTCCTATTTGTTGACTTCCAGGAGGAAGTCAAGGACTAGTGTGGGAGGGTGTCATGCCCCGACCCTTCTCTTTTAGATTTTCCAGTTGAATCTAATTGATACATTTATATTTTGTCCTATCTAGTTGGTTGGATAGTTATTGTTGAACATTCTATGATTAGCTTGTGTTGTTTTGTTTTTAGATAGTATCTTTAATTTGGAATTTTGGGTTTACTTACTTATGTTAGACACTATTCATAGTTTGATTTTTATGATGTATTCTCTATTTGATTAGTTCAAATCAAACGTTTATTATTTCTGAACTGTCTAAATTTGGAAATATAAGAATTGTGTTAGATGTTGTAACATTTCTTATGAGGTTTGGATTAATTGTATGCTCAGTAAATATTGTTTACTCCTGTACTAATGAATTACTTGTGCAGAGAATTCTAGTAATATTGGATAATCCATTACTAAATGATTTCAAACATGATTGGAAAATATATTTATATGATTTCTATATTTCCATTTTAATTCATAACTGAGTTTTAGATGTATTCAAAATTAATTAAAAGGGGTTATATATATATATATATATAGATATCTATATCTATATATATATATATATATATATATATATATATATATAGATATCTATATATTATATATATAATATATATATATATATATATATATATATAATATATATATATATATATATATATATATATAGATATCTATATATATATATATATATATATATATATATATTATATATATCTGTGTGTGTGTGTGTGAATTGGAATTCACACATATACATATATATATATATATATATATATATATTATATATATATACATATATATATATATACATATGTATATATATATATATATATATATATATATATATATATATATATATATATACATATGTATATATATATATATATACATATACATATACATATATATATATACATATATATATATATACATATGTATATATATATATATATATATATATATATATACATATATATATATACATATATATTTATATATATACATATATATATACATATATATATATATATGTGTATAATATATATATATATATATATATATATATATATATATATATATAATATATATATATATATATATATATATATATATATATATTATATATATATATATATATATATATATATGTTTTTACTACTCTTTGAAATTGTTTCATTTTGTCTTAGCATGGGATTTTATGAACTCCCTAATCCATGCGACATCTTTGGGTTAAGCACGAAGTGCATTGTTGCATCCACTCAAGTTATTGATGTGACTTTGCTAGTGTCACTTGTGTATTCATTTCTACCAATAGTGCCACCTACAGTTGGAATGTGGGTATAGTCCATTACGAGCTTTTATTTTGATCTTATCTCTCAACAAATAAATGCCAGATTCAATGGCAAGGTTGCTGGGTAATGTCACTCTAAGTTTTGTTGCAAGATTTGAACTGTAGCATTATTTCTTTTGTTATCTCTAGCTATCATGATGGCAGTGTTTTGCGGCTAGAGGTTGGAACTAGAAGGTTTTATCTTCTATTTCTATTATGACTTTCAAGTCAAAGCTCGCAGCATCAAGAAATTCTTTTGTGTTTTCATCTAGGAAGTTGGTTAGCTAGTTGGGAACTTTATTTTGTTCACTGGCACATATAGTGCTTTGCCTGTGACATTATTTGGTTCTTTTTCATTACATCTTGGGGCATTTTGGAGATTATTGTTGGAGCATTGCTCTATTATCTGCCCAACTTCATAAGGATAGTGTACTACTGTCTGTTTCAAGCTGGGTCATGGGCTTGGAAGGAGATAGTCTGTGCTTCAACTCTCTATTTTTTTTAAAAGTAAGGGCCAGCATTCTAACCCTACCCTTTATGCTGTAAATTTATCTGTTAAGATTTGAATGCCTGAGGTGACTGTGATGTACAAATTTGGGTATGGGTGAGAGAGGGATTTCTTTCCCATAGCAGATTCTGTCCACCCCAGTTTCATTTGTGTTAGAATGAATAAAAATGTGGTTTTTGTTAACACTACTAGTTTGAAATACAAGAATTAAGGTGTGAATGACTTTTAGAAAATGGAATTTACTATGTGCCGTAAGGCTTGAGTCTAGAATTCCCTACATTATTCAACTTAAATCCCTTAGTTGTGCAATAAGAGTTAGTTCTATGAAAGAAGTGTTTAGTGCCGAAGAATATATGGTGCAAATTTTGTTGATGAATAAGTAGCTGTATTATTATTATTGATTTTAGTTTTAAGAGGATAAACTTAGGGGAGAATGTGTGTATTATGAATTGAATTATAGGGTTTCGAGACTATTAGATTAACTATCAAATTCTTGTGTGGATTTCATTGTATTACACTCGATTAGTTGCATATTGGAAGTTAAAAATTTTGGATAATTAGGAAGAGATTTTCTAGTACTCGAACTTGTTCAGAAGGTATGTTTGAGGTTGTGTAAGAAATTAATTTAGGGGTTTTAGAAAAAGGCTATGTTCATATTGGAGTGCATTTTAATATGTGATGTAAGTTCTGCATTGTGATGATTTTGAGATTACTGTCTATTAACTATTTATGAGTCAAATTGGGAAAATACCTGCTGGATTAGTTTGGTGCCGAGACAGTATCAATTGGGTATAGTTTGAAAACTTGTCAAACTATTGAACCGGTCATCAATAAGGAACATTGAGTTGGGAAATGATATTGTCTTGTGCTATAGCTCATTTAAACTTTCAGGTTTCTTCTCTACTATTTGGTATCATTTGCAATATAGTTGTTGAGCATGGTTGTTTATGGTTAAATGCAGTGTTAACTATACTGTCGCATTTGCGTATAACGGTCAATTGCTTATAACTAGTAATGTTCATTATAGGGAATTATTGTTGAAAAGAAATTAAGTTTTATTCATTGTCTTATAATTGTTCGATAGGGAATATTGTAATTCTTTTGTTTACTTAAATTGAGGTGTGAGTATATTTGTTCGGTTTGTTTGTGAATAGTTCTTTGTGATGGTTACTGAGTAAGAAATCCAGTAGTATGGATTATGTTTTCAATTGGGTAATTTACTTTTATGTATCTATGTGAAGATTAAATACACTTTTCAAGATTTTGGACAAGTTGTTCAAACTTAAATGATTCCTATATGCATCTTATGATGTAACTATAGGAATACATAGTTTGTAATGATTACTGAATTCTTTATGTCTACTGTTACTTTGTTAGTTGGATAGATGAAATTTGTGGAGCGGAATGTAGATGTAAATTTTGATCTATTCCACTACCTGAATGTGGTATCATGTGATATAATAGATTTGATTTTTATTTGCACGTTCATGTCTGGTTAATTCAGTTATGATGTGATTGATAAGAATTCATTTGATGATCACATATAGAGATGGCTGAACTTGGATAACCAATTTAGTTATATTAACAAGTGATAATCCTAAAAATTAATGGGTTGGGTTTTCATCGTTTAAAAAGATAATTTTTTCCTCTCCTATGTCTGAAACTTATATTGTCCAGAATGGATTATGGGGCTAAGGTGTTGTTACATTTTCAAAACAAGTATAGCAGTAAGCTAAGGCACTGTTACGTTTTCTAAATGAGTACAACAAATACCTTCCACTAAGAATGATATATCAGTGATGACACCTCAGTAGATATGTGAATCATTGAACTGTAATTCTTATTACATGTTAATTATTCCTTGTCTGTAGTATTGTTACATGTCATATATGAATTAAAGTTGCTGATTTTGCATTACATTTTCCTAGATACTAACCATTAATGTAGGTGGCATACGGTTGTCTCTATGTGTTAATCTATGCTGAGCCCTTTTTCTCATCTTGTGGTTACAATGTTGGTGATTTCAGGTCCTATAAGAGAAGGATCAATCTTGTTAGTCAAATAGCTTTGGATTTCTTCCATAGACAGAAATTTAATTGTTGAGTACATTGAGATTATGATGAACTTTGTATTAAACTGGTTTACTCATTGTGTTAGGACATGAATCCTTATATACATGGCTTATGTACTAATTGATATTGATTTTGATTGATCTAATGATGTACAATTGTTGTAACTAAACATGAGATAAATTAAAAAAAAAATTGGTTTTACTGTGTTATGATAATCCTTTGTTAATTCTGTATGGATGTACTTTTGTTTGTTTGTGGTGTTACATGGTATAAAGGAAGGAATGCATTCCTTGTTGTAAAGTGTGTGTGTGTGGTAATATGATAATGAAGTGTAATGAATTGTGAAAGAAAAATTGTTGAAAGAGGATATCAGTAGTACTGTGATCTGGTATTGAGATCTAAAGAAGTAGTTGGTGTAGTTTGGCACAGACAGAGAAGGAGTATTGAATTATTGAGGTTAGTAATATTTTGGTATAATTATGTTGAGTAATACAAGATCAGTTGGATAGTGAGTTCAGTGATCTTACCCTGAAGCTATTTGGGCAGTGGGTCCTTCTATCTTCCATAACTCCTAACAAAGTTAGAATATTTTAATAGGAATTCAAAATATCCTAACAAGCATTCATATGTACTAAAAGTATTTCATAAGACTCCTAACAGAGTCTATCCTTTCATAAGGAATATTCATATTAGTGCATCTTTTATGGGCATTATTCTCATCAGGGTTTACTCTTTGATTAAGAGTTTCCCTGGTCAAGATATCTTGTGTCATTATGTTACTATGCATGTATATCATTATATGGTTGTTGATTACATTGCTTACATGGTTAAAATCTATTAAGGTTGGTAAAATTTGTATTTATTAGATAACTAATTCATCCCCCCCCCCCTCTCAATTCTCTTAGTGGACTTTACTTTCTAACAATTGGTATCAGAGCAACAGGTCCTTGAAGGAAAAGTTTAATAGCTTAAGGAGATCCATGGTGAATTTCACAAAAGAAAGACCTAAGTTTGATGGAGTAAATTTTGACAGCTAGAAAGAAAAGATGAAGACACATTTACTTTGTTTAGGACTAGTTTATAGGTTGATTACAAAGAATCAGAAGACTATCATTGATGAGGATAGCATTGAAGCATGTACTAATGAGGAAAGAGATCTATTCATGTGTAACATACTTGCTAGAGAAGCTCTTTTTTCAGCCCTTCTGTAAAATGAGTACAGTCAGGTAAATTATTTGAAAACATCTCATGAAATTTGGTTAGTTGTACACTCTACTTTTGAAGGTGATGAACATGCAAAGAAAGTCAGAATACATAATTGGATATGTGCATTTGAAGATATAATAATGATGGAAGATGAATATGTTTGAAGCTATATTGGTAGAATGTCAGAGATTGTTGCAGGTATAAAATATTGTGGAGGAATCAAGAAAGAGAATGAAGTGATATGGAAAAATTTGAGGACATTGACTCTTGCATTCAAGTAGACAACACAGATGATTGAACAAGTTATTCCTTGTACTATGAACTTTACCAGAGAGGCTCTTCTTAGAAGATTGGAAGTAGCAGAGATGAATCTGAGGCTATCAGGAGACTTACCTAGTATGGAGATAGCATTCAGTGCACTTAGTGTACGCCCTACTTTGTCAAGAAGCATCAGTGTGAGTGAAGATTATGCTAGTTGAAGTAGATCTAGAAATGAAGAAGATGGGAAGATTGAAGAAGGTACTACCTTGCTTGTGAAAAGAGAACCAGACGGTAAATTTTTTTTAAAATGTTGGACTTCTCAAGAATTTGGTCATTTTGCATCTAAATATCCTAAAATATTTAAGAAGTATAGGAAGAAATTTAATCCTAGGAGATCTCAAGAATGTAATTACTTTGAAAATGACGAATAACTTGAAGCTAGTTTGGAGAAATCTTTGAGTGAAAGTGATACTGAGAATAATGATGATATAGGATTTGTAGGAATTAAAAAAAAAAATCTTGAAACTGAAATTAAGGAAGAAAAGGATTTAGTTTCTCAAGTAGAAAAAAAAGTTGATTGGATTATAGATAGTGGTTGTTCACATCATATGACTGGAGACATGAAAAAATTTATAAAGTTTAACAATTATGATGGAGGAGTTGTTAGAGTTGGAAACATTGCACCTTGTTTGATTAAAGGTATGGGATCTATTACTCTTGATGGAAAGAATAATACTGATGATGTCTACTTTGTGGATGGTTTGAAACCTAATATTTTGACTATTGGATAGTTCGTTGATAAGGGATATCAAGTTTGGTTTATTGAGAAAACTTGTGTAGTTAAGACAGAGATGGAAATTTTATTGGTACTGGATCTAGAACCAGAGGTCATGTATTTCAGTTGAATCCTACTAAGATGACATGTTTGATTACTAAGATTGATGATAGTTGGTTATGGCACAGAAGATTTTTTCATATAAACTTTGATAACATTGTGAAAGTGAGTATTACACTTGTAGTAAGAGATTTGCCTAAAATTATGAAGCCTACTAACATGATTTGCAAAGAATGTGTGATGGCTAACTAGAAGCAAAGCTCATTTCCTAGCAAGAATTTTACAATAGAAAAAAAGTTGGAGATTGTTCATATAGATTTGAGTGGTCCTACAAGGACTAGAGGATTCTACAGAGAAAGGTATTTTATGATTTTTTTTTATGACTTTACAAGAATGATGTGGATTGCATTTCTTAAAGAAGAATATAAAGTATTTGATAAGTTTAAGATCATTAAGAACAAAGTTCAGAATGAATCTGGAATGAAGATTAAATGTTTGAGATCAAATAGAGGTGGATAATTTACTCCAAAATAATTTAACACCTTTTATCAAGTAAATGGTATTAAGAGACAATTTTTAGCCCCTAGGACACCTGAACAAAATGGTACTATAGAAAGGAGAAATAGATCGGTGATTAAAGAAACAAGAGCTATGTTATTTGACAATGACTTGGAGAAGATATTCTGGAGAAAAGCACTAAGCACAATAGTGTATAGAATGAACTGAGTACAAATCAAAGTAGACACAGACAAGACACCCTGTGAACTATGGTTTGGACATGCACCATTAGGTAAGTATTTTAGAATTTTTGGAAGCAAATGTTATATTAAGAGAGATGACAACATTGGAGATTTTGATCCTAGAAGTGCTGAAGTTATATTTCTTGGATATTCATTGAAGAGAAAAGCTTATAGATGTTACAATAAGAGAAACAGACTATTGTTGAGAGTGAAAATGTAAAAGTTGATGAAAAGTTCAGAATTTAGGAAAGAATGCTTGATTATGAATTAGATGAAGAAACTCATCCTAGACCTAACCTTGAGACTACTAAATTATTCTATGAAACTTACAGTGTTTTTTTGAATGAAAGCCATAGTGAGATCATTGAAGAACTGACACCTGAAGTGAGATCTAAGATAGTTACACCTAATAGGAATCTATCAAAGAATCATCCTTATGAGAAGATTATTGGAAGCATAGATAGAGGAGTTCTGACATGAAATAAGGTACAAGAATAATTATGTTTAATTTCTCAAATTGACCCTAAAACTACTATTGAAGCATGTGAAGATGAACATTAGATTAAAGCTATGAAAGAAGAACTAGATCAGATTGAAAAGAACAAGACATGGGAATTGGTCCCTAGACCTAAAGATAAGAATGTTATTGGAACAAAATGAGTATTCAGAAACAAGATGAATGAACAAGGAGAATTAGGATGGATCAGAGAAAGATTGGTATGTAAAGGATACTCACAGCAAGAAAGAATTAACTATGAAGAAACTTTTACACCAGTAGCAAGAATTGAAGCAGTAAGAATTTTTTTGGCTTGTGCAACTTTTAAGAAATTCAAAGTCTATCAGATGGATATGAAGTCAACCTTTCTGAATGGACAATTGGAAGAAGAATTCTACATTGAGAAGCCTGAAGGTTTTCCTTTAACTCAAGAATGAGATATGGTATGTAAATTGAAGAAAACTTTAGATGGACTAAAGAAAGAACATAGAACTTGGTATGCAAGATTGGATAAGTATTTGTTAAAATTAGGATTTACAAAAGGCACAGCTAATAGAAAACTATACAAAAATGAAATTGAAAATGGTTTGTTGGTTTTTGTTATTTTTGTTAATGATATTATCTTTGGAGGAGAAGATGAAGCCAGTGATAAATTTGCAGATGAAATGAAGACTGGATTTGAAATGAGTATGATTGGTGAGATGAAATACTTTTTGTGATTCTAGATAACACAGAACAAGTGATGATATCTTTGTAAGTCAGACAAAATAATTGAATGATTTATTGAAGATATTTGGAATGGAGAATTGTAAATAAGTTGGAACACCTATTGTAATTGGACATAAGTTATCTAGCATAGATGAGACTCCTGCAGTGCAACAGAAGAAGTACAGATCTATGATTGGAGGATTGTAGTATTTGACTCATACAAGACCTGATATACCACATTCAGTTAGAATTGTTGCAAGATTTCAAGCTGAACCCAAAGAATCACATTATGCAACAATATAGAGGATACTAAGGTGCTTAAGAGGCACAATTGAGTATGGATTGTGGTATGAAAAATCTGATGATTTTACCCTATGTGCATATACAGATGTGGATTGGGGAGGTAGTGTTGATGACAAAAAGAGCACGAGTGTTGGAGCATTTTTCCTTGGAGGTGTACACACAAAAGTAATGCACTTCTATGAATCCTTACATGCAAGGAAACTCAAGAATGAGCCCTCACAAATCGATCCATAGCTCTCTATGTATGGAGCTGCAAGATTGAAAATTTCTCTCAGCTAGAGCTATGAACTCATGACCTTGCTAGTCAACCACACAATGAGAGATTCAAGTGAAGACAAAAGAAAGAATGCCAATATCTCCAAGAATCCAAATGAGTGCAATGCAATGCAAGCTAATCTATGAAATGAAAATGCAAGCTATGCTATGAAAGGAAATAAGAAGTATTACAATACCTCCTATTTAGACTATGTGAGCTTATTTTATTGCATAAAAAGAAATCTACACTATGAATGCCATGATTATGCAACTATGAAAGAAAATATGCAACTAAATGATGAAATGAAGCAAGTCTTCAATGTCTTCAAAAGCTCCAAATGCACCTAGAAAACCTACAGCATAACATTAGCATGAAAACAATTGTATGCAAATGAAGGAAAAAGCTCTCCTTTTATAAGAAATGAGGTGAAATGGACCATGGAGATTAAGAGACAAAAGATCTTATCAATGGTGGAGGTTGAAAGAAGAGCAATCCATGTGCACAAGTATCCTCCAATAGGAAAATAGGAGTTGACTTTATGTCCATATGAGACAAAAGGTGCTTTTTTCTCTTTTGTAAAATAAGAATAATGCTTTATTTGTGCAACTTAGGATAAGAGAAAAAGGTGGGGGCTTTTTTATTTAATCAAAAGGGGAGGAAATATTTTTTTTAATTAAATAAAGACTTAGGATAAGTGGTTAGCCCAAGGATAAAAATCTAATATATGATCGAAATTAAGACTTGATCAAGAATTTGATGATGTTGAAAAATATTGACTTTTGATAAAAATGATTCAGGGTTGATAAATCAAATAAATGGGGCCCAAAGTCTAGGCAACCATTTTAGGGTGCATACATTTGCCTCTCTTTGACTAATTGATGCAGGAGCATCCTGGGTGTAAGAGCAATCTTGTATCACCCAAAAATATTTCTATTTTTATATTTAATAAGGGTTATTTTGTGCAGAGCTGCTATTTATGGAAAGTTACTATTTTTGGTAATCTTTGTATGTGCTCAGAATGATCTGATTTCTTTCTTGGAGGTTCATTTTGGTCATATAAGTCTACCAGTAAAGTTTCATTGCCAGATCAAGTGTATATTGGAAGATATTGAAGATTTTCGGTATTGGCAGCAGGGTACAGAAACTTTGAACTCATTTTTGAAGGTTTTAGAGGCCCCGGATGAGGTCAAAAATTTGGGTGATGGGCGCTTGCGCCGGTCAAGCTTGTAGAGCGCTTCGTGGCATTTCCGAAATGGGGTTATAATAGCCGAGCGGGTCAACTGGTGATGACTTATGGTCTTCGGAAGTTGGGCCACCTGAAATGGCAGAAAATAATTTTCTTCAAAATTTCTGTTCGGGTTTCAAAGGTTATCTTGAGCCGACTATGATGTAATAAAATGTAAAATAAAATAATTTTAAGTTTGGTCGGCCTTATTGGCTAAAATTCTGGAACCTTCCCAGGCGGTGGAAAATTGCCTATATAAGGAAGGCTGTATTATTGTCTTAGGAGTTCAGAATAGTTCTGGGTAGTAGATCTGGGTATTGATTTGAGGCTTTGTCCTATAGAATATTGTAACGAATGCCCATGTGGCTTTGCATATTATAATTCTGAAAGTTTGTAATTCTACATTTGTGGAGATAATAAGAAGCCAATTTTCTGTTCTTGCATATTATTGTTGTTGTTTCTCTATTTCTGTTATGTGTTTGTGGTATTAAGGGGAGCACCCTTCATCAAGTGGTATCAGAGAAGGAGTTCTTGAGTGTGTAAATAGATCGCCGACTGTGAGGCAGTTTGCACCAGGACCGTGGCTAGGGTTTCAGCGCGCATCGTGAAAATGCCTCCACGACGAGAACATGGCGGAAGAGTTGGTGCTGTGACACCTGAGGTTAGAGAGCTGCAGAGACAAGTGCGAGTATTGCAAAAAGAGATTCACAGAGGAATGAATCTTAATGTCAGAGATGAAAGCAAGGATGAAGCCGAAGAAGAATATCAAGAAGGAGAAGCCGAAATTGTGAACCAGGAGGAAGAAAGACTTTTTTGGGCGATTTCCAAGATTGGGAAAAGACCTAAGATTGAGGTTCCTACATTTTCTGGAAATCTTAACCCTGAGGAATTGATCGATTGGATCAATGAATGTGAGGAATATTTTGAGTACGAAGATGTTGAGGATCCTGATAGGGTCAAATTTGCGAAGGCCAGATTGAAAGGTCATGCGAAGATCTGGTGGCAAGAAATTCAATTAGAGAGAAATAGAAGAGGGAAAGATAAAATCACAAGATGGGATCGGATGGTGGATAAATTGAAGCGACAGTTCATTCCTGTTGATTATGAGCTTGATCTACTAAAGAAAATGCAAAGTTTGAAGCAAGCAGGAAGATCTGTTCAGGAGTATACAGAGGAGTTCTATCGACTCCTCATTAGAACAGGCCATGCAGAAGCTGATAAGGAGAAAGTTGCCCGATACCTTAATGGGTTAAGGCCAAGCATTCAGGAGGAGTTGAATCTGGTTCAAATGAGCAGTATTGAGGAGGCATACCAATTTTCCCTAAAAGTAGAGGAAAAGTTAAACAAGAAGTTCGAGAGCAGACAAAATAGAAGAGGTCACGGTGGACGATCTGGTGGACGGTCATATGGTGGCCGAAATGAAGATCCGAAAAAGAAGGATGAGGCCAGTAGCAGTCAGAATCAGTGTGAAAATAATTCCAATCGCTTCCAGGATCAGAATAATAGAGATTAGAGAGGAAGAGGAAGAGGACAAGGATCTGGAAGAGGAGGCTTCCGTGGAACATGTTTTCACTGTGGAGAAGAAGGTCATAGGGCATTTGAATATCCTCGGTGCCAAGGCAGAACAGACAGGAGGAATGAAGGTCAGGCCAGAGTTTCACATGTAGATGAAGATGCCAGATCATCAAATTCTGAAGATGCTGAAAGACGAGAAATGTTGATTAACAGAAGAGTCCTGTTGAGTGGTGAGAATGAACCTGAGCAAAAGAGGAGCCTGTTTCGCACCAGGTGCAAGTGTGAAGGTAAATGTTGTGATGTGATCATTGATAGTGGAAGCACTGACAATTTGGTGTCAGAAGAGATGGTGACAAAGTTGAAGCTCAAGAGACAGAAACACCCACATCCATATTGGATTGCCTGGGTACAGGATGACCACAAGGTCATGGTCAATGAACAACGCCTGGCGAAGTTCAAGATTGGCCATGGTAGTTTGACAGATGTGCTGTACATGATGGTCGTGCGAATACCTATTCCCTGACAAAGGATGGAGTGCGACATAAGCTAAAACCATTGAAGAAGACTGAAGAAAAGGTATGTGGTAATGCAAGGATAACTTTTGTTGATGGAAGAAATTTCCTAGATGGTATGAGGCATGAGCATGTATGTTTTGCTTTAATTCCAAAAGCTGGTAAAGAGGAAGTAGAAGATGTTCCTGTAGAAGTTGCAGATTTGTTGAATGAGTTTCAGGATATTGTATCTGATAACGTGCCCGATGGATTACCACCAGTTAGAAAGATCAGTCATCAGATGGACTTGATCCCAGGAGCGAGTTTTCCGAATAAGGCAGCACACAGAATGACACCTGCAAAAAGTGAGGAGTTGAACAGACAAGTACATGAACTGCTACAGAAAAGATTGATCTGTGAGAGTCTGAGTCCCTGTGTTGTACTAGTGGTATTAGCACCAAAGAAGAATGGAGAGTGGAGGATGTGTACAGATTCTAGGGCAATAAACAAGATCACAATCAAGTATAGGTTTCCATTGCCACGAATGGATGATATTATGGACTGTTTGAGTGGAGCTGTGTATTTCTCAAAGATAGATCTGAAGAGTGGATATCATCAGATTCGGATCAGAGAAGGAGATGAATGGAAGACTGCCTTTAAGACAAAGGAAGGACTATATGAGTGGTTAGTCATGCCTTTTGGGCTAACCAATGCACCGAGCACTTTCATGCGGCTCATGAATGAGGTTCTGAAAGAATTTCTAGGTAAGTTTGTCATTGTTTACCTAGATGATATTTTGATTTTTAGCAAGACATTGGAGGAACATATGATGCATATTTGTATGGTGTTTGAGAAGTTGAGAGATGAGAAATTGTTGATTAACTTGAAGAAGTGCAGTTTTGTGAAGAAAGAGTTAGTGTATTTGGGATTTGTAGTCTCGGCAGAAGGTCTAAAAATAGACCCAAAGAAGGTACAGGATATCCTTGAATGGCCTACTCCAAGGAGTGCTACTGAGGTAAGATCTTTTCATGGTCTAGCTAGCTTTTACAAAAAATTTATCAAAAATTTTAGCAGTATTTGTGGACCCTTGACTGAAACAATGAGAGGGGATAGAAAAGAGTTTAAGTGGACTAATGGGGCAGAAAAAAGTTTTCAATTGTTGAAACAAAAAGTTACAGAACAACCTGTTTTAGCACTTCCAGATTTTAATAAGGTGTTTCAAGTAGATTGTGATGCTAGTGGTACTGCAATAGGAGCTGTTATGAGCCAAGAAGGTAAACCTGTTGCTTATTTCAGTGAGAAGTTAAATGATGCCAAGAGGAAATATTCTATTTATGATCAAGAATTTTATTCTATAGTTCAGGCATTAAAGAAGTGGAGACATTATCTACTTCCTAAGGAGTTTCTTTTGTATACTAATCATCAAGCTTTGCAATATTTGAATAGTCAAGGAAAATTGAAGCAAAGGCATTTGAAATGGGTTGAGTTTTTTTAGAGTTATACATTTGTTTTGAAACACAGGAGTGGAAAGTCTAATAGGGTTGCAGATGCTCTTAGCAGAAGGCAACTATTGCTGACCGAAATGCAGATTGAAGTGGTTGGCTTCAAGGAACTCAAGAATTTGTATCTAGAGGATCCTGATTTTGGTGAAGCTTGGAAAGCTTGTACAGAACCTGTTACTCTAGACAGGATGAAATGGTTGGATTTCATCATCCAGGATGATATGCTATTCAGATGGAGTCAGTTGTGCATTCCACAAAGTTCTATGAGGGAGAATCTCATCAAGGAGAAGCATAGCGGAGGATTGGCTGGACATTTTGGTCGTGACAAAACCCTTGGTTTGGTTAGTGAGAATTATTATTGGCCACAGTTGCAGCAAGATGTGAAGAAGTTTGTACAGAGTTTCAGAGTATGTCAGATGGCAAAAGGAGTGAAGCAGAATACAGGGTTGTATCAGCCATTATCTGTATCAAATAAGCCTTGGGAGGATATCAACATGGACTTTGTTCTTGGTTTACTGAGGACACAGCGGGGACACGATTCAATTTTTGTGGTAGTTGACAGATTTTCAAAGATGGCACATTTTATTCCCTACAAGAAGACTAATGATGTTGTTCATGTAGCAGAATTGTTTTTCAGAGAAGTAGTGAGACTTCATGGTTTGCCAAAGACCATAGTTTCAGACCGGGACACTAAGTTTGTTGGATATTTCTGGCGTACATTGTGGAAGAAGTTGAAGACAGATTTGAAGTTTAGTTCATCACATCATCCACAGACTGATGGACAGACAGAGGTGGTGAATAGGAGTTTGGGAAATTTGCTGAGATGTTTGGTTGGAGATAAGCCAACAGGATGGGATTTGATTTTACCACAGGTAGAATTCGCATACAATAATTCTGTCAACAGGAGCACTGGTAAATCACCATTCCAGATTGTATATGGAAGTAGTCCAAGAAATGCATCTGAATTGAGGAAGATAGATAAAGAAAAAATAAGTAGTGCTGAAGCTGAAGATTTTGCAGAACACTTGAAGAACATCCATGAGGAGGTGAGGAAGCATATTACCAAGATGAATGCACAGTATAAGGTTAAGGCAGATGAGAAAAGGAGGTATAAGGAATTTTAGGTTAGCGATGAAGTCATGGTTCATTTGCGGAAGGAGCGATTTTCAGTTGGTACATATAACAAGCTAAAAATGAAGAAGTTTGGACCATGTAGGATACTGAAGAAACATGATTCAAGAAATGCGTATGAGGTAGAATTGCCTACTGAGCTAAATATTTCACCAGTGTTTAACATTTCAGATCTGACAGAGTATCATGAAGGAGGTGTTGAAAATGAGATCACAGCAGCACAGTGGAGTATTCCAGCAACTAGTTCAGACACTAAGGAGATCAAAGATATACGAGACAGTCATGTTGGTAGAAGCACAAGGAACAGGACATATGAAGAATATATGGTCAAGTGGAAAGGATTACCTATTGAAGATTCATCATGGCTGACAAAGGAGGAGGTTAGCCGTATTGGTTTTCCTCTGCACACCTGAGTCGTGACAGGGTCACTTCTCAAATTACCCTGGGTGTCTGATGCAAGAGCATCCTGGGTGTAAGAGCAATCTTGCATCACCCAAAAATATTTTTGTTTTTGTATCCAATAAGGGTTATTTTGTGCAAAGCTGCTATTTATGGAAAGTTACTATTTTTGGTAATTTTTGTATGTGCTCAGAATGATCTGATTTCTTTCTTGGAGGTTCATTTTGGTCATATAAGTCTGCCATTAAAGTTTCATTGCCAGATCAAGTGTATATTGGAAGATATTAAAGATTTTCGGTATTGGCAGCAGGGTACAGAAACTTTGAACTCATTTTTGAAGGCTTTAGAGGCCCCAGATGAGGTCAAAAATTTGGGTGACAAGCGCTTGTGCCGGTCAAGCCTGTAGAGCGCTTCGTGGCATTTCCAAAATGGGGTTATAATAGCCGAGCGGGTCAACTGGTGATGACTTATGGTCTTCGGAAGTTGGGCCACCTGAAATGGCGAAAAATAATTTTCTTCAAAATTTCTGTTCGAGTTTCAAAGGTTATCTTGAGCTGACTATGATGTAATAAAATGTAAAATAAAA
The DNA here is from genome assembly GCA_027943335.1 of Chamaecyparis obtusa. Taxonomy (NCBI): domain Eukaryota; kingdom Viridiplantae; phylum Streptophyta; class Pinopsida; order Cupressales; family Cupressaceae; genus Chamaecyparis; species Chamaecyparis obtusa. The sequence goes on from BSBK01005393.1 coordinate 179,879, forward strand.
TAATTCTAAGTTTGGTCGGCCTTATTGGCTAAAATTCTAGAACCTTCCCAGGTGGTGGAAAATTGCCTATATAAGGAAGGCTGTATTATTGTCTTAGGAGTTCAGAATAGTTCTAGGTAGTAGATCTGGGTATTGATTTGAGGCTTTGTCCTACAGAATATTGTAACGAATGCCCATGTGGCTTTGCATATTGTAATTCTGAAAGTTTGTAATTCTACATTTGTGGAGATAATAAGAAGCTAATTTTCTGTTCTTGCATATTATTGTTGTTGTTTCTCTATTTCTGTTATGTGTTTGTGGTATTAAGGGGAGCACCCTTCATCACTAATGTGTGATCAATCTAGGAACACATGTAGTCAAAGAAGAATTGAAATGTCAGATCGATCTGGGATCACAAACTAACTCAGATGTGAGGTCAATTCGGGATCACACCCGGACAAAGTACAAACAAAGGCCTTTGAACATGAGGTCGATTTGGGATCACATTCAAAGTAAGAGATAAGAATCTCAAGACAAAACCATCACCGTTGCTGTTAAGTGATAATCAAGTCTAAAAATGGGAGATAAGAATCTCAAATTTAAGTGAAAGCTCACAAAAGATGCCTGAATCAAGAAAATCAAGGAAATCAGGGATGAGAATCCCATAAATACTGCCCCCTCAAAGTCAAAATTGAAATCAGATAGAGGAGAGCAACAAATTGATAAAGATTGATCAAATCAAAATGAAATCATAATTGAAGGTAAAGGTCAATACGTTAACCATTAGGCAGTGAAAGCATGCCCCAGTGAGGAAATAAAAGAATAGAAAATATAAGACTGGGAATAGAGCAAATGAAAGACTAGAAAATGTGAGAGACATGGAAGGAAGAAATTCCACCGAAAATCAAATTATGCCTCAAAAGGTCAATCAACTACACAAAAGAAGGAGAAAACATGATTTTGACTATCAAGAGGACCTCAGATTTTGGTTTCGAGTCTGAAAATAGATCTAGGACGTCGAAATTAGCTAGGGGTGCAATTTTTGTGTAATTCTGAGGTGTTTTAAAATTTGGTCAAAAAGTCAAAAGGCTATAAAAGGGGTCAAAAATATCATTTTCAAAAACATTTGACTTTTAGCGATTTGAAAATCTCAAGAGCTTTAGAGAGAGAAAATGGCCCAACAAGCAGGAGTTCCCATCCATAGGCATCAATTCGAGCGTGCCCGGTTACATAACTGGCCACCACACTATCCTGCCCCGGTATGCTTCTGAAAACTAGTCATCTTCTAAGTCATTTATTGTAATTAATACATATTTAGCACATTTTTTAATTTTTTTAAAATTTCAAAATTTTAATTTGAGCGATATATCGCGCGATAATTTAGAAGTATCTCGCCCTTTGGGGAGAAATGTCGTGCGATACTTCGCAGGTCCCCAAAGTATCGCGCGTCTATAGACACCAGTATCACGTGATACTGGATGAAAGATCACGTGATACCGAGCGAAGTATTGTTTAACCCAAGGTATATCGCGCTGCTATAGGGAGAAGTATCGTGCGATACTTCTCCAAAAAACAACATCGCCCAAGTTAAAATTTTGATTTTTTTAAGCATTTTTGAGCAAAAATGACATGGGTCCAGACAATGTTACATTTTAGAGATGTTTTTATACAGATTTTGAGACATCCATCATGATATGTACTAACAATAGGCCTAGTTTCTGGCTTTACAGGAGGTCTTTTTGGCGCTGATCATCAGAGCTCCGAAGGTGACTGAGTTGCGGTGTGTCTGAGATCTAGATGATCTAGGCAATGCTGACATCAGGGCTATGGGGTTCAGGTATTTATTGAGATTCCCATATATCAGAGCTGACCATCGGTTATTGACTGCTCTTGCCGAGAGATGGCATAGTGAGCACAACACCTTCCATCTTCCTACTAGAGAGGCATCCATTACTTTGGAGGATGTCTACAGGATCCTACGAGTGCCATGTCATGGCGAGCCTATGAGTATAATCATGTTTTGAGAGATAATCATAAATGTAATATTTCCATATGATGAAAACTAACATGATTTGTTTGTTGGCACAGGTGTACTATGATCAGGATGCCACTGAGGGGCACCGACTGATCTAGGAGGTCACTATTCTGGAGAGGCATATCAGCTGGGAGAGGCTGATAGAAGATTTTGGTAGAGACTACCCAGTGCCATGTATTGTGGCCTCCATCATCTCACAGATCCTGATGACTGATCATAGTCAGAAGGGATTCCCGCTTGGATGGGCTCAGTTATTGGTGGATTTAGTAGGCAGACCTCATTGGATGGCATGGGGACCAGCCATTCTTGCAGAGATGTATCATGAGTTGCATGAGATCGTCTACAGGGATGGTCGGACGTGGGCCTGCGGTGCCATCCTGGCACAGGTGTGGGCTTGGGAGCACATCGCTGTGGTGTGCCCTAGAGTTCAGCCTAGGGAGAGGAGGTACCCTTTCATATACAGGTACTAGGAATTTATATCATATGCCCATACTAGGGATGTGACATATTATAGGAGGATCCTAGATGAGATAGCCTCTTTCACATGGAGGCCATACAGGGATGTGGAGGGATGGGGAGATGCAGCAGATGAGTTGAGCTACATGCTGTGCACTCGCCCACTGTTAGGCCGATATCCAGATATTGTTGAGAGATTTTATATCACTCAAATTTGGAGGTAGTTTGGGAGGTAGCAACGGGTCTTGACAGAGACTACTACATATGTCAGGGCTAGGGATGAGGAGGGACATGGGTGGTTACCCATGTTAGACTATCAGTGGGCTATCGTAGAGACAATGAGTATCAGGAGTGAGCCCTAGGAGTATTTCCTAGATGTAGCAGATGCAGGGGCTGATGCAGCTTACAGAGCAGAGAGGCGCAGGGCACCATTTCTGAGATTCACTGTCCCTGATGCACAGGTACTAGCATCGAGTGGAGATGAGGGTGGAGATGGAGGGGATGGGGGAGATGGAGGAGGAGATGGAGGAGGGAGGGGGATGGAGAGAGGGGATGGATCCATATCAGGTGGCTAGAAATGGTCACGGGGACATAGATCGGTGACCCCTGAGGATGAGGCGAGACCAGCTCGCCAGCAGGTGGAGGTATAGCAGGACTAGCCTACGGGAGGGGAGGATCTGAGAGCACGCATACAGACTCTGAAGATAGAGATGCAGCACCTAGCAGATTTGAGAGCAGAGAGAGACCAATAGATAGCTGATCTCAAAGTAGAGATAGCACGTCGTGAGGTGTTGTCATAGGCAGACATACTAGAGATCTAGCGAGAGATAGCCAGAGCAGCTTATTATCACAGACTCTATCTCTAGGTAGTGCCAGAGGAGTAGAGAGCACCCTCATACTCTCAGAGGGCAGGGGCATCAGACATGGTATTGGATAGGAGAGCCATGCCCCCTCCACCACCACAAGCTCCTCACGAGGGTGGTAGCGAGTCTTAGGTTTAGGGTTTAGGTGTATAGACATATCTTGAGACATTGATCCAAATTTTGGGATCCCATATTGTATTGTATCATGTCATTGATTTATATATGAGATTACTAGATTTTTGATATATCATGTGTTTATATCTCACTTATGATGGATGTATCAGTTTGTATATTGTCTTGTCATTTTGTTCAAAATGTTTATGTATATGCTCATGTATGTTTTCTCTCATAGATGTATGTTTGATTCTCATGTGGATGATATAGACTCATGTTTCTAAAAATGACATTTCTTTAGGATACAGATACGATGATATGATTAACCCCTTGTGATGAACAGGAATAGGTTCGAGATGAAAAAGACAAGGAGTGAAAGACATGATCGAGAAGAAGGAAAGGTGAGCGCAGTCGACTGATAGGTCCACGTAAGATGAAATAGGAGAGCTCTCTCCATATGCAAGGTGCAAATCTAAACTAAGCATGAGCCTAAAGATGCAAGCTACTATGACAAGTGGTTGACTTGCAGGGTCACAATGCTTATAGACATCTAATTATCATCATCAAGCATTAGGTAGCATCATAAGATCATACAATGCACACTAGTATAACTATGTGGATCTGAATATGATCTATATCAGATAGATATGTGGGAATCTCACCTAGGCATCAAAGACATATAGGTCAAGATGACTAATGCAGTGAGGTTACCTAAGTTTTGATATGGTGAGATTATGCTTGTATCAAGACACATGAAAGTCAGGATAACTAGAAGCATGGACTCATAAAACAGTCAAGGATAATACATTGTCAATCCATAGTGTCAAGTAAGACCAGCATAAATGTTCATGACAGTTAGGATCAACAAAATATACCCACAAGTAGATAAAGAAATAAAACATGTTCTCATACCCTCAGTCTTCTAGCTATGCATCATTGAAAATTTCTTAGGGAGAGACCACTCATCAAAGAAATCATCATAGACAAAACACAAAGAAAAATAAAGTCAACATATCTCAATGAGTTGAGTGTTTAAGTGTGTGTGTGTTGGTCATAGAGTCAGACTTTAGTTATCGCATCTGCAAATGAGAAATATCGCATCATACTTAGACTGTAGGGTAAGACATCTGATAAGTGTTAAGAAACACTCGACGCAAGGGTAGTGTTGAAAAACACTATTTGGGGTGGTGTTGAAAAACACCTGTTGTGAAATACCCCAAGAGACAAATGCACCTAAAGGACCTATGCTAACAGTTATGCCCCCTAGACAAAGATAAAGACCAATTCCAGACTAAGCCAAATAAGGTCAAGACATGATGGAAAAATGGCTAAGTGTCAAGGATGCATGTGAAGAAATAGGGGTGCAAAGGCCTCAAGTAGCGCCTGTTTCCAGGTTTTCACCACTTGGATTTATTGCAATTTTTTATTTTTTTCATTTTTTTGTATTTTTTCTACCAAGGCGCCTGTTTCCAGGTTTTCACCAAGGCACTTTTTCTATTTTTTTATATTTTTGAATTTTTTGATTTTTTTGATGAGACATCAAAGCACCTATTGCTAGGTTTTCACTAGGATGCTCTTTTTTCAGGACTTTTTATGCTTTTTATGATTTTTTCAGCATCATATATAAATTTTTTTTGGTATTTTTTTTGCAGGATCATAAAATATGTACAAAGGATGCCCCCAGACAGAAATGGGCATCAAGGATAGAACTTCTTTAGGTGAAAAATGTTGATGGGATCAGAGAGCTGTTCTCCATCTGGATCTGACAGTAAATAGGCACCTGTACCAAAAGCTGCTGTAATAACATATGGTCCAAGCCAATTGGGTTTGAACTTGCCCTTTTGTTCTCTATTCTACTGATTCTTAGGATTCTCTCACAAAACAAGATCACCTATCTAAAATTCCCTAGGGTGAACCTTCTTGTTGAATACTTTGGACATATGCTTCTAATATACCCTCATATGATCAAATGAAGCCTTACGCTTCTCATCGAGAAGTTCTAATTCCTGTAACCTTATGGCACGGTAATCTTCATCTGTAATCAAACCTTTGAGTGAGACTCTAAGTGAAGGGATCTCTATTTCTAAAGGCAATACCGCTTCAGCGCCATAGGTAAGAGCAAAAGGGGTAGCTCCTGTAGGTGTATGAATGCTAGTTCTATAAGCCCATAGTGCTGGATTGATCTGTAAATGCTAGTCTCGACCATTATTGTGCACTGTCCTATGAAGGATCTTAAGAATGGTTTTATTGGAGGCTTCTGCCTATCCATTTCCTTGTGGAAAATAGATGGAGGACCAATGTTGTTTGATTCTAAATTTCTTGCATAAATATTTTAGGTCCTTATACTCCAAACCGACAAATAATATGATTCAAGATGAATAAGGAGATAGTCTTCTCGGAGGCAACAGAAAGTGGCACAACTTCTACCCATTTTGTGAAGTAGTCAGTAGTAGTAATAATGAACTTATGTCCACTTGATGAGTTGGGATGAATCTGTCTAACTAGATCAAAGGCCCAGCGCTGAAATGGCCAATGAGAAATAGAAGGAATCAGTTCCCTACCTGGAGCATGAATCAGGTTTCCATGTTTCTGACATCTTTCGCAAGACTTAGCAAAGGCTACTGCATCTATTTGCATCGTGGGCCAATAATACCCTTCCCTAAGCAACCTTCGAGCCATGGCACGACCATTGGAATGTCCACCACAAATGCCCTCATGAATGTCAGCTAACGCTTGGTTGGATTCCTCCCTTTCCAAGCACCTAAGAAGCATCCCATCTAAACCCCTCCTATATAAATCACCAAAGATAAGGGTGTGGCGAGAGGCATTGCAGACAAGGTTTCAACATTCAGAATGGTTGAATGTGTTAGGGATGATACCATCACGAAGATATGAATAGATGGCACCATAGCGGGAAGACTCATGTGTGACAAGGGTGCAAATGACATGGCTTTTAGATGAGTCAAATATGGGGTTGTGCAACTCTTCCACCAGAAATTTGAACCTTGATTCATGTTGTTCCAACTGAAGAAGTGAAGCTAATGTGGCCATAGCATTTGCAGCTTTTTTTTCTGTCTTGGGGATCTGTTGAAATGTCACAAATGTAAAGTAATGTCTCAATGATTCAACCATCCTTTTGTAAGGGATCAATTTATCATCCTTGGTTTGGTACTCCTCATTGACTTGGTTGATGATTAATTGGGAGTCTCCAAAGACATGTAATTCTGTTATGTTCCATTCTATAGCCATTTTCAAACCATTGGTCAAAGCTTCATATTCTGCAATATTATTTGTACATGGGAATAGCAGTTTATAAGACTTTGGAATATTGTACCCATGTGGAGAAACAAATAATACTCTAGCACCTGATCCATTTTGCATGTGAGAACCATCAAAGAATATTTTCCAAGTGCGAGTGGTCATATAGAGTATGTGTTCATCTGGGAACTCTACCTGAATAGGCATACTATCCTGAACTAGAAAATTAGCTAATTGCTCAGCAATAGCCTGCCCCTTTATGGCCTTTCTTTCAATGTACTCTATGTCAAATTCAGTTAAAACCATCATCCACTTAGCAAGTCGACCTGCGAGAGTGGCCTTACTAAGTAAGTACTTAAGAGGATCAATCTTTGCAACCAAATGTATAGTATGAGAAAGCATATAGTGTCACAGTTTTTGGGAAGCAAACACTACTGCAAGACAAGACTTTTCAATGTTATTATAATTGACCTCATATGATACCAGAGTATGACTAATGTAGTAGATGGTCCTTTCCTTCCCATTTTCATCTAACTAAGCCAATAATGCCCCCAAGGAAGTATCTGTAGCTGAAATGTATAGGATCAAAGGTTTCCCTGAAATAGGAGGCATCAAAACTGGAGGATTAGCCAAGTACTGTTTAAGTTGATCAAGACTCTTTTGACAGTCTTCGTTCCAAACACACGTGGCTCCCTTATGCAATGTCTTATTGAATGGTTGTTCTCTATCTACAAGCTGTGAAATAAACCTCCTTATGGATTGGAGTCGTCCCTAAAGACTTCTCATCTGACTAATGTTTCTTGGAGGTGGCATATCTAAAATTTCTTGGACCTTCTCAGGATCAACCTCAATACCTTTTGCCGATATTATGAATCCTAAAAGTTTTCCTGAGGTGACACCAAATGCACACTTCTTTGGATTCAATCTGAGTTGAAACTGTTCCATGCGATCTAGAATTACTTTCAAATCGGTAAGGTGTGTATCCCTTTTTCTTGATTTTTCTAGGGTGTCATCCACATAATCTTCCATGTTTTTATGCATCATATCATGAAAAATAGTGGTCATATCTCTTTGGTATGTAGCCCCTACATTCTTTAACCCAAATGGCATGACGTTCCAACAATAAGTTCCCCATGCACATGTAAATGCTATTTTCTCTTGGTCTTCGGGAGCTATTTTAATTTGATTATATCCTGAGAAGCCATCCATTAGAGAGTATATTTCATAACCCGTGGTCATGTCCACTATCATGTCAATATTTGGAAGTGGAAAATCATCCTTTGGGCATGCTTTGTTTAAATCTCTAACATCTGTGCATACACGAATGGACCCATCATGTTTGGAAACTGGTACTATGTTCAAGATCCATTCTACATAATTGATGGCTCTAATAAATCTAGCTCTCAAAATTTTTTCTAATTCTGCTTTGACAAGGAGAGCTACATGTGGATGCATTTTTTTGAGTCTCTGTTTCACTGGTTTGACTCCTGGAGCTATGGATAAGTGATGCATTATAAGATTTGTGTCAAGCCCTGGCATGTCTGAATATGTCCATGCAAAATTGATTTTCTTTCTTTGTAAGAATTGTATATATGCCTTGGTTTCTTCTTCTAATAAAGATTGAGCAAGATGAACTATTTGAGGAGCTTCTTTTGTGTTCAAATTAACTGATTTTGTTGGCTCAATCAATAATGATGATCTGTCCTGAAAATAACTCAGCAAGTTATTAAGTACCCCATCCTTGGGCACCTCAAAGAGGTTTTCACCCTTAGATACGTCATTTCTTTTTACTATTTTTGGTTCTGATACCGCCACAAAGTGGTTTTTGCCATCAGACCTATTTTTCTTTTTCTTTTTTTCTTTTATTTTTAGACTAAGGTACTTAATATTAGACTCTGTCATACTTGTTGTTGGTTCATTGGTGGAAGAAGCCACAGGTTCAAGAGCATTCAGATAGCAGGAAATTTTGTAATCATTCAGAAAAGTGAGGAATCTAGGCTCTTGATGGCGCTGAGACCAATCAATTAGGTCATAGTGAACAAGGGGTAGATTAATGACTGGTTCAATGTGATTTATGTAAAAGGTGTTATCTCTGGTGACCATACAATTGGGATTCATCAATTCTTCCCCTAAGGTACCCGAATCAGGATTTATCCTAGCAAGCAAAGCGTCGTCTACTAAGGAAATTCAAGGAGTCCAATCCTCTAGCCCTACACTAGGCTCATCGGTCACGTTGGGTTGAGTACTATAAGTATGGACAACATCCATGTCCAAATCAATTGTTGCCTTTGAAAGTGAATCCCATTCAAACTCATGTGAGTCTATTTCTGAATCATCATTTGGGCCTCATGATGTAGAAGCCTCAAGGTTGGGAAAAGTTTCCCCTTCTCTAACACTAGCATTGTTACTACCTATCGTAGCTAGGGTAGCAACATTTTCCATTCTCAGTCTAACATCCATATAGTCACTATCTGTCACAGCTGGGATAAGAGGACTATCAATTGCCAAATCTGTGGAATCTCCCCAAAGGAGAGTCGTTGAAGGGACCCAATCATTTGTCATGTCTTGCTGATTAGAGAGGTCTGGTGTGTATTCAGAATCTGACTCATTGTCTATCATGACTAGGACAGCGGTATCTTTTGGTTTATTACTTTCAAAGCCTAAACCCTTTGTTGATTTATCCTGTTGTGCAAAATGTGCATGATTCAAAGGTTCGGCCTTGGCATCCAATCTGTGATTAAGGGGACCATGTCCTGGATACCCCATGTTTTTGACTAATGTGTAACCCCTCCCATAGGCTTTAGGGGAAGGTGCAAAATTCTTATTATGTTGATACTTTTCCTCATGATAGATCCAATCTCTTACGACAATTTCCTCTTTTTCTTCCTAAATAGGAACCGAAGACTCAACAAATTTCTCAAATAATGTCATTGCTGATGAGGAAGTTTTCATATCTAGTGATGGTATTCCATAAGACCTAGGAGAGATTGGTATTTTTGTAAAAGAATCAATCTTGTAATCTCCCATCCCAAGATCTATGGCTTTAAACTTCTCCTTGCATTGTTCAAGTGGAATACTAGAACTGTCAGCTTCCCTATTCAAAGGTACATGGGTTCCAGCAGAAATGTTATTAATTGACAAAGCACTATCTCCAGGTATACAAATTTCTACACCATTATGAGGAAACTTGACACACTGGTGATATGTTGATGGGACCGCTTGCATCTCATGAATCCAAGGCCTACCTAGCAAAATGTTGTAGGCTAAAGGTCCAACATCGACAATTTGGAATAAGATATCTTTTTCTACTGGACCAATGCGAATAGGTAAAACAACCAATCCCTTAGAACTTCTTCCTGCTTCATCATATGCCTTGATTGTGATTTTTTTCCTTGTGTCAATGACATTCTCTGAATAACCAAAGGCCAACAACAAACTCATAGTACAAATATTTAGCCCTACACCCCCATCTATCAATACGTGCCTAACATAGGTTTTGTGGATCATGACTTCTATGTGTAGGGCCAAGTTATGTGGGTGACTGATGGATTTGTCATCTTCTTCTGAGAAAGTGAGGTAATGAGGGCTAGCCAAATGGTTGACCATATTCTGGAATTGATCAATATCTAAGTCATTAGGAACATTAGCTACTCGCAAAGCATCCTCAAGGACACGCTTATGCTTAGGGGACAATTCCAATAGCTCAAAAATTGAAATCTGTGCTGGTGTATGTTGTAACTGGTCAATAAGGTTGTAGTTTGAATTAGGACCAATAGAAGGTTTAGGAAGAACTCCCTTTGACACTGGCTGCTTAGACTTACTAGAGCTAGGACCTCTAATAACAATGGGAGCTTGAGGCTGACTCCTAGTGACAGCATTAAGGGTTTGGGACATCCTTTGTGAGTGAGGGCCTCTTAGTACCACAACGGGTCCTTCATTAGGCATGGGAGGTGACTCCACATCATATCCATAAGGGTCCTTCCCTTTCACCATGTTGATATTATTGTCAGCAATTTCAAGCATGTTAATGACATTTTCAGCATTGGTGTAAGTGTAATTAATAGCAGTCTTTCCATTCTTGTTATTGGAATTCTCTCCTTTCTCATACTTGGGCAAGGGTTCCTTAAAAGCTTTGTGATCCGCATTAGTAGTCAACCCATCAACTTGTAATCGTCCACTTTCAATGAGGTCTAGGACAAGATGTTTAAGTCTAAAACAATTCTCGATATCATGCCCAACTCCATTCTGAAAGACACAAAAGGCCTTCTCATCCCACCAATGAGGTTTAGGATCGAGTATATGGTGTTTGGCGGGATCCTGAGGTTGTGCCAAATTGTGGGCAATTAACATCTTGAAAATGTCTACATATGAATCCCCAAGTTTGGTAAATTGCCTTTTTTCCTTCTTAGGTCTCCCTTGGTACTTGGGTTTATTTTCTTGTGGTCCTGAAGATGTTTGAAGTTTCATGGCTTGAATCACATTGGAGAGATTGAGAACTCCTTCATTCTTAGGTTGGGATGAGTCAACAACTCCATCATTGGCCACCTGTTTATTCTTGTTCCAATAAGAGTTCCTTTTGTCCTTATGACCGTTATTGTTGTTGTTTTGACCATTGTTGTTATTCGTTGATTTAGCCAAAATTCCTTGTTCTTTTAGGACATCCTCTATGCGACATGCCACTTCTACCATGGTATCAAAAGAATTAAATGGGATCTTCCTTACTTCATACCTTAATTTTGGTACCAAGTTGCTCACAATAATGTCTATTCTTTCCTCCTCAAGAATTGTCCTTGAATATTTTGAGCATAAACATCTCCATCTTTGTAGGAAGGTAACAAAGGATTCCCCTTGATTCTGCTTGAGTTTGCACAAATCAAGCATGGTGACCAACCTTGATAAGTTGTAAGAAAAATGTTGAACAAATCTTTCCACAAGCTCTCTGAATGTCTTAACTGGAGGAGTAAGGTTAGTAAACCACTCCATGGCTTGTCCCTTGAGACTCCTTGGGAATAACCTCACTAAGTAGGAGTCTTCATGGTGAAAAGAAAAGCTCATTATGTAGAACTGTCTAACATGGTTGTGAGGGTCACCAACGCCATCATATTTGTCATAGGTTGGAAACTCAACTTTCTTAGGAAACTCAACCAACACCACACTCTTGTCAATTGGGTTGGGACATATGGAGTCCAAATTAAATGTGCTCTTAGGAGCCCTCATCCTTTCTATGTCCTTTTGAAGTTGTTTGATCACCTCATTAGTTGATGGATCTTGTTTCTTCACCTTTCAGTCTACATCAAAATTATATGGGACCTTAGCACCCTTGTTGATGAGACTTTCTAGCAATTGATCTTTATTTTGTTTGACATACCTTTCCACATATGCTTGAAAGGATGGTTCTTCTTGCATAGTCATAAAATCTATATGATCCAATTTGGCATATCTTCCTCCATGTTGTGAGCCATGATGTGCTCATTGGGAGGGTTGCTTTGAATGTCCATGAGGTGATTGTCTCCTATGATGATCATATCTTGAAATCTTTCTTCCCTAGGACTTGGGGATTGTGAGGGCATCCTTGATCTTCTTCTAGGACTGGGTGAGGGAGTAGATGGGGGTGAGTTGGTCCCACTATTGGTACCCCTCCCATTGAATTGATTGTGGATTTGTTGTGCATAGAGCCTATCTTCTTCTTCTTGGGTGGCTCTTTTTCTTATATCTAATAATGCACGTTCCTCTTCTTCCAATTGTCTAAAATTTTCCTTTTTGGTAGCTTGTTCATCTAAATAGGCTTGCTTCTCCCTTTAAATGATTTTCAACCTCATGCTCACATATCAAGAGGTATCATTAAGGGGAGAAGGTTGTCTTGAATGCCTTGTGGTGTTGGTTGCGTTAACATGGTGATCACTAGACTCGTTATTCTGGTCCTCATGTTGTGATTTTGAGTCTGAGTGAGTTTGTTGGTAATGTTTTGCAGCTTGGTGGTGAGCATCAAAGTATCTTGTGTTGTTGGGGGGTGATCCAAGTGGACTAACATGAGAAGAACCACCATATTCTTTGGTATTCCTATGTCGTTGGAACATATCCTCAAGAGTTTGATTCATGGCTTCTCTTTGTTGTCGAGTGAAAGTGTAACTCATATCCATGCTTGATGAGAGTGGTATAAAAGAGGTACTAACTTCACTAGGATTACTCTTTGGTTTAAAACAAACCTCAGATTCACTCTTAGGAGATTGATCAAAGAGGGGTCCCTTTCCCTTATGCTGTTGACGAGTCTTAACTGGTAGTAACTGGTTAAACACAACAGGGGGTAGCTTTCCTTGATTGACTTGGTACCTTGTTGTAACTGACATGAAAAAAAGAGATTCTTAATGACAAGATGACCTTTCGAAATGTCAACACCAAACTAGGATAATCAAAGTTCTTTATTGTCCAAAATGAAATGAAAAGATAGAAAAAAGGGGCTTTACCAACACTGTCAAAGAGGTACTTTAAATCAAAGGGTGACTACCCTTGCACTTTTGAATCAGGAGGTTGGACTAGGCCAAAATATAATTGAAATAGAGATTTAAATGAAAATGATTTGGACAATAAGAGAACTGAAATTTTTCCAAGAATGTAGCTAACAATCCTAGAGGCAAATTTTCTCACCAAGAATATCTTGCTAAGCTTGACAATTATTTCCAAAGTGACCTTGTAAATCAATTAATGTTGTCCCTAGAAAGGAAAAACCAGAGATTTAGAGCCAAGACAGGTCCCTAATGACAGAGCAAGAAGCCAACTCAAAGACCTAATCTGACTAACAGCAGCTGGGACTAACCAAACTAAAAGCATGATAGAAATTAACCAAGCGATATACTCCAGGCTACCAGGGTGATATACCTATAACTGGGTGATACTTCGCCCTATACCAGGCGATAGACCTTACAATAGCCTGGCGATATACTCCAGGCAGGTCAGGCGATGGTCCAGTATAGGTGAACTGTCGTGCGATATTTCTCCTCAAAGAAGGTGATATTTTTAGCAAGAGTGAAGTATCACATGATATTTCGCTTGATAGGGCGCGATACTGTTGCAGAATTGTTAAACTCTTGACCAGAATTGTGTAAAGTTTGCATTTTTGGGTCTGTTTGATCAAGATTTTTGGTCTGAAGGTTGATTTCTCAAATGTAATCATAGTGACAACAGTAAAATGAAAGGTTTGCAAACAGTACAGGATCAAACGTGTCTTCAAGCACTTGAAACAAGGACAAAAGCAACCTTGCCAAGACAATCAATTGTGATATCAAAATGAAAAAGCACCTTATGAATGCTATCGATTGTTTGTATGTTGAGAATGTTCACACTGGTAGTACACAATCGAGAACACTTCAAGCAACCTATCCTAAAATGTCAAGGCTCAATACTTACCAACTTAGCCCACAACTTGATGTCCCCTTGCCTCACACCAAGTGGTTGCCCACAAGAGATATTGGCTTTGTCATGGAAGTGTCAAACAACACAACCAAAGGGACACATATGGTGAGTATCTTAAGGTGATCTGAGTTGTTCCACTTGGATCAATCCTTGCACTAAGAAGATAAGCGGCTAAAATAGGGTAGCTTCTAACTATGGTTCTTAATAAGGATTTATGTTCACAACACCCCTCTTGCTCCTCATAAAGGACTAGGATCTCACGGCCTCAAGAGTACCTTAAGCATTCTTTCTCAATGTTTTCCCCATGGTCGCAATCCCATGAGCTACTCACACCAAGCAAAGACAAGTGTTATGTCTACCAAGGTTTTTGGTGTCCTTGATAGCCTTGAGATTATAGTGAGTTGGAATCACTTGCCACCAAGGAAAATGATGAAAAGGTTGTCCCCACTTGAGTCGTTCCTCTTGATTGCTCAAGAGCAGGCCCGCTAATGGATTCCTAAACTAAACAAAAATAGATAATTTTTGAGATTCAAGGTTTTTGGTTCACCACAAGGGTGAAGAGCATACTCCCCTATCTCAAAAACTTCTCCCAAACACACCAAGAAAATATTCAATTACCCCTTTGCTTCCAAAACCTCAAGATGGGTCAAGATTTTCTGATTCACCTAAAGGTGAAGAGCATACTTCTCCTACCACCTCAAGATCCCTTTCACAAAGTATTAAGTGCCTATGAAATGAAACAACTAGTATATGCCACACTTAATAAAAAAAAGCAATTAAACAAGCACTTGATTTTTTTTTTATGCTTAGGGCAGCCCTGCAAAAACCATTAGTAGCCCTCTTTGACATGTGTTCTTTTGGAAAATTTCAAGCAAGAAGCACCTACAACCACAACTTGTTAGACCAACAAGGTTAGCTAAACCAAAATCAAAATGAAATAACACAAGAAACTGATTTATCTAGGTTAATAGATGCAGATTAGATCTTCCTAAATGCAGTAAAGTAAACCAGCAAGCTAAATATGATCAAATTCGGATGATAAAACTTGAAACACAAGTCTCTGTCAGATTAGGTGATATACCTCAGACTTCACCAGTATCGCGTGATACAATTTCCTATAGTTGAGCGATATACCTTAGTCTGGGTGATATACTGCACTATGGGCGGGCAATACTTCACATGATGCCAGGCGATATACCTCAATACTACAGTGTGATTCTTCTCTGAAGTGAAGTGTCGTGCACATATAGTAAGGTATATCGCACAATATACCTAAGAAGTATCGCGTGATACTCTGAGACAAAAAACCGCAACCTACAAAATTTTTGAAAAATAATCCAAAAAATGATGAAAATGCAAGAAATTAAAGGACAAAGCTATCTACTCTGCCCCACGGTGGGTGCCAAAAATGTACACACAAAATTAATGCACTTCTATGAATCCTTACATGCAAGGAAACTCAAGAATGAGCCCTCACAAATCGATCCATAGCTCTCTATGTATGGAGTTGCAAGATTGAAAATTGCTCTCAACTAGAGCTATGAACTGATGACCTTGCTAGTCATCCACACAATGAGAGATTCAAGTGAAGACAAGGGCAAGAATTCCAATATCTCCAAGAATCCAAATGAATGCAATGCAATGCAATGCAATCTATGAAATAGAAATGCAAGCTATGCTATGAAAGGAAATAACAAGTATTACAATACCTCCTATTTAGACTATGTGAGCTTATTCTATTGCATAAAAGGAAATCTACACTATGAATGCCATGATTATGCAACTATGAAAGAAAATATGCAACTAAATGATGAAATGAAGCAAGTCTTCAATATCTTCAAAAGCTCCAAATGCACCTAGAAAACCTACAGCATAACATTAGCATGAAAACAGTTGTATGCAAATGAAGGAAAGAGCTCTCCTTTTATAAGAAATGAGGTGAAATGGACCATGGAGATTAAGAGGCAAAAGATCTTATCAATGGTGGAGGTTGAAAGAAGAGCAATCCATGTGCACAAGTATCCTCTAATAGGAAAATAGGAGTTGACTTTATGTCCATATGAGACAAAAAGTGCTTTTATCCTTTTTGTAAAATAAGAATAATGCTTTATTTGTGCAACTTAGGATAAGAGGAAAAGGTGGGGGCTTTTTTATTTAATCAAAAGGGGAGGAAATATTCCTTTTAATTAAATAAAGACTTAGGATAAGTGGTTAGCCCAAGGATAAAAATCTAATATATGATCGAAATTAAGACTTGATCAAGCATTTGATGATGTTGAAAAATATTGACTTTTGATAAAAATGATTCAGGGTTGATAAATAAAATAAATGGGGCCCAAATTCTAGGCAACCATTTTAGGGTGCATACAGGAAGAAGATTGGTTTCTTAGCTAAGAAAGAAGTAGAATTGTAGTTCATAGAGCATAGAAAAAGTAGAGTATGTGGCAACAACAAACAATTGTAATCAGATAATTTAGATGAAGTAAATGCTGAAGGATATTGGAATAAAAAATTTTGAGCATGTTGTTATACATTGTGATAACACTAGCATAGTTAGTATGTCTAAGAACCTTGTGTTACATTCTGAGACAAAGCATATAGAGATAAAGTATCATGTGGTAAGAGAGAAAGTGGCAGCAAAAGAAGTCAGAATTGAGTACATAAGTACAAAGGATTAGATTGCAGAAATATTTACAAAACCTTTGTCGAAGGATACATTTGAGTATTTGAGAGGTATGCTTGGGGTTATGCCCCAGCCTACTTTTGAGAAGTGATGGAGATTGTTGCATCCGTTTAGTAGTATATGAGCCTTATTTTTCTTCTAGACTAGATGTTGGTACTTCTTCTATGGGGGAGTATGTGTATCTGAGCTGAGTCATGAGGACTCTAGTGAATATATTTTATGAACAGTGTCTTTTGGCACTGAAGTTGTTGTTGACATAATGATGAAATTTCTATCATTGATTGCAATGGAGGATAAGTATACATGAAAAAAAGAATTTGGACCATCTGTTGAAGAGAACTGAATAGGAAAACAAAGCAAGATTTGATTGATGAAGAGGATTTGAAATTATTTTTAGAGTAGTAGTGTTGCAGTATTGGATTTATGGAACTTGGATGTTTTTTCATCTGTGTTGCCATCAATGCCAATGGGGAAGATTGTTAGGAATCAATCCTAAATATATCCTATGGGGGATTATTAGCAACCATTATATAGAAATTTTTGTTGCATTCATGACTATGATTGTCATTGATGTCAACACAGTGATCTTTTGGAGATTAGCAGAGAAGCAAATAGTGTTTGAGTTAGCGCACTTGGGATATTGAAGGTGAAGCTATGTGGAGTTGGGGAATTACTCTATGATGTTCTATAAGATCATGGTTAAGAGCACATATAGTAATTCATTTATTCATGGAAGTTATTAGCATTTCAGTGGAAGCAGTATTCAGGGAGTGTTCCTGAGTAGTGATTTGTGGAAATCAGATGATATCTCCTAATTGGGATGGAATCTAGTTATGCGTAGTTATAGAGTAGTTTAAGACATGTTTATAGTGATGTGGATGATAGAACAAGACTTGAGGTCGCACGAGTGAAGAATTATATTGATTGGAAGATGGCAGTTTTATGTAATTTTGATGTAACGTGTGGAAACTTTTATTTTTTAATTTGTATGCCAACTCATTTATAATTACTTGAGTGTTTTATAAAGGAAGGAATGTATTCCTTGTTGTAAAGTGCATGTGTGGTAATATGATGATGAAGTGTAATGAATTGTGAAAGAAAAATTGTTGAAAGAGGATATGAGAAGTACTGAGATCTGTTATTGAGAGCTGAAGAAGCAATTGGTGCAGTTTGGCACAGATAGAGAAGGAGCATTGAATTGTTGAGGTTATTATTCTTTTGGTATTATTCTATTGAGTAATATAAGATCAGTTGGACAATGAGTTTAGTGATATTAGCCTAAAGCTGTTTGGGCAGTGGGTCCTTCTATCTTCCATAACTCCTAACAAAGTTAGAATCTTTTAACAATGATTCAAAATCTCCTAATAGGGATTAATATGTACAAAATTTATTTCATAAGACTCCTAATAGAGTCCATCCTTTCACAAGGAATATTCATATTAGTGCATCTTTTGTGGGCATCATTCCCACCAGGGTTTACTCTTTGATTAAGAGGTTCCCTAGTCAACATATCTTGTGTCATTATTTTATTATGCATGTATATCTTTATATGGTTTTTTATTACATTTCTTACATGGTTAAAATCTATTAAGGTTGGTAAAATTTGTATTTATTAGATAACTGATTCACCCTCCCCCCCCTCTTAGTTATCTTGGTGGACTTTACTTTCTAACAAAGAGCTTGATCGAATTGAGAAGAATGGTACTTAGACACTTGTTCCTAAACCTTCAGATAGGAATATGACAGAAATAAGTGAGTTTTCAAAAATAAAGAAAATAAAGATGGAGATGTGATCAAGAAAAAAAAAGAATTGTGTGTAAAAGATATGAACAAGAAGGACTTGATTATGGAGAAACATTTTCTCTAGTTGCCATACTTAAAGAGGTAAGAATTGTTGTTTCTTATGCTACATATAATAAACTTAAATTTTTCCAAATGGATGTAAAATATTCTTTCTTGAATGGTGTTAGAACAACTAGATGGTTTTGCTTTGACAAAAGAGAAGGATATGGTATGAAAGTTGCAAAAGGCATTATATGGACTGAAACAAGTGTTGGACTACAATTGATTTGGAATCTGATTGAAGAATCTGTGATTAAAGATCACTAAGAAGTTGTTGATTAGATATATAATATGATTAAATTAGTATTATATTATCATTAATGTCAACTAGCTTGACAGTACTTATCTTGTAAGTTACTATACCGATACATCTGAAGAAAAGGGAAAAAGAGATGAAGAATAGAGAAATCTACATAAAAGGATGTACATGTCAGATGAGGATAAGAAAAAAATTTAGTAACTTGTTGATGAGTCTATGACCATATGATATTGACTTTATTATGTTGCATTCATCTATAATGAAGAATAAAGATGAAAGACATAAAGTAGTGTTGTTGGTAAATGACTCATTTTGCAGTATACAACAACAGAGTAGTGTATACCGAGCATAGTATTCACTGATCTTGTGTTCACCAACACATTTCTTTATTAACCAAGAAAAATAGAATGAATTAAATGATTAGTTTAGCTGATAAGATTGATGAGCTAGAAAGTGCATGAAATCAAGGTAAGAGGTAAAGTTTGTTATGAAGATTGACAGGTAACATAATTAAAGGAAGATCTAATGGAATAGATTGAAACAAGTTATTGACACAACAACCAAGGAAGCTTGAAGTGCATAAATCTGATGGATAGAAAGAAAATGATTTATTCATCTATATAAGAGGCTAGGGTTTCATTATGAAACTAATGCCAGAAGAAGAAGATACTACAGGATTATCACGTAAAGAAGCTTTCATGCATTCTGATCATATTGGTTAGTAAGAACCAAGCTATAGAACAGTTACCAAGCTACATAGATTTATTACCGAGGGATAGTAAGTTGATACAGTGTTGAATCTAAAGTGAAATATTAATTAGAAAGACTTGTATGAGCTAAATATCGGTATGTAATATGCAATTGAATTTGTATTAAGATAGATCATTTACTATTGCATATTTAACCATTGTAAATAGTCAAAATCTCTTAACCGAGTAGACTCTGAAAGTCTTATGATGTATCATTCATAGAATTAACATTGTTATTCTGTCAACCCCATAGTGAATGCTGGTTGGATGATAACTTCTAGTCTAAAATCCTCTAACAAGGCCACACCTGATAGTGTGTTTGTAACCTTTAACAAGGTTGGGTCTTTACCGGCCTCACTTCAGAAGAGTGAACATTTTGGGTTGCCAGTCCCAGGTGGTTTTTCCCTTTATAGGGTTTCCATATTAAATATCATATGTAATGTGTTGATTATGATATTTGTTTGTTATCATACTTTGCATATTATATGTTAGATTTGATTGGTAATAGTTATAATAATTAGACTAGTAATCAGTAAAAGTATGGAATGTATAGAAAATATTTTATGTTTACGGAGTAGCAGAAATTGAAGATTTTGATTTGAATTATACATTTTTTTTTGGGACACTGGATAACTGATTCACCCCCCTCAGTTATTCTAACAATTGGTATAAGAGTAGTGGTTCCTTAGAACAGAGTTTTAAGGACTTAATCATAAAGGTCTCAAGATGTATAGGAGGGAAGTACTGAAACTAAACAAAGAGAACTTCATAGTATGGAAAAGCCAAATGAAGCTACACATATCTGGAATTGGGAATTCTACACTAGATCTGATGTTAAATGGCTACATTGAACTGACCTCTTGTCCCTTAACTCTTGATCAACTGAGAGATAGGCATGAACACAATATTACAATGATGGAACTTGTTGCTGCCTGTACTGATGCTGAATTTGAAGACATTAAGGGATGCACTACTACCAAAGACATGTGGCACAAGCTAAATTTGATATACAGTGGAGATATGAATGTCAAAAGAGCTCGAGCTAAAAGCCTGAGAGGTAGATTCAATGATATAAGGATGAAAGAAGGTGAGAACATTGTGTAGTACTCAAACAGACTGAAAGAGGTAGTACATGCTATTAGAGCATCAGATGGAGTCATTAATGATGAAACTGTGATCTCTGCAATTCATGAAACAAGAGCTACATCCAACCTTACTCTTGACACACTGATTGATAAACTCACAACCTTTGAATTAAATAATTTTGATAATAGTGTTGTTCCTCTTGTTGAATCCACTTTCATGTCTTCTTTGAAGATTGGTAAGTCTAGTAGGAATAATAAGAATGATGACAGTGATGGTAATACCAATGATGAACTTGATGAGCTAGAAGCTCTTATGGCCAGAAGATTGCCCAAAGGAAAAGGAAGATATAGAGGTAAGCTACCTTTGGCATGATTTAATTGT
The DNA here is from genome assembly GCA_027943335.1 of Chamaecyparis obtusa. Lineage (NCBI taxonomy): Eukaryota > Viridiplantae > Streptophyta > Pinopsida > Cupressales > Cupressaceae > Chamaecyparis > Chamaecyparis obtusa. Next base: position 200,994 of record BSBK01005393.1, read on the forward strand.
AAAGAATTTGGTCACATTGCTACTAGATGTCCACAGAAGAAAGATGATGATAGCCCCAAAGACCAATCTAAAGGAAGCTATGGAAGAAGAGTTAATAGAGGCTACTGACACAACAACAGAGACAACAGAGATGATAAAGGTAAAAAGGTATGTTACATAGCTGAAGATGTAGAAACTAAATCTAATTCTGATGATGATATAGAAGTTGTATTTGTTGCAGTGAAAGATGATTCAGAAGAAGAAGAGAAACATGAAGAGACATCACTGATCTCTAAAGTAAGTAGAAATGATACATGGATCATAGATAGTGGTAGCACACATCATATGACTGGTGATGTAGAGAAGTTTGATTAGCTTATAGAATACAATGGAGGATCTATGAGACTGGGAAATGATGCACCTTGTATGGTAAGAGGTAAAGGTTCACTTGTGATTAATAACATAATAAAATGTGAAAATGCAAACTGGGTAGATGGACTGAACTATAACCTGTTAAGTGTGGCTTAGCTGAACAATTCAGGCCACCAACTAGCTTTTGAGAGCAAAAAGGTGAAGATTTATGATGAAAAAGGAAGACTTGTTGGTACTGGTACACAATCCAGAGGTAATCTATTCTATCTTGATATGGATCAGTCTTCTTGTTTGTTAATAAAGGATGAAGATACTTGGTTGTGGCACAAAAGGTTATGCCATGTGAAATTTGACAACATGATCAAGATTACTAAAAAGAAAAGAGTTATAGGATTGCCTAACTTGTCAAAACCTAATCATGCCATGTGCCATGAATGTCAAAAAGGTAAGATGACTAAGTCTAGTTTCAAAAGCAATAACTACTCAATAAAGAAGATACTTGAGTTGGCTCATATAGACCTATGTGGTCCTATGAGAACTTAGAGCTGTTATGGTGATAGATATTTTATTCTTTTTGTTGATGATTATACTAGACTAATGACTGTTACATTCTTGAAGGAGAAATCTGAAGCTTTTAAAATGTTTAAGTGATATAAAGCTAAGGTAGAAAAAGAGATTGCAAAAGAAATAAAATTCTTAAGATTTGATAGAGGAGATGAATTTATCTCTAATGAATTTACTAATTTTTGTAATGAGCATGGTATTAGAAGACAAGTCTTTGCACCAAGGACACCTCAGCAAACTAGCATTGCTAAAAGAAGGAACATGTCAATAATTGACTGTGCTAGAACATTCATGATACAGAAGAATGTTTCTCAAACATATTGGAGGGAAGCTATTAGTACACATGTATATGTTCTTAACTAAGTACAACTGAAGAAGGATACCAACCGGACACCTTATGAGCTATGGTTTGGACACAAACCTATAGTAGGTTATTTCAAGATTTTTGGAAGTAAATGTTTTATTTTGAAAGATGAAAGAAAAGGAAAATTTGACTCAAAAGGAGATGAAGGGATATTTTTGGGTTATTCCTCAACAAGTAAAGCATATAAATGTCCAAATAAGATCACAAATAAGATAATTGAAAGCACTAATGTTTGTGTTGATGAGTTTGATGACAAGAGCACAGAGGAAAGTAAAAAGGAACTAGAAGACTATGGTAAATTCACTTACATTGAACATCTAGAGTATTTAATAATGCCACAATCTATGTTAATCGGTCAGTAGGGAAATAATGCAGAACAATAGACAATACAAATCGATGAACAAGACGGAGCTACTAAGAAAAGAAATGAACCTAAACAGGATGAACAAGAAAGAAGAAACCAAGTTCTGGCTAGTTTTGTCAAAAGACATCATCCTGAGACACAAATTATTAGAGACATACATGTTGTAATGCAAACTAGAAGAAAAACAAGATAAGGTACATGTCTAGTTTGTGAATTTGAACCAAAAACTGTGAAAGTTGCATTAGAGAATGAAGAATGGGTTAATTTAATGAAGGAAGAAATAGAGAAAATAGAGAAGAACAAAACCTAGTCCTTAGTACCCCAACCAAAAGACAAGAATATTATCAGTACTAAGTGGATATTTAGGAACAAACTAAATGAAAACGGTGAAGTCACAAGAAATAAAGAAAGATTGGTATGCAAGGGATATGCACAGGAAAAATGCATTGACTATGGTGAAACATTTGCACCTGTTGCTATATTGGAAGGAGTTAGAATGCTGCTTGCATATGCTACACACAAGAAATTCAAATTTTATCAAATGGATGTGAAGTCAGCTTTTCTAAATGGTATACTTGAAGAAGAGGTCTACATAGAACAACCTGAAGGATTTGTTGATCCAGCCAACAAAGACATGGTATGTAGCATTGAGAGCTTGGTATGAAAGACTGCATACTTACTTGTTAAGTATTGGATTTGTTAGAACAAGTGAAAACAACAATCTGTGTATGAAATGAGACATTGATGATACTATTATCATTGCTGAAATATTTGTAGATGGTATTATTTTTGGAGGTTCAGATCATGTGTGTAAATCATTTTCTGATGAAATGAAAAAGGAGTTTGAAATGTCTATGTTCAAAGAGATTAAGTTCTTTCTAGGACTACAAGTGATTTAGTAGAGTGATGGGATATTCATCACACAATCTAAATATATAAAGGAAGTACTGAAGACATTTGGCATGAAAGATGCTAAACCTATGGAAAAACCAATGGATACTAGATGCAAATTGACCAAGGAGGATGAAACTATAGAGGTAAATTAGACACTTTACCGATCCATGATTGGTAAGCTAATGTATGTAGTTCATAGTAGACCAGATATAGCACACGTTGTAGGAATTGTTGCTAGATTCTCTGCTAATCCTAGAGAATCACACATGAGTGCTACTAAAAGAATCTTAAGATACCTAAAGAAAATAGATAATTATGGATTATGGTATCCTAAGCAAGGAAAGTTTGAACTAAAGGTATACACCAATGCTAATTGGGCTAGAAATGTGGATGACAGAAAAAGCACCACTAGAGGAGCATTTTTCTTTGGTGAAAGACTTGTAACCTAGACAAGTAAAAAGAAGGCTTGTATTTCTTAGTCTACAATTGAAGGAGAGTACGTTGCTACTACTACTAACTATTCAAACATTGCCTACATCAAGCAAGTGTTGGAAGGGTTGAATGAGGTAATCACTGACCTGGTGATTATATATTGTGACAACACTAGTGCCATAAATATTTCAAACAATCCTGTGATGCACTTGAAGACAAAACATATATCTATTAAGTATCATTACTTAAGACAAAAAGTGAAAGAGAAGCAAGTGAAATTAGAATTTGTCACATCTAAAGAACAACTTGTAGATATTTTTAGAAAGCCTCTACTGAAGGATACTTTTGAATACTTGAGGACTAGACTTGGGGTCCGTCCCCTATCTATTGGTCACTAAGGTGATCTAGATGTTGCATCAACTTATTTATATTAGAAGATCATACATGTTGATGTAGCATATTTCACACTTTGAATCATGTTCAAGGTTGTGATTAAGTTTGGAGAACAAGAACCGATTAGGATATCAGTATACATAGATACAGAGGAAGACATAACTATTTGTTTATTTGTTTCTTTGGCATTACTATCAAAGGGAGAGGTAAATAATATGAAAAGGATTATGCACCAATGAGAACTATCTAAGGGAGAGACATTCTGAATGATACAACACATTGAATTGAAGATTAGTTACAGAGAATAGAAGTAGGAACAACATTCGATGAGTAATGTAGTGATTAAACATATTAAGCTAGGGAGAGCTTGTATGAGCATTTGTTCACAAAGTTTTAGAATACATGTTTGGTATGTGTATGGTATACTTCATATTATTTGAGTTTCCATCAATGCCAAAGGGAGAGATTGTTGGACTACAACTGATTGGAATCTGATTGAAGAATTAGTGATTAAAGATCACTAAGAAGTTGTTGATTTGATATGTAATATGATTAAATCAGTATTATATTATCATTGATGTCAACTAGCTTGATAATACTTATCTTGTAAGTTATTATACCGATACATCTGAAGAAAAGGGGAAAAGAGATGAAGAACAGAGAAATCTACATGAAAGGATGTACATGACAGATGAGGATAAGGAATACACTGAGTAACTTGTTGATGATTCTATGACCATATGATATTGAATTTGTTATGTTGCTTTCATCTATAATGAAGAATAGAGTTGAAAGACACAAAGAAGTGTTGTTGGTAAATGAATCATTTTTCAGTATACATCGACGGAGTGTAGTGTATACCGAGAATAGTATTAACTAAGCTTGTGTTCATTGACGCATTTCTTTGTTAACCAAGCAAAATAGAATGAATTAAATGATTAGTTTAGTCAATAAGATTGATGAGATGGAAAGTGTATGAAATCAAGGTAATAGATAAAGTTTGTTATGAAGATCGATAGCTAACATAATTAAAGGAAGATCTAATGTTACAAATTGAAACAAGTTATTGACACATCAATCGAGGAAGCTTGAAGCAGAAAAATCAATGAAGATGATTAAGCGGAAAAATCTGATGGATAGAAAGAAAATGATTTATTCATCTATATAAGAGACTAGGGTTTCATTATGAAACTAATGTCGAAAGAAGAAGATACTGCAGGATTATCGCATGAAGAAGATTTCATGCATCCTGATCATACTGTTTAGTAAGAACTGAGCTATAAAGAGTTATTACCGATGGACAGTAAGTTGATACAATGTTGAATCTGAAGTGAAATATTGATTAGAAAGACTTGTATGAGCTAAATATTAGTCTGTAATCTGCAATCAAAGTTGTATTAAGATAGATGATTTACTATTGCATATTTAACCATTGTAAACAGTCAAAATCTCTTAATTGAGTAGACTCTAAAAGTCTTATGATGTATCATTCATAGAATGAACATTGTTATCCTGTCAACGCCATACTAAATGCTGGTTGGATGATAACTTCTAGTCTAAAATCCTCTAACAAGGTCACATCTGATAGTGTGTTTGTAACCTTTAACAAGGTTGGGACTTTACTGACCTCACTTTAGAAGAGTGAACATTTTGGGTTGCCAGTCCCAGGTGATTTTTCCCTTTATAGGGTTTCCACATTAAATCTCTTGTGTTATGTGTTGATTATGATATTTGTTTGTTATCATAGTTTTCATATTATATGTTAGATTTGATCGGTAATAGTTATAAGTATTAGACTGGTAATCGGTAAAAGTACAGACAAAGAAAATATTTTATGTTTACTGAGTAGCAGAAATTGAAGATTTTGATTTGAATTATACATTTTATTTTGGGACACTGGATAACTGATTCACCCCCCTCTCAGTTATTCAAAAAATAAGCACAAAAAGCATATTACAAAAGGTTACATTCCTACCTAATTAAGACTGGTTTAGTAAGAACATCTAATTATAGTAATGTTTATCTTAAAAATGAAGGAGATAAGTTGTTGATAGTTGAAGGATTCCTTGATGATATTACCTTTGGAGGAGATAAACAGATGAGTTTGGAAATTTTTTGATGAAATGAAGAAGGAATTTGAAATGTCTGTGATTGGGGAGATCAAATTATTTATTGGATTGTAGGTTTCACAACTAAAAAATGGTATATATATTAGATAATCCAAGTATGTAAAATAAGTATTAAAGACATTTGGTATGGATGATTCCAAACCAGTTGGTACCCCAATGGTTGCAAGTTGAAAATTAACTAAAGATGATGATCTGATGTTGTTGATATTACTTTGTACTTATTTATGATCAATAAGCTGCACTATATTGTTCATAGAAGATTAGATATTTCTCAAGTAGTAGCTATTGTTGTAAGATTTCAATCAAATCTTAAGGTGTCACACATGGTTGCAGTTAAGAGGATTTTAAAATATATGAAAGGGACTACTAATTATGGCTTATGATATCCTCACAAATGAGATTTAAATTTGAAAGTGTATACAAATGATGATTGGATAGGAAATGTTTTTGATAGAAAGAGCACAAATGGTAGTGCATTTTTCCTAGGACACAAGATTGTATCTTGGACAAGAAAAAAGAAAAATTGCATCACACAATCTACTGAAGAGGTGGAGTATCTTTTAGTAGCCATAAATTGTACACAAATTGCATGGAAGAAGAAAATTATTGAAGGTATCAAATAATATATAACTGAACTGATATCTGTGTTTTTTGACAATACAAGTATAATAAATATTTCTAAGAATCCAGTAATTTTTTCCAAGATTAAGAATATTGCAATTAAGAATCAATTTTTAATAGAGAAAGTGTAGAAGAAAGAAGTTAAGTGGGAATATATACCAAAAAAGGAATAGCTAGCATATATTTTAATAAATCCATTAGCTAAGGATGCTTATGAATACCTCAGAGATAAGCTAGGGGTTGTGCCACTATGTGAGAAGTGTTAGGAATGGGAACACTGAGAGGGGGGGGGGGGTGTGTATTAGTGTTCTACATTATTAATTTTTGATACTTGAAACTTAACTTAATTGTTGAGCTAAATATTAAAGAAAGTAAATTAAACAACCTTGACACATAACACTAGATATGATTATGAGGAAAACTTGGCCAAAGGAAAAACCCAAGTGGAAATTAATACCCACTAATAATTATACTTTTGTATTATGAACTTGTTAATATTCCTTAGCCTTGTTAGAAGATGTCATTATAATGCTTTAGTACAATGACCTTGTCAAGGGTCAAACCCTGTTAGGAGCCTTGAAGTAACAAACCTTGTTAGGAGTGGTTGGATCAATGCTAGAGCTCACTTCTCAATAGAGAAGGCTACAACCTCCTAGATATCAGATACACACTATATCTGCAATGGTGAACTACTGGTATGACACTACTTTTCTGATCAGTTCCTTTTGTGCACTGATGCTTCAACCTCTTGTAAAGCCTATATTATTGTAACTTCTCTTCACATACTTCTCTTCTTCTATCAACTATATATCTCATGCCATGCTCAAATACAAAGGCACATGTCTTATTATTAGGTGCAAACAAAACTATTCACTAGGTCGGCCTATAACCTATTACATACAATGCTTCCAAATGAATTAGCTCAAGCATGTTTACATGCATTGGTATTATCATTTTTACTACATATTTACAATAGGCCCATAGCCTTTACAAATAAAATACTAATCGCTAATCAAAATCTTTCATGTCAGTTGCATGCTCTTGTCAATTCTACCCCTCATTGATTGTGTCACTTCAACTTGTTCTATCTTCTTAATACTAACTCATCTAACCATGTGTTCTTAACCATATCTTACTAACATATCCAAAATATTATCTTCAATGGTGCATGAAAAAACTCAATCATACGCATGTGCATTGATGCTCTCTTCATCAGGTGCTTTACTGAATGCTCTGTTCTCCATACTTAGCTGATTTCTTATATTCTAAGTTATTGTGTTGACACCAAAACTCTATATGACTTTGTTGCCATAATGAAAACACTAAATCTTAGTCATATACACTAGTATATTCAACTTTCCAACAATATCTCCCTTCATCATTAATGGCAACAAAGGAATATGGCGAAGTTACAAAACTGTATCTTACACAAAAACTTTCTAACATATATCCTTATCTTTTTCTATACATCCTATACTCTATCTTATATCTCCCTTCTACTACTCCATATTACTCTATCCTTAATCCATATTTACTCTACTCCCTCTTTGACATTAATGACAAAGGTGCTAAAAAATGGGATCTTCAAGTACTTACACTGAGAGTACATCTAGGTCAGCAATTTGAAGGTTTTGGATCTCTTGCTGCCAAAACTTTGTGAGTGCATCTATTGTCTAGAGATGGGAACATAGTGCATAATTCAGGTTCTCCATCTCATGAAATTCTATATAGGGACCTTGATCATATGTTACAATGGTAGCACCAATCTCCTTGATATTTTGATTGAGTACATCCAATGAGTACAGAAGTGCATGTCTCAACTGTGTTTGTCTAGCCCTTATTTTTGCTATCTCTTTCTCTGTCTTCTCAATATTATCTATTTGACCTTGATAGACATTGATACACATTTTGATATCCTGTGAGGGGTTTTCCACTAATTTTATCATAGATGTCATCATAGATTCAGATTCCTGAATCTTGTTGGAAAGATCTAATGTGAGTTTGTCCTTGTTCATACAATCAACTATTATCTTCCTTCCTTTAGTTGCAATCTCCTTCAACATTTCTTGAACAACCTTAAGAGAATTTAGGTGAAGTGCAAAATTTTCTATCAGCTCATTCAATCATTTCTTGAAATATTTTTCTTCTACAACCTTGGATGTTGATTCTTCTAGGCTTGAGAAGTTTTCTTTGAATTTTGAAAGGATGTTGCTTACATCATCCACTAAATGAACATTTACTATTTTCTTTTCCTTAGGTAGTAGGTTGTTTAGTTCTGATTCAATAAATAATGGATTTCTCAATACTTATTTCTCCTTTACTTTCTCCATTGCTAACACACTTATTTTTATCAGGTCTTCTTCTCCCCATGAATCTAGACTTTTTGTGTCATGGGTCAAACTTGACAACAACAACATTGACAGCTTAGGCGTAAGGAGTGTGATGTCCATAACTTCACTCTTTACCTTTATTGGTATTCCAACAAATGTCTCTTTAGTAGGTTCATCTTTCTTTTCTTCCTCTCCTTCTTGTCCAATTATGTCTTCGATCTGAACTTCTTCTTGTTGCATAGGTGTGTCATCACCACATAGTATATCAACCTCTTCTATGCTCACAAAAGCTTCCTCAAAATTATATGGGTCTTTATCTATGGCCAACACTGATATTTCAATATTATCAATTATGATATTATCATCTTTTGTTTCAGGCATGGGCCTAGATTCTATTGCTTCACTAGGTCTTGTCACTATGGGTGCAAAATCCTGTAGACCTACCATGGGTGCATTAGGTGTCTCAAAATCCTTGGATTTATCTAAGGGAACTTGATTTGTAGGTGTAGTAGGAGGATACATGTGTCTACCCAAGAACACCTTCTCAAATCCCTTCTATGTCTCCTTCAGAACCAACACACAGTCCTTATTCATAATTTACAGAGTTCTTAGCTTGGATCTTAGGTGAGGCTTCACCAAATCCAACAACAATGATTTCTCTTCAAATGAACAAAATGGGAGGCTTTCATCCAATATATTTTCTCTTATCCTGAGATCTTCTTCTATAGCTTGTCTCTTAAAAGCTCTAAAATGTTCCATACATTATCCAATATAACTGTCTTAAGTTCCATAACTATTTTCTTGAACTTAATCATATGTTTGATTATCATACCATGTATCTCTGATTTAAATCTATCACACTATATTTATCATATAATTTTTCTATCTAATCAATTCTTCCTTCATCAACAACCTTGTTTCTCAACACGTCAAGATTCAGTCTAAATCCTACCTCTAGAGGTTCTTGGGTGTTTCTTCCTTTCTTCTTGTTGTTCTAGAGGATGGGTGGCTTACACCGGTTTACTTCTTCCTCTTAGGCATCTTACTAGGCTTAGGAAGTGGTGTGGACTACATATCAATAGTATCTATGGGCATAGGAGTGTTTTCTTCTATCCCTTTTTTCTTCTCCTTGGGATCTTCAGTCTTCTCTATTTTCACTTCAAAAGAGGGTGCGCTCTCAAGTTGCAGTACAATATTGGATTCCCTTGCCTTGTCTAGGTCTTCTTCTATGACTCTATGGATTTTCAGTGTGTCTTATGTTATCTTTGATGCTTTCCTTTTTGTTTCTACACTATACAAGATTGAATCTACCTATCTTGTCTTCTCCTCATAAATACACCATCTTGGTTGATTGGGATCCTTAGACGCTGACATGAGGACTTGAGCATATGCTTCTAAAACATGTTTCTCAACTTAATAACCAAGTGGATGAATCCACTTAGCTCTAGGTTCTACTTCTTCCATGCAAGTGATGTCTGTATCCACCATGAAACAAATGCTATCCTTAATCTTTTCCACTATAGTTTTAGGTATCCTATACCTTCTTTTCATCTTGATTCTAAATGTCTTGATTTCCAAGTCCATGAAATCTTTCAAGGTGCTTTCAAATGTTTCCTTTAATGAAATCTGTAGCATTATAGGAATTCTCCTATCTAGATAGAGATCTGATACTTTTCTAATAAAATGGAAGTACATATAGATGATCAATGATCCAAACCTAAATTTTTTTCTCTTATCATGTTTGATAGCCCTTATATTATCCATCAACTATGCACACAAGATCTCACAAAAGTTGAACTCTCCATTTTCCCTTACAATTCTGAGGGCTACCAGAATAGTTGTTGCTGACACAATATTAACTCTATTTGCATGATAGAATTTGTAACCTAGAATCATCACCATGAGCTTGATATCCTTCTCCTCAATTGGCTCTATGGTCATGTTGTGCTTGTCACTCTAAGACTTACAAGCCTATTCCACCATTTTCCTGGCATTCTTGCTAGTAGGAAGAATGGTGCATGTCTTAGGAAGTCTGGTCATCTCATAAATGAGGTTAGTAGTTATCCAAACAGGGACTTCTCCAACCCAAAACAATTCATCATGTATTCTGCTAAGAAATATCTTAATCCATTCTGATTTGTAGAACTCATATGCAGTCACATATTCTATGATAGGGTTATTTTCTAGGTGCGTAAACTCATCCATGAATGTCATGTCTTGTTTCATTATTGACTCTAAGTGTGACCTTAATCTATCCAATACTACTAGTTCCTTCTTGCAGTAAATATATGTGGGTATATCTCCTACATGCATCACTCCTATAGGAGCTCTATAAAATTCCCCTTCAAGGTCAGCTAGAACTGACTTGAAAGGATGCTTCTTAAATGTGTGCCTCTTCCTTTTAGTAACATCAAAAACAACTAGAGTGGCCATTACTTGGTTAATTGCTCAAATAGTTTTCCAAAGGGTTTCTAAATCGTCATGACCAAACTAGGGTTCTGCAACAATTTTCACACTTCTTTGTTGATAAACCAACTTCAATATTTCAACAAAAACTTCTTTCATCTCCTGTGCTCTCCAAAGGCTCAATCTCGAATGAAAATATGTGGATAATGGATCTCTGGTGAATATTAAAGTGACTTTCTGTTGTTAATGCTTGCCACCATAAAAGAGAATGTAACAGTGGATTTCAATCTCTATCTCTGCTAAAAATCAAGCTATGTGTTCTTTCATACAATAGATCAATTAGTATCCAAACATCTAAAACCAAAGGTGCATACTCTGAGGGTGAGTATAACAACTACATAGGGTTCTAGAGATAATGTAGCTCCCCCTATGACCATGAGGGTCATTCATCTAGAAGTAGAAGGTGCATCCATTGCGGATGCATCTACTATGTAGTCATCAACATTATCTTTCTTAACTTCCATCCAAATTTTGCTTGCATCTTATATAGCTTTCACAAACTTGACTTCTCTAGATTCATCCAAAATTGATCCTTGAGACTTATTAGGTCTTTCTTGTCTTTTCACTTGTGATCTACAAAACTTTGAGATGTGTCCAATCTTGTTATAGGAGTGACAAATGATTGGAGGCCTTATATTCCTCGACACATTGATGTGAGTTACCATGTACTACATTGTCTAGATGTGTGACCATTATAATTGCATATTTGACATGTAATGTTTTGAGGACTTCTAACATTCTATTGTGGATGTTTTCTCTGATTTAGCTAAGTCCAATTTATTTGAGTTGATCTACAATTCATAGCTCTATGACCAAACTTATTGCATGAATAGAAATAACCATTGAAAGGTCTTAAATCTTTACAATCTCTTGCTATATGTCCATGCTTGTTATAGGCATAGCAAGTTTAGTTTACTGGCTCGCATTCATCCATAGATGGTTCAACTTTACCTTCAATATTATTTTCAGTCTTCTTAGATTCTATACATTCTTCTAGTGCTTTATTTCTTTCTCGTATATCATTTATTTTATTTTGTGCTTCATTGAATCCAATACCACTAGTATCTCCTTTAATCTTTTGTGCATACAGCTATGACTCTATTAGATCCTTACTTGTGTGCAATTTGTCAATATGATTCTTTGCTTCAGACAATTTAGATTCCACCTACATCTTAATGTTCTCTAACTCCAAGAATTTCATGTTTTCTTGCCTCAATTCTTCATCCAATTGCTTGTTTTCTTTGACTTGTTCTTCATAGGCTTCCTAATTGTTAAATAGCTTTTCATCCAATTCGTTAATCTATTCCTTCAGAGATGTTTTTTCCTCATTTATCTTTTTGACCATTTTTCATAAATCACTTGTAGAACAATCTTTCAAATCTTTTCTCAGTTTCTTGATTAATACTTGAGAACCACTAACCTTTAATTTCAGCTCTTGAATTTCTTTTTTAGATTTGTTAAGGTCTTCAAGATCTGAATTTATTTTTTAGGTCTTCAAGTGGTTAAACTTATCCTCAGAGGACCAAAGATCTGATACTAATTGTTACAATTGGGAACACTAAGAGGGGGGGGTTGAATCAGTGTTCTATAATAAATTAATTTCTCATATCTGAAACTTAACTTAATAACTTAATTGTTGAACTGAATATTAAAGCAAATAAAGTAAACAACCATAACACATAACACCAAATATGATTATGGGGAAACTTCAGCCAAATCAAAAACCCCAGTGGGAATTAATACCCACTGATAATTGTACTTTTATATTATGAAGTAGTTAATGTCCCTTAGCCCTATTCAGAGATGTCATTATAATGCTTTAGTACAATGACCTTGTCAACGGTCAGTTCTTATTAGGATTCTTGAAGTGACAAACCCTATTAGGGGTGGTTGGCTCACTACTAGAGTTCACTACTCAATAGAGAAGGCTACAACCTCCTGGATATTAGATACATACTATATCTGCAATGGTGAACTGCTGCTATGACACTACTTGTCTGATCAATTCCTTTTGTGTGCTAATGCTTGAACCTATTATAAAGCTCTATATCATTCTGACTTTTCTTCACATGCTTTGGCTCTTCTTCTATTAACTCTATATCTCATGCCATCCTCAAATAGAAAGGTGCATGTCTTATTTATAGGTGTAAACAAAACTATTCACTAGGTCAGCCTATAACCTATTACATACAATGCTTCTAAATGAATTGGATCAAGCATGTTTACATAAATTGATATTATCATGTTTACAATATATTTATAATAGGTTCATAGGCTTTACAAAATAAAATACTAATCGCTAATCAAAATCTTTCCTATCAGCCACATGCTCTATTCTACTGTGTTGCTCACTGATTGCATCACTTCAACTCGTTGTATCTTCTTAATACTAACTCAACTGACCATGCATCCTTAACCATAGATTACTAACATATCCAAAATCTTATCTTCAAGGGCACATGCCAAAACTCGATCATACGCATGTGCGCTGATGCTCTGTTCATCATGTGCTTTACTATCTGATATGTTCTCCATACTTATCCAATTTCTTATCTTCTAAGTTATTGCGCTGACACCAAAAATCTATATGACTTTGTTTCCATAAGGACAACACTAAATCATCATCATATATACTAGTATAGTAAACTTTCCAACAAGAAGAACTAATATCCTATTGCTACATCAATCCAATGAATTCATTTCATTATCTTTCATTGTGGATTAATGCATGGGAGACTACTCCTATGGGAGAGCAGTAAGAAATATGATGATGAGAGATGTAACAAAATAAAGACTTAAGCATGTTGCATATTTGGCATTTTTGTCAAAGTGAGAGATTATGAGATGGTAGTTGTATCAAGAATAATTGTATATTGATTTGGTATTTTTTGTGTTTCCATCAATGCCAAAGGGGGAGATTATTGGAATAACTGATGAGGGTATGTGTAGGATCATGGTATGCCAAAAAGTGGCAATGTGAAAAAGAAGTCTTGATTGATAGACTCTTTAAAAAAAACTATAACTTTCAAATAATATAACATTTTTGAAATCTGAAATATTCATCACATTATATGCTTCACCTATTATAATAATAATAATAAACAATTCTTTCAATTTGATGAAGTTTAGACTAAGTTAAGGTGGTCAGACACGAGATTTTTTATATTAAGGAAAGTTTATAGCAGAAATATCATTATTAATTATTTACCTAGAGGGAAAATACAAAAATATATGCATCACATCTAGACACGAGTCTACTACTTTTATCTAGAATCTTATAAAAAAATATTATCATTTGATTTTGTTTAATGTGGTTAGACATACACCTACTTGTTATATTTCTAGTACTAATTAATAGACTTATTCAAAAATAGCTATAACTTTCAAATAGTATAACATTTCTGAAATCAAAAATATGTGTCACATTCTATGATTTCCTACTACAAGAACAATAAAAAAATATTTCAATTTGATAAATTTTAGACTAAGTTAACATGGTCAAACACAAGAGTTTCTGTATTCTAGAATTTGTAGAAGAAAAATCATAATTGATTATTTACATGGAAATAAATTACAAAAAAATATGTCACATCCAGACATGAGTTTATTACTTATATCTAGAATCTTGTAAAAATAATTTATCATTAGATTGTGTTTAAGGTGGTCAGACATACACCTACTTCTTATTTTTTCCTAAAATTTTCGTACTACTACATTGAAATTTAAAATTTTTAACATATAGAATAATTATTTTTCAAAAAAAGCCTAGAATATTAGAAACTAAATTCAATTTTATACAGATTATCTTCTTACATATTTTTGATATAATATTTATAACTTGTTCAATTTTTTTATATCAACTTGCCTAAACCTGATTTTTTTGAATTTTCATTGCCACTTAAGGGCCTAGTTTGGCATACCAAGATCCTGCACATACCCATGATCAGATGAGTTAAGTATACTATGGTATGTTTTTCTATGCAGATCTGATGGTAGGTTGATCGGTTATGATATTATCATTGATGTCAACTAGGTGTTTATTTATTGGCTATTTTATTTATAAGGAGAGGAATGATAAGTTGAATGAATATAGAGTTGTGTTGGCAATTGTGTGATGTGATCATTTATAATGGTAAAATGTACTCTTGAGACGGTATATATGTGACCTCACAAGATAAAGTAAAGTACACATTGAGTTATGATAATATGAATAGGTACATGTAAGTTTGTAGGGCAGAACATGACCAAAGTTGAATAATTTTCTCATTATGAAGAATAAATTTTGAGTTAGTGTGTGTGGTCATACATATGTGATCTACATAGGTATATATATACCTAACCCTATGACCACATCATGATTCATGATTCAAGGAATTAGTTATGAAGAGTTGAAGTGACTAAAACAAGAAGAACAAAGGAATAACAAGGAACTACATGCTTAATCAATAAAGTTTTTGAATCAAGTGATATAATGTTAAATAAGAAATTATCTTATACTCTATGTTTTATGGTGACATGAATGATATGACATGTAAAGGTAAAATGTCTTACACTTATTGAGAAGGAAAGGATTTCTCAAAGTTATGCATGGTTCTAGGGAAAGTTGATGAAAGTTTATGCTATTGGTCAAATTGAAGGTGCAATGAGATTTCGAAAGCCAACCTATGTTGTGGAGAAACAAAAAATGTTTTATAGACTTCTTATGGAAGTCATTTTTTGGTTTCCCTAAGACCTAATATGTGTCACAGTTAAGATTGGTGAATCTCATAGGAGATTTCTAATCATGCATCTAGAATATAACATAGGGAAGCAACAACAAGAAAGAGAGAGAATGCATGATCCAATATATTTATCTAGAGATCAAAATATACATGTCAAGTTGTTAGGTCTTTCCAATTATGGTCATATACAAAGAAACGAGTGTCAAATCTTATTATCCATATGTTAAAGTCTCAAATCTAGGTTATATGAAATAGATATCAATATAATTGGTCTACCTCTAAAGATACATCAAGTCATTATATATAGGTAACACCTTAAAAGTTTTCCAAGAAAGAATTAAATTCCCCAAGAATAGGAAATGTGTACAAAAATAGGTCCAATCCAAAAGGTAATAAAGATCCAAGAAAAGGAAACTACAAGGAGTGTGATCATAGGGAATGATCCATGAAAGATAAATGAACCACATGCCATGATCACAAGAGTCAAAATCCAAGAATAGGAAACCACACTTCGAATCTCCAAATAGGTTCAAGAAAACAATGAACATGTTAACTAGTGATAGGAATCCAAACTTCATAATCATACTTCTAATCTAAACCATAACCTTAATGATAAGAATTTCCTTAACCATACAATAAACCTTAACCATATCCTAATCCAAAACATAACCCTAAACCCTTACCATAATCCTAGCTCTATCATTAAGCATAACCCAAACTGAAACCCTAACCCTAATTATTTTTCTAAACTAAGAATTACCTTATACCTAACAAAATCACTAATCCAAAAGCTAGCCCTAACCTTCACCCTAAGCATAATTCATCCATAATCTTAACCCTAAACCATATCCAAACAGTTCTAAATCCTAATCCAAACTCTAACCCTAATCACACTTCTAATGTGAACCCTAACCCTAATGATACTTGGAATATTTTTACTAACCATACCTTAAACCCTAACCCTTACCCTAATGATCATATATACCCAAGAACCCTAACTCCTTGTCTAACCTAAACACTCACTCTAACCCTAACCCCACATTTAATCTAAACACTCACTCTATCCATAACCATGATTTAAAAATTGATTATATTAAGTTTTATTTCACTAAAATATGTTATATAATTAAATATTAATTTATTCAATATCTTTCACATGCAACAATTGCTACTAGCTAATATATACTCTATATTTAATATACGATGAGATGTATCGAGGTGTTTAATTTTTTCATCATTCATCTTTAATTAAAATTAAAGTTGAAAAAATTCAATGCCTCGATACATTTCGACATATTTTATATAGAGAGTATATAAAATACTCTATGTTATCATTCTTAAAGTCTTAGGGTTACTAATCAATGCATAATACAATTAAGGTTAGAAAAAGGTTAGGATCAATACTAAGCATTTGGGGGTTACAATTAGGGTTATGATCAATATTTAGGGTTAAGGTTAGGATTAGGATTAGGCTATAGGTTTTAAGGTTATGATTATGGTTAGGGTAAGGGCATACATTATAGATAGTATTATGATTATATTAAGGTTTTCATTATGGTTATGGTATAGGGTAAGAGTTAGAGTTGATATTAGGGTTAGGTTCAAGAATATGATTAGAGTGAGGGTCTTGATCATGGTTAGTATTATGGTTAGGGTTGGGGTTTTTATTAGGGTTGGGATTAGGGATTAGAATTAGGATTATCATCAAGGTTATGGTTTACATCATGATTAGTATTATTCTTAGGGTTGGGGTTGTTATTAGCATTGGGATTAGCACTTAGAATAAGGATTATCATCAAGGTTATGGTTTACATCATGATTAATATTATGAGTAGGGTTGGGGTTTGGATTAGGGTTGAGATTATAACTTAGGATTGGAATTATTAAACTTTAAAAATAATTAAAATGAAACCATTATGTTAACTCTTACTCTAATTGAGTCCTAACTTTAATTAGTATATATTGAGTCCTATATAAACTTTAATTGATATATTAACTCAAGATCTAAATTGAACCTTAATTAGTCCCTAAAAATAATTTCAACCTTAATTTGAGTACTTTGAAATACTAATTTAAAAAAAATTATTTTTATTTTACTTATATATAATATATTATTAATAAATTTTAATTGGTCTTATACTTATTTATTATTAAAAATATTGAATATCTTTTTAGTTGTAAAATTGAAAAAAAAAATAGATATCTAAGAAAAATTACTATTCTAATTTTTCCTTTTTTATTCAAATCAATTCAAAACAAAAATTAATATGATTAGAGCCTTTCTTTTTCTTAATTAAATTAATTTATTTTTTTTAATTTTTTAAATAAACACTTGACAATTTAAAAAAAAAATTAAAACTAAAATTTATGTATCTACAAATTCTTTCTATTTTTTAAAAAATATTTCTAAAATCTAAATTTTAATAAAATCTTTCTATATTTTATTTTACATATTTAAGAAATATTTTTATTCTATTTTTGTTCAAAATCCATGATTAAACTATTTTTTTATAATTTTTTAAGATTTTAATATAATCTTTATACTTTTTTACATATTTAAGAAACATTTTTATTCTATATTTTATTTACAATTTTATTTTTTAATTTACAATTTCTAAATAGAAAATAGAAACATTAATATTTTTATTATAGATTTTTGAAAAATGGTCACAAACAATCAAATATTGATTTATATAGTACATCATTCATTACAAATTTTTTTATCCCAAATTATATTATGAATGATTCTTACTTCTCCACCATCTTTGCATACTCCAAGCCTTGTCCTCCCCTCTCTTCAACATTGCCAAATTACCTATCCCAATTTTTTACTTCTTCCTCTGATTTGCGAGATCTCCAAATGATATAAGAATCATTAAAGAATGAATTATGACGGGAATAATATAGATACCAAAGAATTTAAAACCATGAAAATTAAATCGAGGACTTTAGATCGTCATATTAATTTAAAGTAACATTTTCCTTTTAGAGTTTTGCTTAAATCGATTACTATTGCATATTAGTTAATGTATGGAAGTGTATTTAATTTTTGTTTCAGCCGAGAATAAAGAGTTTGGGTTGGTTGCTTGATCATGATTTAAGTCAATTATATGTGAAAATAGATGTTCACATAACAGTACAGTTGATAGAAATGCAATGATGGGAAAAGATCAGAATTCTTCCACATATGTATCTTTTTATAATGCAAATTAATTTTTTTATCATTCATCTTTAATTAAAATTAAAGTTGAAATAATTCAATGCGTGGATATATCTAGACATATTTTATATATAAAGTATATAAAATATTCTATGTTATCATTCTTAAATTCTTATAGTTACTAATCATTGCTTAATACAATTAAGGTTAGAAAATGATTAGGATCAATACTAAGCATTTAAGGGTTACAATTAGGGTTATGATCAATATTTAGGGTTAAGGTTAGGATTAGGGTATAGGGTTTAAGGTTATGATTATGGTTAGGGTAAGGGCATACATTATAGATAGTAATATGATTCTATTAGGGTTTTCATTATGGTTATGACATAGGGTTAGAGTTAGAATTGATATTAGGGTTAGGTTCAAGATTATGATTAGAGTGAGGGTTTAGATCATGGTTAGTGTTATGGTTAGGGTTGAGGTTTTTATTAGGGTTGGGATTAGGGCTTAGAATTAGGATTCTCATCAAGGTTATGGTTTACATCATGATTAGTATTATGGTTAGGGTTGGGGTTTTGACTAGGGTTGAGATTACAACTTAGGCTTGGAATTATTAAACTTTCAAAATAATAAAAATGTAAGCATTATGTTAACTCTTACCCTAATTGAGTCCTAACTTTAAATTATATATTAACTTGATCTAAATTGAACCTTAATTTGAGTACTTTGAAATAGTAATTTAAAATTTCAAGGATATTTTACTTATATATAATAATATAAGTAAAATAAATTTTAATTGATCTTAAACTTATATAGTTATTATTAAAAATATTTAATATCCTTTTAGTTGTAAAATTGAAAAAAATAATAATTTAGATATCTAAGTAAAATTACTATTCTAATTTTTCCTTTTTTATTCAAATCAATTCAAAACTAAAATTAATATGAATAGAACCTTTCTTTTTTTTAATTAAATTAAATTATTAAATTTTTAAATAAACACTTGACAATTTTAAAATAAATTTAAAACTAAAATCTATCTATCTATAGATTCTTTCTATTTTTTAAAAGTATTTAAACAATATTTCTAAAATCTAGATTTCAATAGAATCTTTCTATATTTTATTTTACATATTTAAGAAACATTTTTATTCTTTTTTTTGTTTAAAATCTATGATTAAACTAATTTTTTTAAACTTTTTAAGATTTTAATTTAATCTTTTTATACTTTTTTCCATATTTAAGAAATATTTTTATTCTTTTTCTTAATTTACAATTTTTTCTTAATTTACAATTGCTAAATAGAAAATAGAAACATTAATAGTTTTAATATAGATTTATGAAAAATGGTCACAAACAATCAAATATTGATTAATATAATAATGACATCATTCATCACAATATGTTTTTGCCCCAAATTATACTGTGAATGATTCTTACCTTCTCCAACATCTTTGCATACTCCAAGTCCTGTTCTCCCCCTCTCTCCAACATTGCCAAATTACCTATCCCAATTTTTTACTTCTTCCTCTAATTTGCTAGATCTCCAAATGATATAAGAATCATTGAAGAATGAAAGGTGAATGCAATAGTATTGATATATATGTTAATGTTATAGGGTATACTTTTATATGTGCATAGAAGGATACATAGTCAGTACTTTATGATTTTATGTGTTTATTGAGTTATCTTGTGTATTTAAGGAGGTTAGCCAAAGAAAAAAGAAATGCTTGGCATTCCATTCCATGTGTCACAAAACGCTTGACCCATGATTTATATTTGAATGCATAAGGTTAAAAGCAATAATTAAATTGTATTATGTCCAAAGCTCTCATTTTAATCTATATTGTCTATCTTTGATTGACATCATTAATATAATTCTATTTTTTTAATTAGATTGGTTCATTTTAACGTTTAAACATTATTTAGATTCAATTACTTTTAGAGAAATTCAATAGTCTTATCTTACATCTATTATTTATTTTTATAAAATATTATAACAATTTTTTTGAACCATAAAATAAAAATAAAGGCATTATATAGAAACAATAATAAGAAAAACACAATGAAACAAACAAAATTTATGATAATTAGAATGAGTTTCACAAGAGAAAGAACAAGTGCAAGCTAGATAAAGATATATAGAATCCATATAGAATTCAAGGTCTTGTTGTATTCTACATATTTTGAAGAAATAAAAACACATAAACTATTAAAATACATAAACTAGATTACATTAAGATTCCATGAAAACAAATGATTTATACTTATAGAATAGATTTTAATAGTAATATTCATAATTATAAAAATCTAAATCAATTATATAATAGTTTATTCTTATTTAATTATTATTTTTTAATTTATTATAGTAACTATCGATGTTAATCTATAATATGAAAGTTTATCTTATAATTCAAGATAAACATTAAACAGAATTAAATTTTCTTTCAAGATATATACTCAGCCTTGATTAATCATCAACATAACTATCAGTTTTAAATTTTAAATTTGTTACTTTAAAAAACAATTAAAAAGCATAAACCTAATCGCTGCCTTCGATTTTTCAACACTTTTTAACTAATGGTTGGTAAACAATAATAAAAATAAAATCTTAATTAAAAAATAAACAAGAACGCTATGCAGAACAAACGTTGAAACGATTTCCCATGAAAACAAGCCGAATATAAGCTCAGAAATAGACAAAATTAGGGAAATAAGTGAAACAGCTATTATTAATTGTGTATAATCTTTTCATTTTTTCAATCTAAAAGAAACCGTTGCTGTAATCGAGTTTTATTCATAACAAGCATAGCTACTCCATAACTGCTATAAAATCACTGATCTCTAGAAATGCAGTGAGGAAGCAGCATTTTCTCCATTGTTGGCAGCAGCAGGAGGATTATTACATGCCTGACAGCAACCCTCATTATGAGACTGCTTGCAACATTCACAGGGAGTCCATGGTACAGTTTTGACAGAAGTATCCCCTTTATTACATGCCTGGCAGCAACCCTCATTATGAGACTGCTTGCAACATTCACAGGGAGTCCATGGTACGGTTTTTACAGAAATATCCCCTTTATTACATCCCAGGCAACAACCCTCATTATGAGACTGCTTGCAACATTCACAAGGAGTCCATGGTACATCTTTGACAGAAATACCCCCTTTGCCTGGTCACAATAACAGTAATACACAAGACATTAAAATGTTTGCCTGTCTCAAGATCAAGCTATATGTCTTACAAACACGTTGTAAATTGATTTTACCTCGAAGCGCTTCAGCGTTGAAAGAATACGAAGAAAAAATGATTAACATCGCGAAAACGAAAACAGTTCTGGAAGAAGCAAACGTCATCTTTAATCTAGCAGGTCAAACTTGATTTCCTCTTTGTTACTTACAAATGGAATGGAATGAAAGGAAGGCTCCAATAGACAATTTATAGCGGTCTGTCATTTTTTCATTTATTTAAGTAGTTTACTCATTATTTGGATGCCCTAGTTTTATAAGAATGCAAAGCAAATAGAAATTCAATTCAAGAATTTTTTATGGAAGCAAATCTAAACATCTGTAAAAAATCATGCCTTTTTCTATTAGACACTCAATCCAATTTTAAGAAAAAGATTGACGCCTTCTAAAGTATTCCAAAACATTTGTAGAAAATCATGCGTTATTCTATTAGAAATTCAATTTAATATTAGAAAAAAATATACTTTCTAAAATCTTCCCAAAGAAAACTGAGTTGTGTGCAAAGAATCTAGAATACTAAATAGTAAGTTTATTTTGTAGAAAATCATGCCTTATTCTATTAGAAATTCAATTTAATATTAGAAAAAAATATACCTTCTAAAATCTTCCCAAAGAAAACTGAGTTGTGTGCAAAGAATCTAGAATACTAAATAGTAAGTTTATTTATATATTTCATTAATTTTTTTTAATGTTTAAAATCTATATTTTAATTATATATATATATATATATATATATATATATATATATATATATATATATATATATATATATATATATATATATATATATATTTTTTCTTTTTATTGAATTTTTTTCTAATATAAATAAGTTGTGTTTTGATTTGATAACTCTATCATAATATCTAAAAATTAATAATAAATTATTTAAAATAAATAAAAATAAAATAATTTTTTTACAATAACTTATCACCACATTAATGCTAGCTTTTAAAAAATAACATAAAAAATATTAATTTGGAACCTTTTAATGAAATTAGTTAAAATACTAATTTCATAAAATGATTGATTTAAAACCACTCTAAATGATCTCATGTTTAGGGTTCTTTACATGTGTATTCTTGGGCTGCCCAATATGGGTTTTTTCCTTGTAGTGTACTACACAATATTTTGTCTTCTTAATCTTATTTACTTGTTTATTGTCTTTCCTTCTACCACCTTTCTATTTAATGCTACATTTCCACCATCTCGTATTTATGGGTCTCTTTAAGAAGGTTAGTTTTAAGTAGGAGATAATTTCTCCAACAAGTCAAATTGTGATACTGTTATTAGGATTCAACTCTATAGTTTTTTAGTCAAACTCATTGACCCATGATTCATGAGTAGTGGTTTAGAGAAACTCATCTCTCGTGAGAATGAATGGAATACGTAGAAGTCATTGAATCTAGGCTATGCTCATAGAGGTGAAGCAGTGGGAGTTCCTAAGAGATCATCCATACTAGTGCTACTCCAACTCAAGCACACTTAACCATGATGTTTCATTGAAACATCTAGATTCTTCTAGCGTTTGGTTTAAAGTTTCTTAACTTGAAATCAACAATTCTTTTATTTATTTTATGATCTTCCATAGTTTATTATTATTTTGTTGAGTAGACTCATATCATTATGGCCCCACCTCTCTTCTCTAGTTAAAATATCTCCATCTTCTAGATTCAAGTTTACTTCATTTGTTTATTTTTCCTGATTATCAATCAAAGCTTCCTTATATTTTTAACATTTTGGCTTAGTGCTCTACATTGAATAATTTATTTATATTTCTTCTAATATCTTCTTTCTGAATGAATCTTCCCCTGATTTTCCCATGATAGAATTTTTATTTCTAAAACCATACACTCTTCTTAGTTACACTCTCAAAATTATTTAATTGTTTTGTTTTTAATGTCTATATTCACCAATATTTTAACATCCTTTCCTTGTGTTCCAATTAGAGATTCTTCTTCAACTCTAATAAATAATTTGAAATAATTCCCAAATATCTCTAGGGTTGAACAATATGACAATATTTTAGAAGACAATTTTTATAAATCCTATCCACCATGGAATATATTTCGAATTATGATTGTGGGGTTCAAAATTATGTTCCCAATCAATACAATAAATCCAATAACCTCCATATGATAAAAAAATATACATATAAATTTCCTCTTTAATTGAATAATTGCTACAGACAATGAGAAAAGATTCTAATGAAAAGTTTTTATAATTACATGTCCCAGAAAGCTCCAAGTCCACTATTTAATAATATCCTTTTTTTGGCTACCTGAACTACTCCCTTTGATGAAGAGACCGTAATTTTCATAATGTTCCCTAATTGGATTGATAATTCTAGAAGGTACAATGAGCACGTGGCTATCTCTCTTCTAATTATTGTTCTTATCTCCTTGTATTTTTTGTTGTGGCACATCTATGATTCCCATATATGTATTTTTGTATTGCTTCTACCACTTCTGCATAGGTTCTTTGGTGAGGTTTTTTTAGTCCGACCACCAATACCAATCAAGATTCTATTGACTATAGTGAAAAAAGATGAGATTCAAGGTTACTTTTTTTTATAATCATATCTAGTTTCAAACTAATATTCTAGCTTGGTTTTTAGTTCTACTAGTCACCATTCTTTTTATTGTGTTTGATGTGCATTCACAAGTGCAAAACATGAAAGTCAATTCCACTTTTTGCTTGCATATTTTTTTAAAATATTTTATAACAATTAAATTCTATAATATCTAAACTAAAATGGATGGCTAGAATTATATTAGTAGATTATAAAATTGAATTTGAGAGGGAGAACAAATTAAATGCTTGTGGTTTTAATATGGAAGATTAAGATTGACTAGATTAGGTGGATGGTTGAGATTGAAATTTTATTTACATTTGGATTTTACAAGGTAATTGGAAATGAAGGGCTAGGACTTTTATTTTTTTATTTAATCACTAGAATTTAGAATTAATCAATTGTATTGATTTTAATTTTAAATTTTGCATGAGACACTATTGTCATATTATTGGGGATTAGATCTCGATTTGAGGTTTTAGACTAATTTATCGAATAATTAGATATTTTAATTAATTTTATTTTCTAGGGGCTTTAAAGGCCAAGTGCTCATTAATTAAATAAATATAATTGATCTCATTGAGATTAGTTTGGTTTAAATAGAATTTGGTTCATGTCAAAAGTAGCTATGAAAAATGTTTAATTACAATATCATAATTTTTTATGTTTATATTCTTCACTACCTCGAGATAGTATCATAATTAAAATATATGATATAATTTTGAAATAAATCAAATATAAGTTTTTGATGGGGGTTGGCAAGATTAACTAGTCATTATTGTAGAACTAGAGTTAGAAAATGGGTTAATAATGCATCCTCAAGAGAATAGGTGTATCAAAAATATTTGAGTGGTCTCTTTAAAGAAAAATCAAGTTGACAAAATATGGTATGATTATGTAGAGTGAAGAGATGTGAAGATGGTTATATGCAAATAGATCAAGATGGATAAGTATGAAGAATTAATTTTAGTAAAGGGAATAAGATGTTTGTGTTGGTGTAACTATTACATTGTTTACCATAAATAGGTCTTGTGTAACTATCAATTGCATAACTGACTATTGGTAACTTTCGTTATTAATATTGTATAAATTCCTCTCAAGGTTAATGAATAAGATTATCTCGTACATGTATAATTCTATCTCCATCAATTTGAAGAACAATGAAAATGGATATGATTTACGCGCATAAATAAATAATTAAAAAGAAAGTAATAATGTTTCTCAACTAGGTGTTATCGATGAGAAGTAAATGTGTTGAATCATTGTATATATAGATCCTAACATATGCATCATGGTATATGAGATCATGATGATAGTATGCCAAGTGTATGATGGTTTGATATTAAAGAAAATACATGACCTAATGCATCATTATATATGGAAGACCATGATGATATTGGTCAGTGGGTGCTCCAATGATCAACTCATAAATGAACACCACAAAATAAACACATGCAAGAAAGCATGCACATGGATACAAAAAATAAAAATAATTAGCAATTTAAAATTTTCCAGTTATCAAAATGAAATCCACCAATTGATTTAAAAATGAACATTGTTTGGGTTTCAAGAACACTAAGGATGAAGTTTAAGGATATTTACAGATGCATGTTGGGATGATTACCTAGATTTATATCTCAATATTTACTATATTGTTATTGGTGTACTAGGAGTTTCAAACATTTTATTGCACACATGATATATATGGATTTTGAACAAGGTGTGGAACAATAATATCTTGAAGGTTTTAAGTATTCAAAATATAATATTATGAATCTATGTTAGAATTGGATTTTAGAGCTTTTGTAGTCCATTCTAAAATTAAAGGTGAAGGTGTCAAATAGATGGAAAGATATGATTATGAATGTCAATGAGAGGATGGAAGCATGATTAAATGATGTGGAGATGTATTATGTAGTTTCCTAGGGTTATGTGATATTGGAATGATATTCCCCTCTTGGTTATCTTTGACTTATGGTGTCCTATCATTAGATTTCTAAAATAATGTTTCGAGTACTCATCCACTTCCTAATCAAGGTGAAAATAAGAATAGGTTTTATTCCATGAGAATGTGAATATGAATTGGTGTGTTATGGATATATAGCTAATGTTTTTGAAGGATGAATGGGATAAATGAGAAGAAGAATCTTGCCCCCTTTATGAAGAGGGTAGATGTTACCTTATAGAAACTTGTGCCTTCTATATTAACGAGTTCTACTTCTCTAATTATCATAGTGTGTAGTCTTTTAGGAAATTTCACATTTACACATCTTAGAAACTGATACCTCGTGTATTAAGAAGGTAATATTGTAGAAATAATATGGACTTCAATTTTAGAGTGAAAAATGGTAAATTTAATCTATCATTTGTTATCTTTTCTACTTCATCTAGTAGTTTTTTCATAATTGTATAGTAAAACCTCAATTCTATAAGAAATGAATGTCCATTTTTAGTCAAATTTAGAATATGCAACTCCAATTTTAGAATAATCGATATTTACTATTCTTATGTCATGCAGTCCTATCAAGAAAGATATATATTTATAAAATAGTTATGAAGATGTCCAAATATTACATCATATAAAGATTTTACATATGCACTAAGGAGGATATATTATATAAATAACTATAAATATAAAAACTAGTTTTTAAAGAATCTAAATCTATATTCTCAAAATGCATAGTCTTATAGGAAGCCACAAATTTCTATAACAATTATGGAGATGATAAATTTTATATCATAACAAGGAGGATTTATCATAGACAAAATTATGAACAGAGAAAATGAAGAAGACGTATGACTATCATGATCAAGACTGTCTTGTTTAGATGATCAACCTTCAAATGTTAAAACATGGTTTTGTGCCTTTGGTTGTGAGATAAATATCTTCTAGATAGTGGTCGAAGTTTTAATATTATGACCATCCTAGCTATTTCTCATTTCATTTTAGACTTAACAATAATTATTTCTTTTGTTATGTCAAATTTCATATTCTATATATCTTGTTCCAATTGATATATAGTTTTTTTTCGTATTAAAGATTACATGAAATCTAAAATTTAACTTGATCCCCACTTTCAGTATCTTCTTTGTTAATATTATTTTCTCATTTATAATAATTTTTGCATCAATTGCTAATTTGTGACCTTATCTAATACCTAACTGCTTTTTAATTAATAAATCATTCAAAAAAAATCAAAATAAAATCAAATTCTTACTTAATCTTATTTTCACCTTAAAAATCACTTTTCTTACAAAATCCAAAAAATATTGATTTGTGACCTTCAAATGAGTTTAGTTAAAATACTAATTTCATAATATGAATCATTAAAAATAGCTTTCAAATGATCTCAAATCTATATATCTTTACATCTATAGTCTTGTCTTTTGCATAGTAATATAAAATACTTTTGCAATATTAATCTTATCTATTTAGTGATGGAAATGGCTATTGAACTCCTAAAGTGCACTAGTGCATAATTTGTCCACGTATTAAAAATCACTTTTCTTACAAAATCCAAAAAATATTGATTTGTGACCTTCAAATGAGTTTAGTTAAAATACTAATTTCATAATATGAATCATTAAAAATAGCTTTCAAATGATCTCAAATCTATATATCTTTACATCTATAGTCTTGTCTTTTGCATAGTATTATAAAATACTTTTGCAATATTAATCTTATCTATTCAGTGATGGAAATGGCTATTGAACTCCTAAAATGCACTAGTACATAATTTGTCCATGAACACTATAGTTTATACATTATTATATTTTAATTCATTCTAAAAAATTGATAGATAGGGCCCTCACCAACCTTCTTTATATTTTATGCTACATTTTCATCTTGTACTTGTATTTATTGACCCAACTTTAAACAGACATAGCTATCCTCTCGAAGAATACAATGTTGACTTTATTGGAATTTTAGTAAACATAGAAAATTTTTACAAAAAATGCAAGATGAATTCTTCATGATCCGAAAGGTTTATGGTAAAAATAAAATAAAAAGAACTACAAAAAAAAATTGATGTGCTTTTACAGATCTGAAAAAAAATCAATATTTTTATTTTACAGTCCATTCTATCGGAAAGATAGCCCATGTATAAGCTAAATATGGGCCTCTAATTTAGCCTCATACTTCAACATAGTCATTGTTCACCAGCTACAGACAAGAAGGAATATGATATTATTCATCTTGCCTATCTAGATGATTCGACCTATTGCCTCCTATCTAGGTAGGGTTTGGGATATCTCTCAGAATCGAGAGTCCAAAAACCACAGACTAGAACTAGAATGGAGGATTTATGCAGTTTAATCTAGAAATGAGTATGTAGTTTAATTCTAGGAATGAGTATGCAATTAATCTAGAAATGATCAAAGCATGAATATTAATCTAAGAGCAATGAAAGTAAACTAGATTAAGAAATGAAGTGCATATTTAAGCTAAACATGATATTAATCTAAAATGAATTATCAAACTAAAAATGAAAGCTTTGAATGTAAACAAGTAGCAATGACAATGTGTCAACACTTCGTTGCTCAAAAATTG
Source organism: Chamaecyparis obtusa (assembly GCA_027943335.1). NCBI lineage: Eukaryota > Viridiplantae > Streptophyta > Pinopsida > Cupressales > Cupressaceae > Chamaecyparis > Chamaecyparis obtusa. The sequence goes on from BSBK01005393.1 coordinate 230,153, forward strand.
GGGATCCTTTGAATGAGAAATGAGGGTTCTTTTATAGAGTCCCAGGTTCAATTAATGGTTGAGATTGAATCAGATGAATGGTGAAGATTGAATGAGAGTTTAGTTCAGAATAGCAAGTTTCCTATAGGGGGGCAGACAACTTTTTGCTTTTTTTCCCTATGTGGAGTAGTTAATTGTCTTATTGCCCTTTTTTATTTCTAATTAACTGAAAGTTTCCTTTTTTGAACTGAAGAGAAGAATTTTGGAGAGAATATTTGATTAAATAAATATAATATTGCCTCATAAATGGACTTTCTCAACTATTTGAATAATTAAATTGAATTATTGAAATTATGATATTTATTAGTTAAAAACCAAATATTATTTAATTCCTTTTTATGTGTTTTAGCTAAAGAGGGTGAATTTAATTTAATTAGAGTGCTGGCACTTTATAATTAAATTAATCAATCATAGGGTTTTTGTAGCCAATTATAGTTCATATTTAGGAATTAAATATAGCATGTGATTAATACAAATTTAAGGTTTTTTGCATTTGACACTAAGTCAAGTAGAGATAATTAGAAGATAGAATTGCCTAGTAAAATAGAACTTTGATGATTCAGAAATTGATAGAATGAGACTTAATGAAAAAAAATTGGTTAGGATATCGAGATGCCAATTTTGGGGTATTGCATTTTTCCCCTCTTTGAATTGATGTGCGAGTAGTGCATTGATTCAAAGAATAGTTTGATGTGATAATTGATGGGAGTTTCAGGATTATCTCTATAATGAAGCTTAACCCTCAAACATAGATGTTAGATTACTAAGACACCGACCAGATCGAGTTGTAGAACCACTTCCAAAATGAAGCTTGATTCTCTAAAGTCTAGGTTAGATTGGGAAGACATCAGTCAAATTACCACTTTTAGTAAGATTGTCCCCAAACCAAGGCTCAATCTTTAGGAATCAGGGTTAGTTTGCCCCAATACCAATTGATTAAATGATAACCTATGCATATTTTTTTGGACTATCTATAGAACAAAGCTTGGTCCTTTGAGATGTGGATTAGATTGCCCAGATATCGGTAAAAAGAGATTTCAAGAGCCATCTCTAGAACAAAGCTTGAATTTCAAGAATTAGGGTTAGATTGCCCCAATACCCAATGAGCTTTCAAGAACCATCTTCAGAATGAAGCTTGATCCTCAAGAATCTGAGTTAGATTGCTTAGATACCTAAAGATATTTTGAGAACCATCTCTAGAATGAAGCTTGATCATCAGGGATCTGAGTTAGATTGCTCAGATACCTAATAGTATGATTGACAAGATGCAAGACACATAGATTCCCTACTGATTCAAGATTGTGGAACATCTAATTTTGACTGTGAGATACAAAAAACTGAACATACCCCAAGCGATGAGAACTTTTGATTTAGATTAGATTAGACTAATTCAACAATTGATTTGAGATTCAATGATGCAATCATCCTACCCCCTCAGGAGTGAAATCAAAAGATGACATGTCATAAAGGTGATTGATAGCATTAGGTTGTAGATAGAGAGAGAATCAGAGGTCTAGAAGAACTCAGAATAGATTATGAAAGAATCAAGAAGATTTAGGAGTGATCTAGAGTGAATTGGAGGTCCTATCAACCAAGTGTGACCAGAGATGACTAGAGTTGACTTTTCATGAAAAAGATGAAGAAGTTGATAAAATGATGATGAGATGTGATTCTGCCAAGAATATGACATCAGAAGGTCGACTGCACAAGCGTCTGATCACATCCCTCTTAGAAATTTTAAAATGCGATTTTGAGCTATGTAGGAGTGTCCGATTTTGATTTTGAACCCAAAAATGTGTGTAGTGGTGACAAAGCTAGGACATGAGATGAGAAACCTCAACACACAAATCCAAGAGAATTCAATGAAGAGAGCATGAAATATTGTCATAATGCAAGTCTCAAATGAAAATGCAAGCCTAAGCTAGATGCAATCCCTAGGACTTGGTTGTTGGACCCATTAGATAGTTATCATCACATAGCTTTTGGTATAGGATGGTCATGAGATGTCATACAACTCTCATTGATATTGCAATCATGAGAATATGAATATGATATTAGTCTTTAGATTTGTCTGAATGAAGTGTAAGCATTAAGGCACAAGAAGCCAGAATGACCTGAACACCTATTCTTTTTTATTTGGAAGTAAGCATAAGCATAGTTGCGAGGATGACCTAAATGTCACTTGCATACAATCACACCATACATGTGAGAGTTCCTTCCTTTTCTAAGTGATTGAGAAGCATACCGAGAATGATCGCAATGACCTGTATGTTTACTTCGTAGGATGAGCATTTGAAAGTTCACCTATAGCAGAAAGAAGTCACTCAAAAAGACAAGGAGAAGAACCAACCTCACCAATTTTTCTATATAAAAGGACTTGAGGTATACATGGCCATCTTGCATGAGATAGAGGCTCTCATAGTGGACACCCATTTTTTATGAATCCCTCGGATCATTGGAACTAAACCAGCAAATAGAAAGAAAAGAAAAGATCATGCCCCCTAGTGTTTGCATCTCTCAGTCAAAACAGACATCTTTGAGTTGCTCGAGGAGGGATGATGAAGCAAAAAAACAAGCATGATCTAGCAAACTAAAGTAGGAAAACAAGAAAGCAACTATACAAGGCCAAGAAATGATGTGATAGGTATAGCATTGCAGAACAATAGGTGCCTATTTACTACGTTTTCACCATCTTGGTAGGATTTCATTTTTTGTCTACCATGATGCCTGTTTACCAAGTTTTCATCAATGGGACATTTTTTGTTTTTCAATGTTTTTGTATTTTTAACCTTTTTAATATTTTTTATTTTTGAATTTGTCAAAAAAAATTTAGATTATCAAGGTACCTGTTTACTAGGTTTTCACCAAGAAAATAGATTTTTCAAGACATTTTCTAATTTTTAGGATTTTTTCAGAATTGAGTATGTACATGGAGCATTCAGAAGATGTCTCAACTTTAGAATTGTTTTAGATGTAAAGCATTGATCAGCTCTTTGAGCTATTCTCCTTTAGTACTAGAGAGTTGATAGGTGCCAGACCGAAATGTTGCAGTAACAATATCCAGACCAAGCCAATTTGATTCAAACTTTCCCTTCTAGATCCATTGTTGTTAATTCTTAGGGTTCTCTCTTAGGACAAGATCACCCACTTGGAAGTCCCTTGGTTTGAATTTCTTGTTGTAGCTCTTGGACATATATTTTTGATATGCTTAGAGATGATCAAATGCTGCTTGTTGAAATTCATCTAGTAGTTCTAGCTCTTGGAGCCAAGATATTATAATGTCTTCATCACTGATGAGGCCCTTCAGAGATACTCACAAAGTAGGAATCTCAACTTCGATTAGTATAGTAGTAGTCAACTTGAGAAATTTTGGGAGTAGAACAAGATGTTGTAGTAGTGATCAAGGGACCCAACTAGTAGTGTCCAACTATCGAGAGATCCATAGTCAAGGAATGATCCCTTAAGAAAAACCCACAAATGTCCTTGTGGATGTATCTTAACTCTTTGTCAGATTTCTTACACTCCAAATGCTTAGGGAGAGGATGTTCTAGATTTCTCTTAGTCATGTCATTAGAAATGAGGAGATACTGATATGCACTTTTGGGAAAGGCAAGATGGAGTGAAGAGTATAAAGTATAAGAGGCAAGGGTGGTGAAATGGAGGGAGGTGTGAGAATTTGGGAGCTTGAACAACAACTTTGATGTTCTTTTTATACCCAAGTCTTTTAGCTTGGGAATCCACATAACTCTTGATCTCTTTTTTTTTCTTTTGAGATGAGCTATTGATGGTAATTCTTTCAAGATGGATTGTGAGATCCATTTTCTTTTTCTTTGATTATCTCTTTTCCTTTTTTGAAGACCTTTGTGTTATTTTGGATATTTCCTTCTTTCTTTGTAGTCACATGTCAATTAGATGGGACATAGTGACTTTGAGATATACGTGGATTTTGATTTTGTTATATTATAAATCCAAGTTACTTCCATAGACTCATGAATTATGGATGGATGAGGCTGATACAACTAGTTTAGGTGGAAAGATGGAGTGGGAAGTGGGTGAACCACTTATCTTAGGGAGGAGGATGGAAGAGAAGTTGATGGGATGGGCTCAAGTGCAAAGATACCATTATCATCCGCATCATTCATCAATGAATCAGATAGATCAAGAAAGTTATCTTCGATAAAATGTTGTCGATCGCAAGTCATCCTAGAAGGGTCAAATATATTTAGACCTGAATATTATGTGAGCCTAATCAAGATGGTCAATTTTGAGAGCTAGGTCCCTCTTTAGGTGGAAATAATGTGTGAATAGGAACCATTTCAATTCTGGATCTTCTTATATTCCATGAAGCTGTAATAGGTGATGGGCTTCTAAATAAGCCATCTTTCTCATTACTTTTTATCCTTTTTCTAGAATAGTTGATTGGACATAATGAATTTATGGTTTTCAAGCATATCAAATTATGGTTTTTATGTATATTTTATGTGTGTGTGTGTGTGTGTGTGTGTGTGTGTGTGTGTGTGTGTGTGTGTGTGTGTGTGTGTGTGTTTGTGAATATAAGATGGAAATATTGATACTTTTAAAGACATAATATCTACTTGAATTCATGGATAGGAATGCTAAATGTAGTAGCTATACATGTTAATGAATGTTTCCTTGCCTAAGCTATGTTTTGGGTAATTACCTCCTATAGCCATAGGACTTACAATAGTGTTAATTAAGACTTACAGCTTTTCCTAATATTAATGATGTAGATATATATGTATATGGTTGGATGTGTGCACATTGATTGTTTTGTAGGTGTTGACTATGGACATTCAAAGACCAACATACTGGCATGGGAGTAATCAAAGCCAATTGTGGATTATAGAATCTTCGCAAATAAAGAAAGTCAATTGATGTTTTTTGTTACATGCAGTGCACAGAATTAGTTTCCTTAATGTGCTATATTTCTAGGATTATTCATGGTCAATGATGTTTTTGTTTTGAAACTTTATGAGTTGTAGCCGATCCTCATTTATGGAGTGATCATACATTTAGGAGATAGTTGTAGCTTTCTTTTAAATAATCGACTATTGTGACTCTTTTGGAGTTAGTCAAATAAAACTAGTTTTTATAATAGAAATCTTGCATACTATTTTCAATCAAGTGTAATCATTTTGTTATGGTTGAATAGAATGTTTAGTTCAAGTTTGTATCCTTCATCTTGATTGTATTTTACATTCACTCATTCAAGGAGGCCCACTTGATGAGTGAATTGTTCTATTAGTGTAGAGTTCATTTTCTTATTTATTTCTAAGTAGTTAGAACTTTGTTGTTCCTACAGCTACTGATAACAAAATTAGTAGCCTGTTCTTGCAGCATAGTCAGTTGGAGTAGTTCCTAGTCGCAATTCCCTGCTTTGATTAGAATACATTTGTTTACCATTTTTAGTATAGTTTTCCTGAAGCATAAGCATTTGAATTCCATAGATAGTCTTAGAATGAGAAGGTTTGAAGCATATACTTAGCAAATGTCATTCCAAGTTTACATCCCTGGTTGATAATTAAATGAGACCAAATAATCCATTTAGAAATCATTTGGGGTGTCAATCCTAAAATATGTAGTCCATTGCTCTGGGTTTCTGACACTATTATTTGGCCAAGCATTTGGCCAAGCATTTTTGGTGTTTTTGTCAGGGATGGTGTTAATTCAAACTTATCCTTGTAGTTGCATTCTTAGTCCTAATCTAGCACTTAGTCTTAAGTAATCATTTTATGCATAGAAGGAGAGATCACCTTGGGAGATTTCTTCCCCATAATTAACAAGAGGGACCACTTGATCTATTTAATCCTCAAGTTGAAGAACCCCAAAGTGAGGATGAAGAAGAAGAGCCCTTTGAAAATCCATTTTCTAATGCTTAGGAACACATATCATCTTCATCATCTGAGGAATCACTACATTTGAATGATGTATTTGCTAAACTTGAGTACCAAGACAACTCGCTTGCTCTTATTATCTATCAGCCACCACCACCAGGTCCTCCTCCTAGAATGGCTACTCAGGCTCCCTTTCCTTTTCCTATACCTCAATAGCAAGGTAACCAAAATTTGAAGAACATACCTACTACTGCGCTCCCCAAATTTTATGGCCTCCTTACAGAAGACCTTGAGACCTTCCTCTTTGAGTTTGACATCCTTTGCCAGAGTTATGACTATACCACTGATGCCCACAAGCTAAAGTTGTTTCCATCAACTCTAAAAGATGCTACCTTGAGATGGTTCATGGGGTTGGGCGCTAATGTTGTAGCAGACTAGAATGCCATGCATACTATGTTTCTCTTAAAGTAGAAAGAATACTGTAGGGGTCAAGATTTGAAAGGTGATGACATTTTTAAAATGTCTTAGAAGGAGGATGAAACCTTGGAGGATTATGATCAAGATTCATGTTCAACCTACATCATAATACTTAGCACTAGCTAAATGAGGCATCTCAGAAACACTTTTTCTTAAAGGGTGTGAATGATGGAAGTATTGAGGCTCTAGACCTGATGGTAGGAGGAGATATCACATAAAAATGTTAGGCTGACATAAAGAATATATGTCTAAATTATTCAAGGGCTACTATGAAGAAGGGTAGGGGACTTATAGACCTACCACATAAGTCCAATGGTGGTTCAAGGGTATCCAAAATGGAGCTATCTAATTTCTATCTGACTTCAAGTAGGAAATCATTAATGATGTTGCCATTGAGTTAGATAGTATGTAGGTGAGGAGGAAAAAGGAAGAGTTAGATGTTGTGCTGGTTGAGTTTTGTTCTAATTGTAGAGAAAAGAAAAGAAATTGTAAATGAAAAATGGTTGCATCTGTGGATGTCAATCTAATGGCAATTGAGTTTAAGGCCATAGATGAGGAGAATGGAGAAGTTTTCTATGTTTCTCAAATGCGTCCATGGGCTCACAGATAAGGTATGCCTCCAGACCCACTGAATAATTTTGGTTATAATAATAATAGTAGTCAATGGCCAAACCATAACCCACAAAATTTTGCTCATCAAGGTTAGAATTGGAATTATAACTAGTCTAACCAAAAACCACACTATAACCAAGCCTATCTACAAAAACCACCATTTAAGCCATACCAACAATAGTATAACTCCTATCAACAGTCATAGCATAATAGCCAATGGCCACCTCATTGTAACTGGAAACCACAACCTCAATGGGGACCCAATCAAACTAGTCAGCAACAAGCAATAATGCCTCCACCTTAGAAGAAAACTATTATGCTACCACCTCATGTAGCCAATAGAAACCCTTAATAGCCAACTCAACTTCCTACTCAGCCAACTCCGAATCCTAATAATAACTAGCAAGCTCATTCCTTGAAAGTAAATGATATCCATCTCAGATAAGGGACTGCATTGCCTATACCCAAGGAGCCAATAATAACCGAAGTTGTTGATGTCAAGGACATACATGTGAACTAGCCTGCTGATATTCCACCTATTATTCAAATTGCACCAGTGCCTAAAAATCCTTCTTATCTACAAAGATTGTCTCAGGCAGTTCCTCTAAAACAAAATCATGTAGCAACTAATTTGATTGATCAGCTCAAAAAAATGATTGTGCAAATTCCCTTGTTAGATGCCCTTAAATAAATTCCAATATATACCAAAGCAATTAAAGAGGCATGTATCAAACAGCCTGGAAGGAAGAAGAAAGACCCTGATACTATCCATGTCTTAGGCCAGCTCTCTGATCTCATACTAAGAAAAGATGTAATTCCTAAGTATTTCGATCCAAGAAGTCCAGTGGTCATCATTCATATTAATGGTACAAAAATTTAGAATGTCTTAATTGACTTGGGATCATCAATCAGTGTTATCACTAGGGAAGTTCTGTTGAAACTTAGTATCATTATTTTGCAGGACACACCTACAATATTACAGTTAGCTGATAATTCCATAGTCAATCAAAATGGTATGGTTGAAGATATTGTTGTTACTTTGGATTCTTTAGATTACCCATCGGATTTCATAGTCCTGTCACCCAAAGCCACCTTAGGAGGATACCCATTAATCTTAGGATGACATTGGCTAGCCATGGCTGATGCTTGCATTGCATGCCCCTTAGGGAAAATGACCATATTAGATGGGATAAATACCAAGAAGTTAACTCTATATTCTCTAGGAAAACCCCAAAGTGAACTTGATGAGGTTGTCTATGTAATTGGCACCCTTGAATGTCCAAAAACTAAACCAACTGCTGCTAGGAATTTTGTCAAATAGTTTGCATCCAACTCCTTATTCCTCTATTTACTAATTTAACCCCTATGACTTCAGAAATGAAATGTTTGTTTGTTTGTTTCATTTTTTGATTGGAATTGAAATCATACAACAGAAACAAGAAAGAAACTACAATAATATACAACTAGATATTAAACTGCTACTGATAAGATGTTAGTTTTAGAATTTAATTAAAACAAATACATGGAAGATTATCAACTCACTAATGGCTCCAATATTATTGGCATAATGATCTAGCACATGCTTTCAGACCTACTACTATAGTGACATGAATAGTAACTGTGTGAATAGTGTCACGTGAATAGTACAACGTGAATAGTACCCACATGAACAATGCTACTATAGTAGTAATTTTGTCTTCAGTTGGTTCAATATCCTCATAAAATCATCCCCTCATAGTAGTATAAGCATCAAACAAGTAGTGAAGAAGATATGAGCAAAACATCAATCTTGTCTATAGCTAGAAATGCACCCACACTGCTTGATAATGAAGCTTATAGCAATGGATTCCAAAGGCAAAACCCCAAGGGAATGACATCTAGAATATCACAAGAGAAGATAGATGTCCTCTAATGCCAAGAACAGATCTGCAACTCACACACCAATTTCTTCTCATATTCAACATGCTAAACAAGGGCAACAAGCTCTCCTTTTATTTCCACTTTATAGGGTCGACCCACTTTTCAAAAGGAATGTTGGATAAAGTGTTTTAGATTAAAATAATATAAAATAACACCTTATGTATCCCTTGGGCTTCCCTTCTCAAACATGCAACCCAACATGAATAATATTAATGTAACACTATTATTTTAACATTTAATTTTAAATATTACTTTAATAAGCTTTAGGCATTAAAATAAAATAGTAATTGGGCTTGGAATAATATGAGTGATAGCTTGTCGAAAAGATCTCATCGAGGAGCATCACATCCAATCACTAACTCTGACATCACGCATGCCCTATTGACTTACTAAAAATAGTAAGTTTTCCTGAAACCATGTAAATCAACTCTGTTCTGGCCCAAACTAGAAATGACTAGGCCAAAACATCTCATGATCCCACTGACCTCTTTGTTAGCCTCTAGGACCATGTAGAAATAGGCTAGCGGTCACACAATTGGATAACTACTAAAGTGGGGACATTATAGTCTACCCCCCTTGAAATTGCTTGTCCTCAAGAAATCTCAATCCTATCTACTGTAACACTTGCTCACTCTCCTAAGTAGCATCCTCCTCTAGCAAGTCTCTCCATTTGAGTAAATATTCTTTAACCACCTTGTTCTATAGAGTCCTCTCCCTGGTGTCTAGAATAGCCTCAGGAACCAATACAAGCTTCCCCTCCTCATCCAATGGTGGAAAATCTACATAAGGCATAACTCTCTGACCAATGGCTTTCTTAAGCCTTGACACATGAAACACATTATGCACTCGATTGCCTTCTGGAAGCTCAATATCATAGGAAACCTCGCCCACCTTGCAAATCACTCTGTAGGGACCATAAAATCTAGGCTTCAACTTCTCTACTCTACTCTTCTTGAGAGATGATTATCTATATATTTTTAGCCTCAAGTAGACCATATCCCCAACCTCAAAGTTGTGCTCTATCTAATGCTGATTAGCATACAATTTCTGTTGATTTTGGGTTTTCTATATATTTTCCTTGAGCACCCTCAAGATATCCTAACTATCCTGCAAGAATTCTTTGGCTTTGGGCACTTTTCTATCCCCCAAAACCAGATCCATGAAGCTAGGTGCTTCATAACCATACAGTTCCATGAATGGAGTCATCTTGATGGACATATGATAAGTGGTGTTATAATAGTACTCTCCCATATGCAGCCATATGACCCAAGCTCTCTGTTGTGTAGTCACATATCTCCTCAGATATCCTTCCACCCATTTATTCACAATCTTCATCTGCCCATCTATCTGCGGATGATAACTAGTGCTAGGTGTAAGATCTGGGCCACACAACCCAAACAATTCCTGCCAAAAAGCACTCATAAATTTACTATCCCGGTCACTGAAAATGAAACTAGCTAGCCCATGTAACCTGAATATCTCTCCAAAGAAAAGATCGACCACCTGTGTTTCTGTGTAGGTGGACGGAATAGCAAAGAAGTGAGAAAAATTCATCAACTTGTCAACTACCACATAGATGCAATCTCTCCCCTGTACTCGTGGTAACCCGGTGGTGAAGTCCATGGAAATACTTTCCCATTTCCTATTCGAAATGGGTAAAGGTTGTAACAACCCTAAAGGATATGTGTGCTCTCCCTTATTCCACTGATAAACTGCACACTCCCTGACATGCCTCTGAACATCATCCTTTAGCCCTCTCCATGTGAACCACTCATAGATTTTCCTATAGGTCTTAAAGACCCTTGGATGTCTAGCTATAGGTGCATCATGAAATGCCTTTAGTATTACCTTCCTAAACTATGATGAAGGAATCAAATATATCCTATCCTAGAACTTGATCAATCTCTCCATCACCACATAACGATCATCCTGTATGGTGCCTTCAATCACCCCAAAAGCCCAAGTGTCCCTTGCATACTCTGTTGTAATCTTATTTCTCCAATCTCATGTAATCTTAGCTAGAGCACAAATATGAGGTCTCCTGGATAAAGCATTTGCCACCACATTCTTCTTACCTCTGATAAACTCAATGTCAAAGTCATAATCCTACAGCTTTGTAATCCAATTTTGTTGTCTATCATTCAAGTCACATTGGCTCATGAAGTATTTGATGTTGTTGTGATCAGTCTTGATAAAAAACTTCCCTCCAACCAGGTAGGACCTAAACTTGGCCAATGCATGCATAATGACCAACATCTCCCAGTCATAGATGGAATAGCTCCTGTCCACTCCATGGAGCTTCCTACTTTGAAAAGCAATAGGATGCTTCTCCTGCATCAAGACTACTCCAATCTCATCACCTGACGCATCACAATGAAGCTCAAATGGATTTGTGAAATCTAGTAGAGCTAATACTAGACATGATGACATCACCTACTTGAAATGATCGAAGCATCTTTAAGCTACCCCTATCCATACAAAGGCCCCTTTCCTAGTAAGGTCTATCAAGGGTGCAGTGGTATGTGAAAATCCCTTAACAAATCTCCTATAGAGCTCATAGAGACCAAAGAACCCCTTTATCTATGTGAGGTTCGTAGGAGTAGGCCAGTCAACAATAGCTCTAACCTTTTAGTGATCTACCCAAACTCCATTTGCGTTGATGATATGCACAAGGTATAGTAACTCAGTCAACCCAAACTTGCACTTAGATTCCTTGGCATATAGTGACTCTTTCTCCAAAATGGACAACACCATCTCTAGATGTTGTAAATGCTCCCCCCAAGTCTTACTAAAGACCAAAATGTCATCAAAGAAAATCAGGACAAATCTCCTAAGCTGCCCCCTGAATACCTGATTCATGCAACTTTGGAAAGTGGTTGGGGCATTGGTTAGCCCAAATGGCATAACCAAAAACTTGAAGTGGCCATAGTGACACCAAAAGGTTGTCTTCTCAATGTCCTCCTCCCTCATCCTGATCTAATGATAACTTGACCGCAAATCATTCTTCATAAAGAAGCATGCACCATGTAGCTCATCAATCAGCTCATCTATCTGTGGGATGGGATATCTGTTCTTAATGGTCTTCTTATTTAATTCTCTATAATTGATGCACATACGCATCATCCCATCCTTCTTCTTTACCAACACTACTGCTGAAGCAAAGGGGCTCTTACTAGGCCTGATATGCCCCATCTCCAAAAAATCCTTAATTGCCTTCTCTATCTCATCCTTGTGTTTCTTAGGATGATGATAGGGAGTAATCATAACTGGTTTGGCAACCTCCTCAAGCTCAATAACATGCTCTATCCCTCTATTAGGAGGAACCCCATGCAGAATCTCACCAAAAACTTTAGCGTGCCTATCAAGTATCTCCTAGATATCTAGTGGGTGACTCTTCACCTATGGCTCCTATGAGGTTGGCATAGTGAAACATTATGCCACCCAATGCCAAAAAATCATCTGCATTCTCCTTAAGGAGATCATTCTGCAACTCCCATCTGAATGTCCTCTAAGTACAATAGTTTTGCCCTCATTCTGGAACCTCATCTCCAAATTTTCTAGGTTGAGTGTGAACTCAACTAGCAAAGCCATCCATGTCATGTTGAGGATGACATCATAATCTCGCATGTCTACTACATAGAACTCATCCTCTAGCTCATAGCCATCTCCAAACCTTATGTGAAGATTAGATATCTTCTGAGTGCATAATAATTTATCATCGTTAGCCACCATGACTCTAAACCCAACATGCTCCTTAGTGTGTAGACCTCTCTTGGCTACCAATTGTGCATCTATGAAATTATGTGTAGCCCCAATGTCAATGAGTGAGGTCACTTTCTACCCCTAGATAGTACCCTTGACCTTAAATGTGATTTCCTTTTGAGCCCCCGTTAGTTGTGCCAACCAGTTCTCATCCTTAGGAATGTTGCTCTCCTCTATAGTGCTACTCTCATCTAAATCAGAGTGTTGAGCCTCCCTCTCTGACTATGACTCCTCTACTGAGAAATACTCCATTTGATTTGCCTTATCCTTGAGAGGACACTTATGAGATAAGTCCCAAGGCTCTCTGCAATGAAAACATAGCTTCTTCCTCCTCATCTTGTTAAGGGTGTCATTATCCAACTTATTATCCCTTTTTGGCTGAGGATCCTTGTGAAAATGTTTCTTTTCCTTCTCCTTATCCTTCTTTGTATGTGAATCCCTAGGCTGAAATCTACTCCTAAAAGAAGAAGGTTCTAAGTCACGAGCCTTCTTAGTGGCCTCCCATAATGTAGCTGGATCATGCCCCTTGACCCAACCCCTCAAGGTATCTAAGAGTCCATCAATAAACAACACTACTAATCTCCTCTCTAAAATATATGTGACCAACATAGCTAACCTTTGAAATTCATTTATATACGTCTCAGTTGATCCCCACTACTTGAGTTGTGCCAAGTCCTTAAACTGTAACTTGGAATCCTTGGTATCAAAACTCTCAATAAGCCTCTCAATGAACTCCTTGTAAGATGTGATCCGATTATGCCCTAAGGTTACCATGCCATGGTGCCACCACTCATGCACTGGGCTATCCAAATGAATAGATGCATACTTGATATCCTCCTCCTCAGGCATAGGATTCAACTATAAGTATGTATTGACCTTCTGAACCCAAGCTCATGTAGTCATCTTCCCTGAAGCATCATAATAAGGTAAATAAAATTTTCCACCTTTCTTTCTCAGCTCAAAGTTTTGATTCCTCCCTCCTACTCTAGGCATGTGTCTCATCCTCAAGTCCATATAATCTCTGAGGGAAATACCCACTTGAAAATTCAGTCCACTAGCCTCCCAATTCCTCCTAAACTAATCCTGTAACTCAATAATCTATGGGTCATTTACTAGTTGAACGAGATCTATGGGTGGGAAGGTGGGTAGAAGAGGTCTTGAGCTCGCTATCCAAGTTGGGCGTGCAATGTGTCTAAATTTATCAGCCTCATTGCCATATCCATTATTACCATTAATGTTATTCTTAGGACCATTGTTGTTATCTTGGCCTCCATTATTATCATTGCCCCTATTGTTATTGTTTCCCCCATTGTTATTATTTCCATTATTGGCATCACTTGGATTAATATTGATGCCCATCTTTCTAGCCATAAGCTACAACATCATGTCCATTCACCTATTCTGCTCCTGCTGCATACACTACCCCTGCTCTAATGTATCCAGTAACTGTATGAACATTACCTCCCCTTGATCTAGACTAGTACTCATGCGTCTATCTAATACTATATTATTGTCATCTCGGTCACCCATATTATTGTCCTGATCAAAGAATATCTCCTCTGTGTCTGTATGACTAGATTCTATGTCCACTTGCATGAATGAACTAGATTGTTCATTTTGCAAGTCTGAAATCGTATTTTGTCTTACTCTGGTATTGCAAAAATTATAAGGCCCCTATCGCATGTTCAAACATAAATGCTTAGCCTATTTTTAATTTCTGAGTTTAGTATTTTCACATTTCGTCAAACACTTTTCCCTTTGTCTGGCTATTCCAAATTCCCTATAAAACCTCCATAGGATGGCAGGACTTATAGCTCTGATACCACTATAATGGGCACCCTTGAATGCCCAAAAACTAAACTAGCTACTGATAGGAATTTTTTCAAATAGTTTGCGTCCAAATCCTTATTCCTCCATTTACTAATTTAACCATTATGACTTCAGAAATGAAATGTTTGTTTGTTTGTTTGATTTTTTTCCATGGAATTGAAATCATACAACATAAACAAGAAAGAAACTACAATAATATGCAACTAGATATTGAACTACTGTTGATAAGATGTTATTTTCAAAATTTAATTAAAACAAATACATGGAAGATTATCAACTCACTAATGGCTCCAATATTATTGGCATAATTCTCCAGCACATTCTTTCAGACCTGCTGCTATAGTGACATGAATAGTACTGCGTGAATAGTAACCACATGACTAGTGCCATGTGAATAGTACCGCATGATTAGTACCCACGTGAAAAATTCTACTATAGTAGTATTTTTTTCTTTAGCTGGTTCAATATCATCATAAAATCATCCCCTCAAAGTGGTGTAAGCATCAGACAAGTAGTAAAGAAGATATGAGCAAAACATTAATCTTGCCTGTAGTTGGAAATGCTCCCAAACTGCCTGCTAATGAAGCTGATAGCAATGGATTCCAAAGGCCAAACCCCAAGGGAATGATGTCTATAATGTCACAAGAGAGGATAGACATCCTCTAATGCCAAGAACAAATCTACAACTCACACACCAATTTCTTCTCATATTCAACATGTTGAACAAGGACAACAAGCTCTCCTTTTATTTCCACTTCATAGGGTTGACCCACTTTTCAAAAGCAATGTGGGTTAAAGTGTTTTAGATTAAAATAATATAAAATAACACCTTATGTCTCCGTTGGGCTTCCCTTCTCAAACACACAACCCAACATGAATAATATTAAAGTAACACTTTATTATTTTAACATTTAATTTAAATGTTACTTTAATAAACTTTAGGCATTAAAATAAAATAGTAATTGGGCTCTGAATAATATGAGGGATATCTCATTGGAAAGCTATCATTGAGGAGCATCACATCCAATCAGTAACTTTGACATCGCTCATGCCCTGCCAACTTACTAAAAATAGTAAGTTTTCTGAAATCCATGTAAATCAACTCCGTTCTGGCCTAGACTGGAAATGACTTGGCCAAAACATCTCAGGATCCCATTGACCTCTTCATTAGCCTCCAGGGTCATGCAGAAATAGGCTAATGGTCACATAGCTAGACAACTGCTAAATTGGGGACATTACAGTCTGGCCAGACTTAGGTGATGCTGCCCTTGAAGAAAATTCTGTACAAAAACTTATGGTTATTGAGATAAATCTATTCATGGTATCACAATAACAAGATGATATACTAGCAGCAATCCTTACCAATCAATATGGTTCTAAGGAATCATCTTGTGATGATCCTAATTGTTCTCTTCAAACAATAATGCCCAAACAAACCACATCTCAGCTTCCTACAACACCTGATTATCTCCACACTTTGCTAACCCATGAGATAAAGTCTCCATCTATAGTGGACGTCTAGATGCTAGAAAAATTTAAAAGAATTGAAATTGCTTCAGAAAAGGAGCTAAATGTTAATAAGAACCTCATTGAATCTTAGTAGTCTAGTCTTCTCAAGATTTTACAAGACAGTCAGCAAGCCTTTGCATGGGACTATACTGATATGAAAAGACTAGATCCTAAACTTTGTACTCACAGAATCTATATAAGCCCAGAATACAAGCCAATAAGGCAAGCTCAAAGGAGAATTAACCTTTCTTTGAGAGACATAGTGAAGACCGAGTTGCAAAAGCTTCTTAGTCTAGGTTTCATTTATCTTATCTCTGACAGTCAATGGGTTTCTCCTCTTATAATTTTTCCAACAAAGGTGGGAAAGTGGAGAGTCTATGTTGACTATAGAGAACTTAACAAAGCCACTAAGAAAGATCACTTTCTGGTGCCTTTCATTGACCAAGTGCTTGATAATCTTGCTAGCAAAAAGTAAATTTCTTTTCTAGATGGCTTTAGTGGGTATAATCAGATACAAATATCACTACAAGACCAAGATAAGACAATGTTTACTTGTCCCTAGGGAACATTTTCTTATTTAGTCTTTCCATTTGGGTTGTGCAACGCACGTGCTACTTTCCAGAGAGCAGTGCTGGGTATTTTCTTTGACATTGCTATTAACTGTGTTGAAATTTATATGGATGACCTCACCACTCACAGAAATACATTTAAAGAAGCATAAGCTAACTTGGAGAAGGTTCTTAAGAGATGTCAAGATTACAACCTCTCTCTTAATAGTGAGAAGTGTTATATGATGATGGAGGAGGGAGTTGTCTTGGGGCACTACCTCTCATCTTTTGAAATTTAGGTTGACCCTACAAAAATTGTAGTTATCAACACACTTCCCACACTAGTTAAGTAGAAGGATGTCAGGAGTTTCCTTGGTCATGCTAGTTACTACAGGAGATTCATACAAGATTTTAGCCAACTTACAACACCATTATACACCTTGTTGAAGAAAGAAGCTAAATTTGAATCGATAGAGGAATGTGAAACATCATTTCAGAAATTGAAAGATGTTCTAACGACAACACCTATTCTTTGAGGACTTGATTGGAATCTTCCATTCCACATCCACATAGATGCTTCTAACTATGCCATTGGAACACTCCTTGGATAGAAGGAAGGTATTATTAAACATGCAATTTACTATATCAATAAAAATTTGCAAGGAGCAGAATTAAATTATATTGTTAATGAAAAGGAGTTGTTAGCAGTTGTCTATGCACTAAACAAATTTAGGCACTACATCACAAGTTATGAATTATTTCTTTATACTGATCATTCAACTATCAAGTACTTAATGAATAAACCTTCCATTAGTGGTAGATTAGCACACTGGTTGCTCATCATGCGGGAATTTGATGTAAAGATAATAGACAAACTAGGAAAGGCTAATGTAGTGGTCGATTTCTTGTCAAGATTGAAAGTACCAGATGATCTTGTAGCAATTGGTGATAGCTTCCTTGATGAGAACTTATTTTCTATTGATTCTTTTAATCCATGGTATGCAGACTTAGCCAACTACCTTGCTATAGGTAAAACACCACCTCACTTCTCTCCTAAATAGTGCCGCCTATTGGTTGAGAAGAGTTTTAACTTCTCTTGGATATCAGGCTTCATGTTTTATATAGGACCAAATCAAGTCACAAGGCGATGTTTTCAAGAGGATGAAACTTATGACATTCTCCAAGCATGTCATGATGAACCATATGATGGACATTTTATAGCAAAGTGGACAGCCTATAAAATTTTGACAACTGGATACTACTGGCCTACTTTGCATAAAGATGCAGAAAAGCATACCTGACACTATGATAGGTGCCAGTGTATGGAGCGTCCCACAAAGTCTGATGAAATGCCCCTACAGCCTCAAGTAGTTGTCACAACCTTTGACAAGTTGGGTATTGAATTCATTGGACCCATTGAACCCTCTTCTCATGGGAATTCCTACATCTTAGTATGTACTGACTATGCCATAAAATGGGTTGACGCCAAAGCTATGAGACATGCCAGAGATCACAAAGTTGTTGAGTTCCTTTATGAATGCATATTCACCAAATTTGGAGTACCAAGGGAAATTGTCACAGATCAGAGAGCATAGTTCACCTCTAATCTTATCATAGAGTTGATGCATGAGTATATGGTGTGTCATGGGAAATCTTCACCCTATCATCCTTAGGCCAATGGTCAGGCTGAAATCACAAACTGGGAGATAGAATATATTCTAACCAAAATAATGGTTGTGCACAAAAAGGATTGGGCTACATGCCTTCTGGAATCCATATGGGCCTACCACACCATATGGAAAAATGCCATAGGGTTTAATCATTTTGAGTTGGTGTATGGAAAATCAGCCTCTATGCTAATTGATTCTAGCATAAAACACTTCGCACAGCCTTAGATTTGGATATTGATATCACCAAAGCATAGGAAGACCAATTACTATAATTAAATGGATTGGATGAATACAGAAAGTCTGCCCTCCACAATACAGAGTTGATACAATAGAAAAGGAAAAAATGGCATGATAAGTTTATTTATGATAAGAAATTTCATGTGGGTGATTGGGCACTATTGTATAATTCAAGATACTAGCACACACCCAAGAAATTTCATACCAGATGGCTTGGGCCTTATAAGATAATATTAGTATTTGACAATGGATCCATCTAGCTTTCAACCATTGATCCTATCAAATTTAAATTACTTGTCAACGAGCATCGCCTAAAACTTTATAAAAAATCTATTAGCCGCAATGAGTTCTTAAAGAAATTCTAGAGCACAATTGAAGTAAGCAATCCTGTAGCTGAAGAATCTAGGTCTTCTACCTAGAATTCTGCTGATTATTGATTCCACTCAAGAACACCATAATAAACATTTCACATTTCATGGAATTATTTCTCCATAATAATTTTTCATCTCACCATCTCTTTTCCACCCATTCACACCATCACATCACTTCATTCATGCTGGTGCAATTTTTCGAACAACTCTTCCTGCAACACTTCCAGGTTTGTGCCACATATACTCATACATATATTATTTTTATTTATTAATTTTTAGGATTTTGTGTCATTTTAATTTTCTAATCTTGCATAACCTATCTTGGTGGGACCGATGCCATTACTTACTTGGGGCAGAGGGGGGGGAAACTATTCTATTTTTAAATTTTCAAATTAGCATGCAAAATTAAGTTTCTTGTCTTTGAGAGATGTCTACAACATGACTTCTTGGTCTATCCTTCTATGATTGTGTCATCACATTTGAAGTGAATTAAAGATATTAAAAGTTAATCTTAATCTCTAATGATATGCTATGACATGTTTAGGGTGGCAGCCTTGACATGCATGAGCTATTATGATCTATATTATGAAAAAAAAATATATCACTAGATTTTATGCAAAAATCTTTAATTCTATGAAGCAAGTTGTAGTTTGTATGCCACCTTTTCTTTTGCAACATCTTGTTCGATAATGCATTGAGGTCTATGATTTTCCATTGTCAAGCTCTATGGGAATAGTAAGTTTTATGAATTAAAAATTACTTGAGAATAGCAATAGGAGGTGACCTTCAATGCCATGAGCTAGTGGATCACAAGGCTTTGTTAAATGATGGATCCACTTGTGAAATGTTTAGAAGAAGAGGATGGCTGGATTATTGCTTAAGCCTTAAAGGGTTTGATTAGGAATCACGCTACAATTTTTATCCACCTTGAAGGATGGATTTGTAGAGCTCAAAGGCTTAAAGATTGAATTCACAGAAGATGTAGTACCTAAAGTGATGAATTTACCACAAGAAGGTAAGCAATGGATGAGAGACTTTGACCTACATTCGGCGAGGGCTGAGTTCACTTTGCACAGTGATCCCTAGTTAAATGTCAATAGGAAGCAAGTTACTTGGCAATTATCTTTGGCTCTAGAATTCATTCAACCAGCTATATTTGTTATCTTGTACTTCACCTATGGGGGACTCTACTAGTATTTACATGCTCTACATTTCAAAATCCCCAGTCATCTTCGACACGACAACAAACTGGTAAATCTTCCCAGCTTCCTATTTAACATTGTGAAAAAGAAAGCTTTATTGGTCCAGTCAAGAGGCAACTAGTCTATTTCGCATCATTGCTTGATAAAACTAATTGTAGAAAGAGAATTAAATAGAGAAAAGGTTAGGACATGGGAATAATTCTTTCAAATGAATGAGGTTCAACCTAGAGTGGTTGGCCCTAGAGGCCATGGTGTTGGTCGGAGAGAGAAAACATCCTCTTGGGTTCATAAAATTGTTCAAAGAATTGAAAGTGATCCTGAAGCCTCCCCTTCTATTTCTAGGTCACCTAAGAAAGGAAATTTTAGTGTTGGAGCCTCTACTTCTCAGAGGAAGAAAACAAAAAAAAAGAAGCTCCCAATATCCCTGAATCATCACTGTCTGTAGGGACCAAGTCTACATCTAGGAAAGGTATGGGTAAAACAAAGGAATCAGAAGAAGAAATGTTAGAGCTGCAACCTAGTGATAATACTGACAATGTGGAAAAAACACATTCCCCTAGGGAAGGAAATTATGAAAACCCTCCTGAAGTAGTTGAAAAGGAAGTAACCACTAAAAGAAGGAAATAGAAGAGTCCTCTGAGCTCATCCATACCCCCTAGGAGGAGAAGTAGAAGGCTTTTCGAGAAAGATGCTGAAGCTTCTATTCCTGTTGTTAACCTTGAGTATTTTGAAGTTGTAGAGAGTGAATATGTAGAAAATGAGTCTTTGAAAAAGTCCTCTTCTGAGGAAATGTTTCATCAAACTATAGCCAGTGACACTACATTAAAAGATCAGAGTCCACAAATAGAAGTTAACCCTGGAGTTAACTACATACTTATTGATAGTGATGAGAACTCTGGGGATACAGAGGAATTTGTAAATAATTCTATTGGGATAGATGTTAGTATGAATTTTGAGGAAACCCTTGACTTTGGGACAGAAATTGTTGAAGAAGTGCCCCAACAAGGTAGTTACGATGGGTTAGAAACGCTGGCTAAAGTAGTAGCTGATGTTAGTGAGGAAAGCAATATAGTAAAAGAAATTGTTTTATGGAAAGGAGAGTCCTCTACACCAAAGAAAATAATCAAAACTCCTCATTTTCCATATGGATGGGTGGATATACTCAATCAGGAACCTTTACCCCCACTAGATTTATCTACACCTCTGGCTGTAGGGATAAACTTATATCAACAATTGTTATGGGAGAAGACACAATGGGAATTAGAGAAGGAAAAATTTGAATGAGTCATTAGTGAGCAGGGCTCTTAGTTGGAAAAAAAATTAGATCAGATTGAGATATTGAAACAGAGGATTGATCAAACTACAGGATTAATTCCAGAGCTAATGGAATGTAGATCACCATCTTCAGTGTATGCATTATTCCTTAAAGAACAACTTCTTAATTTCAAATTAATAAGAATTGTGGAAGGACTCAATCCTTCTATATCAACACCTCATGAATTTTACTATGCCTTTCAATCTACTCCAATGACTCTAAAAAACCTATTGTGTGAATTGTACCTACATAACCTAGTAGCCCTTGATGATACAAAGTGGAATTCATTCCTCTATGTAGGGGATGTTTAGTTAAGAGTGGTTATGTCTTGGATGTAGAATGAGATAAGTAGGGAACATCAAGCTGCACCATAAAAAAATAATGAGATGACAGCTCCTTTGATGATGAGGCCTAAAGTTCAGCATTCCAGGCGAACATATTTAGACTAGCTTTCTATCACAACAAACACTAGTGGGGCTAATAAAATATATCTAGTGCAAGAAAAAGATTTTGCAAACTAGGACCAATATTCCTCACATGATGTTGCCACAATAATCAGTGCCTCAAGGCAAAGATGGATAAGGATGTCACATGATCTAAATTCAAAGGAACCTCACTCACCATAGGATTTAACCCTTTCTATAAGAAGAGTTCCATGGTACATTATGTTGGGAAGAACACTCCTTAATTGCTGATTTCCATTGAGGTTTCAGACTCCACTCTTCCTACAACCATTACCAGTGATGAATGATAGTGCAATAGATTATGATATGGCTACTAAATTCCAGTGATGTGAAAGACTCAAAGAACCTCACAGATATTTTGACTATGTTCATGGTGAGTCTGGGCAAAGAACAAATAGTGACTTGAGGGTCCATGCTAGCATTTAGAATTTCATGGTTGTTGGGGACCAACAATAGTTCAGTTGGGGGGAATGATGGGCTTCTAAATAAGCCATCTTTCTTAGTACTTTTTATCCTCTTTCTAGAATAGTTGATTGCACATAATGAATTTATGGTTTTCAAGCATATAAATTTATGGTTTTTATTTATATGTTGTGTGTGTGTGTGTGTGTGTGTGTGAACATAAGATGGAAATATGGATACTTTTAAAGATAAAATATCTGCTTGAATTCATGGACAAGAATGGTAAATGTAGTAGCTATACATGTTAATGAATGTTTCCTTGCCTAAGCTATGTTTTGGGTAGTTAACTCCTATAGCCATAGGACTTGCAAGAGTGTTAATTAAGACTTACACCTTTTCTTAATATTAATGATGTGGATATATATGTGTATGGTTGGATGTGTGCACATTGATTGTTTGGCAGGTGTTGACTATGCACATTCAAAGACCAACATATTGGTGTGGGAGTAATCAAAGCCAACTGTCGATTGCAGAATCTTCACAAACAAAGCAAGTCAATTGATGTTTTCTATTACATGTAGTGTGCAGATTTAGTTTCCTTCATGCCCTATATTTTTGAGATTATTCATGGTCAATGATGTTTCTATTTTGAAACTTTATGAGTTGTAATCAATCCTCATTTATGGAGTGATCATAGATTTAGGAGATAGTTGTAGCTTTCTTTTAAATAATCGACTATTGTGACTCTTTTGGAGTTAGTCAAACAAAATTGGTTTTTATAATAGAAATATTGCATACTATTTTTAATCAAGTGTAATCACTTTGTTATAGATGAATAGAATGTTTAGTTCAAGTTTGTATCCTTCATCTTGATTGTATTTCACATTCACTCATTGAAGGGGGCCCACTTGATGAGTGAATTGTTCTCTTAGCATAGAGTTCATTTTCCTCTTTATTTCTAAGTAGTTAGAACTCTATTGTTCTTATAGCTACCGATAACAAAACTAGTAGCCCATTCCTGCAACATAGTCAGTTAGAATAGCTCCTAGCTGTAATTCCCTACTTTAATTATAATACATTTGTTTACCAGTTTTAGTATATTTTTCTTGAAGCATAAGCATTTGAATTCCATAGATAGTCTTAGAATGAGAAGGTTTGAAGCATATACTTTGCAAATGCCATTCCAAGTTTACGTCTCTAGTTGATAATTAAATGAGACCAAATAATCCATTTGGAAATCATTTGGGGTGTCCAATCCTTAAATAGGCAATCCATTGCTCTAGGTTTTTGATACTATTACTTGGCCAAGAAATAGGATGGGGTCTTATGTACCCATGATTTGCTGGAGCAACTGAAGTGCAGCTTGAAGTAGATGGCCTAGGAGCCATAGGGATGATCTCCACATAAGGGTGGAAAGGGTCATCATCAGTTTCTGGATCTTGAGGGTTCAAATTTTCTCCTATTTCAAAGCTAGTAGGAGGACCATGTCGATGTATGACATCAACTTGTATTGTATTAGTAACATTAGATAAGGAATCCTGTTCATTTTCCTTTGAGTCTATCTTGGCATTGTGATACTACCTAATGTAGTTGGATAGAGACATTTTAGGAGGTAGATCTTCTTCATCACTGTCATTTGTTATAGGAGTATCCTTAATAGCAGGAGCTTGTTTAGTAGCACCAGTAGTAGAGTAGGTAAGAACAAGCATGCCCCAAGGCATATTTAGGATGTGGGAGATAGCAGCTAATGACCCCCAATCAGGATCAGTAGTATGCTTAGCAACTTGGATGGGAGTAATCTAGGTAAGACTAGAGTCTTCCATTTGGCTAGCAGACAAGTTTGCAAGATGTATAGTCATGATCAAAGGTTTTAAGGTTTATCCCTACATCCTCTAGCAATGTGTAAAGGGAATACATTATTTCTTCAAGTTTCAATAGTCATAGACAAGGATTGTAAAGTGAGAAAGAACTTGGACTTACAATTGGAACTTTGTCTCTAAGAAGAAGCAAAAAGGTAACAAAGGTGAAATATACCTAGCATGAATCATTGAGAGTAAGGCTAGAATAGTTGAGAGATGACTATCGCATCGCAAGGTATGATAACATAGTAGATCAAGCAAACAATAGAGAGACAAAGTGAGTCCAAGCGATCATTGCATGATTCTCAGGCCAAGACATCAAGTTTTAGACTGTGTATGACAGGAAGACATGTAGGTAGACCCTAAAAAGAAACCAAATTAGGCAGAAAGTTGACCAACAGATGGGAACTAGCTCACTATTTTTTCTAACTAGGGAAATCTCATGTGAAGAAGTGTAGTCCCGCACTAGGAAGTGCTAGGCTGCACATGAAGATATGTTGTCTCATGTGAGAAAGTGCAAGAATAGATTAAAAAAGGACTAATAGGATTTCTAATAGACTTTGGTGAAACTTTGCATGGAGATATGCAATCCCGCATGAGAAAGGACACATAATGTTGAAAGTTCGCTTGAGATTGTGCTCTGAAACATGCAAGAAAGTAACAGATCAAATAGTTTTGGATCATTTTTTGAGAGAGTAATGGTTTACAAGATATAGCTCAGGATATTCTGTGGTAGAATACTTAGTGTACAGACTAATTCAGAATAGTTTAGATCAGAAAACTCAGTTTTAGATTTTAATTACTCATTAACAAGCATAAAGTTTGGACTAACAGGTAGTTTGTGAAATAGTTAATAGTTGAAAATAATTCTACAAGGGACAAAGCAAATCAGAAGAACATGGGAGTCTTGACAAAGTTTTGACATGTTGGATAGTTAAAGACTCGAAACAAACACTTAGTTATACCAACAAAGAAAATGGTAGAGAAGACAAAATTTGTGCCTCACAACTTATGTGCATGCATTCACCTCACACAGTCATGTCACCCACTAGAGGGCACATGCATTTTTGGTGTTTCTAAGCACTCAATAATATATGTTCAAAGGTTACCCTTGAAGCATGGGCTAGTTTCATATACCACCTTCAAACGTCCATGTGCATGCCTATGGTGAGAATCTATGGGAGAGATTCTTCCCCGTCCCTACACAAAGATTATGTCCCCTTTCGAAGACATGAACCAGGTAGGCAACTAGCTAAGAGACTGTTTAATAGGATTCCATTCACACTAACATTAGGTGCCCCTAATACAGGTTTGTGGCCTCGTAGCCACATCAACATCTGAAAGTGTACACCCCCGCAAGCAGGGCTAGGAGCAGTGCTGCTTAGTACAACAGACAGAGCTTTTTCAAGATGTTTGACATCATGGAATAAGAAAAAGAAGTAAATATGGCTTTGGAGTCTTTAGACTCAACAAAGATACTTTATTATAGTGAGGTGGAATCACTAGCAAAATGTGTGTACTCACTTGGGTTGTTCCTACATGTTCAACTTCTAGTAGGCCCTCTAAAGGTGACACGAACTTGGCTCGGATTCAAGGATTGGAGTTCTTGCATCTCTCAAAGAGAGAAGAGGATAATCCTTTACCTCTGCACCTTACCCAAACACACAATACATGTCTATCACCAAGCTAACTCCTCTTCAACCAATCCAACAACTTCTGGGTTTCTTGTTCTCTCAATGAGAGAAGAGCATAATCCCCTAACTAGTGAACGTGTTAAAGATTCGTTAACTTTCCTTGCTTCCCTAGGTATGTATCATGCTAGAACAATCTGGGTCTTGAATCTATTCATGGGCATCACTTCCATGTAATGAAGAGCCTATTACGCTATCCTATTATCCAGACCCTTAAAAAATCTTCACAAGGCCCTATTTAAACTATGTGGAGACAGAAGTAAATAGACAAAATGTTTGGTTTTGAGATAGCTTTGACAAGAATCTTTGACATGCTTCCTACAAGAAAACTGTCAGCAAGCATGTATCATTGTGTTTTAGGAATCTCTAACAAACATCCTGTAGCCCACTGTTATGCTATATCAAAAAAATAGAATCATGAAAATCATACCAAATAGTAAATTTCAGAAAATAGGAATAGAAAGTATAGAAGCTATGAAATTTTTTTTAAATTGGTGTCAGAATTAGCATGAGATAATATGTAGTCTCGCGCGAGAAACCACCTTTATCGCATGATGAAGTATGAAACTTTGTGTGATACAGTGAGAATCTGTGCATGAGAATTTGTACAAGAGGTGTACGGCCATATGGACAAAATGCAAAATTTCAATAGAAACTTAAAATGAGATGAGGCCATAAATTGATTTTCTGCCCCATGGTGGGTGCCAAAAATGTATAAGCTAAATATGGGCCTCTAATTTAGCCTCACACTTCAACATAGTCATTGTTCACCAGCTGCAAATAAGAAGAAATATAAGATTATTCATGTTGTCTATCTAGATGATTTGACCTATTGCCTTCTATCTAGGTAGGGTTCAGGATTGCTCTCAAAATCAAGAGTGTAGCAACCATAGACTAGCACTAGAATGGAGGATTTATGCAGTTTAATCTAGAAATGAGCATACAGTTTAATTCTAGGAATGAGTATCCAATTAATCTAGAAATGATTGAAGCATGAATATTAATCTAAGAGAAATCAAAGTAAACTAGATTAATAAATAAAGTACATATTTAAGCTAAACATGATATTAATCTAAAATGAATTATCAAACTAACAATGAAAGCTTTGAATGTAAACAAGTAGCAATCACAATGTTACAACACTTCGCTGCTCGAAAATTGGGAATCCTTTGAATGAGAAATAAGGCTTCTTTTATAGAGTCCCAAGTTCAATTGAAGGTTGAGATTGAATTAGCCGAATGGTGAAGATTGAATGAGAGTTCAGTTTAGAATAACAAGTTTCCTGTAGAGAGGCAGTCAACTTTTTTCTTTTTTTGCCTGTGTGGAGCAATTAACTGTTTTATTGTCCTTTTTTATTTCCAATTAACTCAAAGTTTTCTTTTATGAATTGAAGAGAAGATTTTTAGAGAGAATATTTGATTAAATAAATACAATAGTGCCTCATAAATGGATTTTCTCAATTATTTGAATAATTAAATTCAATTATTGAAATGATGATATTTATTATTTAAAAACTAAATATTATTTAATTCCTTTTTATGTGTTTTAGCTAAAGAGGGTGAATTTAATTTAATTACAGTGCTAGGACTTTATAATTAAATTAATCAATGATAGGGTTTATTTAGCCAATTATAGTTGATATTTAGGAATTAAATATAGCATGTGTTTAATGGGAATTTAAGGTATTTTGCATTTGACACTAAGTCAAGAAAAGTCAATTAGAAGACATAATTGCCTAGTATAATAGGACTTTGATGATTCATAAATTGATAGAATGAGACTAAATGCAACAAAATCGGTTAGGATATTGAGATGCCAATTTTGGGGTATTACAGCCCACACCACTTTAAACAGGATAGTTGTTCTTGTTGCCTTTACTAAAATGCCTACATGTCTTTATGGATATTTGTCAAATTCATAATGGTCAGTGTGCCTTAATCTTTTTTTGTCTATTAACAATAATATATTAAATTTGGAAATTACCATGAGTTTACATCAGTATCAACTTTACAAAATATTATATCATCCTATAAATACAGAGGGAGTCAAAGTTCATGTATCAAACAGTGTATAGAAAAACCATTAGCGTAGAATATATATCAGTTACTATTAGCCCACTCTACCTAGAATGCCATTCTTGACTTCCCTACTGACTTTCAATGGTTGATGCTCTTTTACCTACATGATCATGGTAACCTACGAGGCAACATTAAGATATATGAGTCTCCGCAAAGACTCAGTGAGAAATCTACTCCTACTATTGAAAATATCATCATTCCTATACTTCCATATATGCCAAAGTATGTAAAAGGAAAGAGAATTCCAGAAAAGGTTGCATCTTTTATTTAGTCCCATCATAGTCCTAGAAAGGATATCATTATATGAAAGTTTATGTTTAGTTCCAACCCAAAAAGGCTCCATATAGAAATGGAAAATTGATAGTCAAAGAATATATGCAAGATAGTTTTGGGTTTAGAGAAGTAGGAATAGACATTTGGTACACCATAAGGCTTCTTAATAGGCATCCTATGCAAAAGACAACACCACATAGAACATAGCACTTTAGGTTTTGCAGAGGTGTACCATAGTTTTCTAAGGTATTTACCCCATTTATTAGGATCTAAGTTCATATTCCATTTAACATTAAGGTGTTCATAGATGGTATCTATGTCTGCAAGTACCCTATACACCGTGTTGGCTTTAGTATTCCACAATAGGGTGCCATCAATCCACTTGATAAGGTCCATCCTATCAGAGTCAACCATAGTGTCCCTGGGAAGATTGAGCATTGAGTATGCATCCCTAATAGTGGTGTATGTCCTCCACTCGGAGAGGGGTAAGACAAATTTGGTGAAAAGGTCATCCCAAGAAATCAAGTTCCCATTCTCAATAATAGCTAAAAAGTAACTAATGCCTACTAAATTCCACTTCTTAGCAGAGCATCCCTACAACTAGACCAAGGGTTTATCTCCTTTGTATAGGTTCCAACATATGGACCTCTCTCCACACACATTCTAATCTTGATCAAGAAATCCATTCCTTGTCATGCTTGATCTTATCTCCTCCTAACCTTTCCAGATAGATTGAAATACTGCAGATCTTGCAACTACCACCTTGAACTTTGCAGGCATGAGATCAATGAGTGGAAGATTTTTTTAGTGCTTAGCAAACAAAAGTGTACCCTTGCTAATGTTGTATCTCACTAGGATCTTCTAAGGCTCATTATCTTGAGAAGCTTTAGCTATCCATTTAACAAGTGTTATACCCTGCTATCTGAGATATTTCAGTCCTAAACCCCCTTGCATAGTAGCCCTTGTGCACTAGTCCCATTTGACAACATGAGCTTTCTTATTTCCTTTACCATCCAACCATAAATAGTCTCTTGTAGCCTTATGAATAAAATTGTTTAGAGATTGATTAAAGAGTTAGGTTGAAGAGTAGTAAATAGGATAAGAAGCCTATATCTTTTGGAAAACTTGGATTCTACCTACCAATGAGAGGAACCTATTGTTCCATTTATTTAGCTTCCCTTCAATCTTATCCCTTACCCAACCCTACATATTATTGACATCAATTTGATAGAGAATGGAATGCTTAGGTATGGAACTTGGTGAAGAGGTCCTCCCATGGAAAATCAAAATTGACTACACCATTTTGGTGGAGAGTCATCCCATCCTAGTAGGGTTGATTTAGGGATAGACACCTTGTTGTCTAAGGTCAAACAGAATATGTATAGCTTTTCCATGATGGGTTTAAAGTTATTTTTACACATCTCAATCATAAGGGAGGTGTCATTTATAAACTACACATTAATCAGCTCCTCATGATTTGGTAGTCTAAATCCCATTACCTTTGGGGAGATGGAATCATCTCTAAGAATTTAGAATAAGTAGTTTGTTGCTATTATAAATAATGTTGGGGCCAATGGAAATCCTTGTCTTATAGATCTGGTCAATGGGAAGGGTTGATACCTTATCCCTTTCACTTCAACTATAGTAGTAGACCCCTTAATTAAGGTAAGTTCTAACATTGTGACTATAAACTGCCATTCAATCTTGTCATATGCCTTCTCATAGTAAATCAGGAGCATATTGACCTATTGACCAAAGTTTCTTTCCCATTCCATAGTCTCCCAATAGGTAATTAGGTTCTCCAATATGTACCTTCTCTTCGCGAACCCTATTTGGGTGGGGATAATCACTTTAGGAAGGATATCTACCAACCTC
The DNA here is from genome assembly GCA_027943335.1 of Chamaecyparis obtusa. Classification (NCBI taxonomy): domain Eukaryota; kingdom Viridiplantae; phylum Streptophyta; class Pinopsida; order Cupressales; family Cupressaceae; genus Chamaecyparis; species Chamaecyparis obtusa. The sequence goes on from BSBK01005393.1 coordinate 260,142, forward strand.
CTTGCTAGTACTTTGGCCAAGATTTTGTAAGATACATTTAAAAGGGTAATAGGTCTCCAATTCTTAATCAAGGTTTCATCTCCATCCTTAGCAATGAGTTTAATGCAAGCAGTATTGATCTTTGATCCCAGGGATTCAGACTCAAAAGCCTCATTGTAGACCTATAATAGGTCTTGTCCAATCCATTCTATGTTATCCTTGTAGAATTTTATAGGAAGACCATCTGGGCAGGAGATTTTTCATTGCTCATATGTTCAATGGCCTCATTAATTTCCTCAAATGAGATCGGCCTGCTCAATGTTGTTGAGTCTTCCTCCTTGAGTTGGGGAGGGATGATATTATTGATCTTGTTCCTCCTCTCTTCCATAGTTGTGCCTGACTCCTCTAAGGTAAACCATTTGGTATAATAGTCTACAAAATCTTGAAGAATACCTTACTGGGTAGTGAGGGGATCTCCTTCCAGACATATCCATTCAATTCTATTCTTATCTTTCTTAGCCTTAAGGAGTTGGAAGAAAAATATCGATCCCCTATCACCCTCTTTAATCCAATTGGTTCTTGCTCTAATCTTAGCCCCATCGATCTTATGTTGTTTCCTTAGTGAGTCTCTGGCCTAGGCTTGACTGATTCTGGCTTCTTCATTAGTTGGATCCAACTGGCTTCTTTGTTCTTCATGGGATAGTTTTTTCTACAAATCTTATTCAACTCTCCTTGAGTCATTAGGCCTCTTCCTCCTTACCACTTGGAACATTGTTTTCCAACTATTGGTACATTGGTTCCATCTATTGATGGCACTTTGATGCCAAGCCACCCCGTGGTTGAACCATCTAATCATGAGGATAGTAGCCTTGATGTCCTTACTTCTCAGTAATGATGTCTTAAGGTAAAATGAGTGCCCTCCTTTTCTTGGGATAGGGGTGCTCTCCCTAAAATATAGAGCTAACAACAGGGTGGTGGTGTGATAGGGAGTAAGAGACCACTCTAACACACTCACCACTAACCTCCATCCTGAAACTAAAAAAGTCTTTATTGACATATACTCTACCTAGCATGCAATATATCCTTCAGTTTCCCTTCTGGTAGTTAGGCTAATGATGCAAAATTCCTTTTGAAATATTTCTTTTGACCTACTAAGGGGTCATATATTTTGAGCTTACAACTCATCTTAGTTTAGAAATAATTCTCATTCCCTTTTCGTTCAATCCTAGTCCCACCTCCTTTATCCTATGGGGACTCCACCATGTTGAATTCCCTAGCTACAACCAAAGGAATGTCCTTCATGTTGCACATCCATTCCCATAGTCTAATTCTGTCATAGTGATCGTTTGGTGTATAAATAGAACAAATTCAAAATTCAACATTGTTATGGATAAGGTTAACCTAGACAATTCTATCACACAGGGAGAAACCCCAGTCTGAGACTCTGTTAGCCCATCTGGGGTGTATAAGTATAACACTCCCTCCCTTACCCTTTTGATGATTGGTGTACACACTCCTAGCATCTTTCCATATACACTTTAAGGCAAAATCCAAGGAGAATCCTACTGCCTTGATTTCTTGGAGAAAAGGATGTCAAATCCTTTCTGCATTCTAATGAATCTCTTGACTACATACTTCCTATCTGGGGACTCTAGGCCCCTCACATTCTAGGTTGTGAGTTTAAACTCAATGGCATCATTAATAATCCTCTTCCATGGGAGCTTGGAATCTCTTAAAACAATTGGGATGACTTCTCTTTCGTAATATAGAAGGTTTGAAATTGGATACATGGTTGGGAGGTCTGCCTCTCTTCCTTTTGTTCTTGGGAGGCCCTCCTTCTTCAGGATCATCTCCCCTTCTATTTAGCTCCAAATTTGGCTTCTTGGTTTGGGGTTTTCTGAACTTCTTGGCCTTGAAAGTATACTCAAGAGGTCTATTATCTTCGAATTCAACTATGGCCAACTCTATCCCTCTAATCTCACCTTCTTCCAGGTCTTCAACCACTCTACACTCCTCAAGGGAGACACACTTCTCATCTCCAAAGACCTTCTTCTCAGGAAGGGATATACTTTCTCAAACTGAAGGCTCAAGGGCATAGGGGGCAGTGGTGTAGGGGCACCTCCACCTTCAAATTTTATATTATTCAAGTCATGTCGAGAAATGTCTATGTTGATAAGTAGGAGATATTTTCCATAGCAAGTCAAATTGTGATATTGCTATCAAGAAACAACTGTGTAGTATTTTGAGTCAAACTCATTGATCCATGTTTCATGAGTAGTGGTTCACACGAACCCATCTCTCATGAGAATGAATGGAACACTTAGCAAGCAGAGTGAGGTTGCAAGTAGATTGGGTTTAACCATGGAGGAAACTCTGTATTTAAGCACGCTTAAGCTGGAGTAGTACAGGGATGGGTGACCTCCCAAGAAGTCCCAGTGCTCCACCTCTATGAGCACCACCTTGATCCAATGAGTGCTAAGTGTTCCATTCATTCTCATGAGAGATGGGTTCATGTGAACCACTACTCATGATACATGGGTCAATGAGTTTGACTCAAAAAACTACACAATTGAATCTTGATAGCAATATCACAAATGTCTATGTATTAAATCATTTTAAAAGTTCATGGAGCCATCTGAATAAATTGTTCACTTATTAAGTTGCAGTGTAATGTATTTAAAAAAGGCATTATATGACATGTGTAATCAAAAAGGTCAAATAGGAATATGAATGGTCATAGAGAAGATGAAGGGTTTGTAACCGTCAAGAATTGTCTTTAAATAGACATAAATGTAATCGATCAATAGAGAGGAAAGAAGGTTAGAAGAAATATAATAGGAATTGTGGAAAGAATTGGGCTCTCTGACCTCCAGCCAGAGATCCATCAACACTATGTATTCATTGATTCTAATTAAATGTATTTGATTGGAGTTGATCAATGGTTTTCTTTTCAAATTTCATTGAGACATTTCCTTTACTTCTTATGCAGATCGGTTCCAAGGAGTTTATTATTGATTAGCTATTATATGTTTCTCAGTTTAATTTCATTCAAACATAACAGTGATTAGAACCAGGTTCTTCATTAGTTAGAGATGACTTTAATAGTCTATTTGGCTCATGTAACGGTTTTTATAACAGTTAGTGTGCTTGGTAGTGATTTGATGATTATAAATGGTTGAATATATCAATCTGCAATGGTTTCAAGAACCGTTTCAAGAATCTTATGCTGGTTTCAAATGGGAAGTTGGTAAATTTGTCTATGCCTGTGTGGAGCCCACGAGATAATCATTTTGAAGAAGCTGGATGATATCAAATGTCTTTCCTAGAGCGACCAGTGAATACCATCGTGGTTTTTACTCGACCATCGTGTGGGAGAAAAGGTGGCGAGTGTATGTGTACATGCATGCTCGAGATGGAACCCGACCCATTTGGTGGTGGATTCAATCTCGACTATGTAAGACCCAGAAGATATGAAAATAATCAGTGAATGTAAAGTAAATTTTGAGTCTGGTTCAGCATTGTATGGAAGATAACATAAAGTTAACATTGTTAATATCGAAGTATTAAAGAATGGCGGGTCTCTCAAATCGACATATACAAAGAAGAGTAATGAAGATATGCAAATTTAAGAAGGTTTTGATGTTGATTCAAGAAAGATTATAAACAATATGCAGAAGTAAAGAATACCATCGATGCCCTCTACATCAGGCAAGGATCACAGTGATAGAGACATTGTTGAGCCTACCTTCCTTGTTGTATGCTTTCCTGATAGCTTCCAAGGCACCAGATGAGCTACCATCGGTGGGATTCTCTAAGTTCTGGATTGTATACTCTGAAGAGACAGGTCCAAACTTTGTAAGGATAGGAGTAGGTTCTCTTCTTTTGAGGGTTGATATCTTCTTGATCTTGTTAAGGATAATTTTTTGGGCGTTCAAGTTTCTATGTTTGGATATGGGATTCTTCGGCTTCAACCCAAAGTCAAGGCCCTGAACCTGAGGGAGTTCAATTAACTCTTCAATGCTCAGACCAGAGGGAGGGATTTGATAAGTATCATCATTGAAGGCCCTCCTGAGCATTTCTAAAGAAGCTGCAATAGCATTTGACGACACTGGGATAGAAACTCCAAGGTTATTAGAACTTTCTGGTTGAGGAGGGGTAGAGCTAGTTATTTCCTTGGCTGGTTTAGGGTCTATCTTTTTCCCGTCATTTATTTTCGGGGCTATCTTCTTTTTATTCAACAATTGGCACTTGTGCCTCATGTGGCCTTCCCTTCTGCATAGGAAGCAAGAATTAAGTCCTCCTAGAAAGGAGATTGGGCAATTATAGGTGTAGCTACCTAGGTTGAACACAATCTCACCCGGGAGATCAATCCATAGGTTGATCATGATTAGAATTCTAGCAGCTATGTGGGGGAGAAGCATGTCAGTTTTGGCAACCCTGAGGACCATACCAAAGGGTTCAAGTGCCTAAGGGATAATGTTCCACAAAAATGGTGGAATGCTACCCATGGTAATCTAGTGGGAGCTCGAAAGGGCTAGCACTTCATTGTGGGTAGCATCAGGGGTCTAGTGGAGTGCCCTAAACTTGGCACTACCAATCTGCCAGAATTGTTTGGTGAGGATGTCTCTCTTGGATTTGGGGTTTTAAAAAAAAATTTAAAAAACCCTTTCTAAATCATATGAAGAAATGAAAAATGGTATCCAAATTTTTTCCCCCAAATATTGTGAAGCCAATCATTAAGGAATAATCTCAACAAGAGTTTATGAATGTTTGGGGCGGCTAGAAAAATTGCAGTGTTTCTAAGACAATCTTTTTCTTTTTCTATAGCAATGGACATATGAGAATTAGGTTTATAATACATACAGTAGTAGGGTTCGATTTCTCACCTCCATCGTTGGTTCTTGCTCTTGCCCTTGATGCTTGGCTACCATCGATAATGAACTTTGCCTCCTACAGAATAATCGCTTCCTCGTTGAGTGCTTGTTTAAAAGTCTTGGCACAACCTTCTGAACCCACACCCAGAAAATGAGTTGTCATAGAAAAGATTAGGGAAGATAAAAGGGGTCAGCATTGAATGCTTGTTAGGCCGAGAGGCTGAGAACGTTAGCAACCTCCAAGTTGCAGAGCCATCTTTCTCAATTCCTTTACTTTAGTGTTTTCGCCTTAATCCTCTTCAAACTTTCTATTTTTATTGTTAGTTTTAATTTTTTAAAATTGTTTTGCTCAACTTAGGTTAGTTGTCGTTGTCCTTTACTTGAAAACCTACGTGTTTTTGTATGTACTCTCTAAAGGATGTTTGTCCATTTATTTTCGTCACTATGTCTTCATTCAAAATGCCAACTTTTTTGGTACTTTGTTTCTTTTTGTCATTTTGTTGTTTAATTTCCTCATCGCTTTTTCGTCGTCTTGTCCTTTGTTTGGTTCCTTATGCTCATCTGGTGTCTCTTTCTTAGATTTGCACCGTACTGACTCTTTTGAAGACAAATTCTTTGTAGATCAATCTCTATGCAAGAAACCCCATGCTATTTATTTATGCTTTTTCGTCATTTGTTTTTCCTTCGTTCGTGTGGCCGGCTTTGGTTACTTATGCTCGTTCGCTGCCTCATCTTGAGGTTTGGTAGGATGGGTTGAATGGGTTGCCATTTATCTTAACGAACGCTGTGTTTAAATGGTATTAAAATGTTTTACGCGGTACTGCCGGCATGCTTAGCATCTCTCCTCCAGAATCTCCACTATATAATGTTACATAATGCTCTGCAATTCAATCACATTCACACTTCTCAGTGTTTTCTCAGTTGATATCCTCTTCTTGACAGAAATGGCGGGCTACATGCACTTGAGCTTAATGCTTCTGTCTGTATTTCTGTGTTGTTTCAGCGAGCGTGTGATGGGAGGAGATCCCGATTCTTTGCAAGATTTCTGTGTTGCAGACAAGCAAGGCCCAGGTAAAGTCCGATGCATATAAATTTTGTCTTTCTTAACTCTCTATATACATGTAAGAATACTCATCATGCGAATCTGAATATGGACAGTTTCGGTGAATGGCTTCTCTTGCAAGGACTCCAAAATGGTTTCAACAGAGGACTTCTTTGGAGGGCTGGCACGAGCAGGGAGCACAAGCAACGCTGTAGGCTCGAACGTCACAGCAGCCAACGTTAACCAGATTCCGGGGCTGAACACTCTTGGGATATCGTTGGTCCGCATAGACTACGCTGTGGATGGAATTAATCCTCCTCACACTCATCCAAGAGCCACAGAGATCTTGGTTTTACTGAAAGGGCAGCTCCTGGTGGGTTTCATCGACACAACAAACAAGTTTCACAGCAAGGTGTTAAAGAAAGGAGAAGTGTTTGTGTTTCCCAAGGGATTGCTTCATTTCCAGCAGAATGTGGGACAAAGAAATGCAGTGGCCATCGCTGGGCTGAGCAGCCAGAATCCAGGAGTTCAGGCTACTGCCAATTCTCTATTTGCAGCGAACCCTCCCATCCCAGGTGGTGTATTGGCCAAGGCCTTCCGAAGCGATATGTCACTTATCGATTCCATTCAGGGCAAGTTCGCGTAATAGTTTCCCATTCGCATTCCTTATTCTCCTCTTTTTTATTAATAAATGGAAGAAGTGGCGAGACAGGACAATGAAATAAGAATGATGATGTATTTTTTTGTGTTATGTGTGGCTCGATCTTCTTTATAAATTGCTATCTATTATGGCTGCAACACTGCAAGTATTAGGGGAGTTAAAATAATTATAAATCAATTAGCATTCAGTTAGTACGTAATGGCTAAATAAAACGACGGCTCTCAGAATGATTTTGATCTTGGATATAAGCAATTTGACAAATCCTCCATTAGCGTTTCACACGTTAGTCTGGTTGGTATTCTTGGCCTAAGTTTTGCTAAGTTGTATTTGTGCTTTTAGTGGCCTATACATGTGAGGATCTCATTTCCGATTCAGGCTCTCATGCTGATATATGCAATGATCTTCAAATCATTATTCTAAATTCCTTTTCCAAGACAAAATTTATATTAAAGAAACATAAATGCATTTATATAAAAGAATATATGAAGAATATTAATATGAAATTTAAAGTTTTGTTTTGAAATAGGAATATTTATATTTGTGGACAATCTTATATTGTAGAATTCAGTCTTTAAATACATATGTGAAATGATGAAATATCAAATAAATTAATAGCATAAGTACTAGCCAAAATTATGAATAGTTACTAAGATCTATATAAAGTAAATATACAAACCAAATCATGTTATAAAAACTTTCCAAAATAGTATAGAAAATGAAGGATTGTAAAACATTGCAACTTTTGATTAATCTCTAAATGTTTAAAAATCTCATAAAGCTAGAAACTAAAGTATCATATACAATTTTATAAATTAATAATCTTAAAAGCAATGACTTAATAATGCCATTCTTTTTTTTTTTTAAATGACATCTTGAGAGCTTGCATTCCACTTAAACATCACATGCTTAAAATTTTCAATAGTTGAACAATTACTAGTAATTTACATCTGATCTACAATAATCAATAAATATCAATTACTAGTAATTTACATCTGATCAACAATAATCAATAAATAATGTTTTCTCCTAATTTTATTGGAAAAAGAATGATCTTTGAGTGTTGAACCAAATAATGATCAGGAATAGTTAATAGTTTTTTTAGCTTTTGCCTCATTATACTTTTATTATACTCATTGCAACTTGATTCCCTTGGTCACTTCCTAACATATAAATTAAGGAAACCTAGACTCATTGATAGGGATATGTAACTAGGAAACAATCTACTATATATAAATATTAGTCTATAATTGTCATAACCTTTATACATGTAATAGATATATTTAAAAATTTAAAAAAATATTATGATGTACAATCTCAAACAATATTTTAACCATGACCCTACAATGGGATAACACAATATATAATTTTTCTTTAATAATAAACTCTCCAACTTGATAAGCTTTCTTGACCATCTTATAAAAGTATATGGAAATGCTAACATGTATAGTTTAATATATACAAGAAAATATTGGCTCCAATATTTTATGTGGATAATGGAACTAAAATATAGTTAGCTAGTGTTTGCAAGCCCTCTAATTAGTTGGCTTCGACATCAAGCTATGCATTATAGGTTTGGCTACCAAAATACATCTATATATTGTAGATATTATATACTATACATATTATATACTGGAGCTATAATAAGATGTCAACTGCACATTTTGGGTAGACATAATCATAAAGTACACTAAAATAAGAAATAGGAAAAGAAGTATTCCTTGATTAAACAAAAACTATAAGAATCTCTCAAGCCCAAAAATCATAGGTATAGGGTAAACAATGATATTTTGTTCAATGTTTATGGAAAGATAAAAAGAGATGAGGTAATATAAGAAAATGGCAATGTCTTTGCATCAAATATTGGATAAAAAATTCTACTTGAACTTGTTTGAATGCATTTTAGAAAATGTCAACCTAGACTAGAGGATTTTGTTTCTAATTCCTTACTATGTGCTTCAATGTAGGGGAAAAGAGGTAGGTAAAACTCTGAATGGAACCCTCTCTTCTCTCTTAGAGGAAGGAAGTAATTTAATATAATGTCATATTTCTTAGTCAATTTTGTTGCTAACAAGTGAGAGAGTTTGATGAAAATATATATCCTAGCTAAAGGCATGGAAAATGATGGGGAGGAGGATGAAGTATTTAGAGTGGATATCAATGAGGGACAAAGAGACGATAAGATAGTGATTACAGAAGAGGCATAAGTTATTATGCATGATGACTATGGATTAGATTTGCTTGTCAAATATAGGTTGAGGTATGTGAAGCATGGTCATGATTTATGATGCTCTTATGTGATGATATAGTTATAGTTAATATACTATTAATGATTAAAGAGATGTTAGTCTATTTTTTAGTCTTATTTTGATCTTCGGTGACACTTTGTGGGATTTTAGTTTCTATTGTCAGACGGTTATATATGTCAGGGGTATGAATCCCAATCATTTTGTGTAATGCCTATTAATTGGGACTCAATATCTGATGTATGCACCAACAATATTCTAGCTGGAATTAATTCTCTCGATGGTTCTTGTTGTAACTAAAAAAACTCTTGAGCTTCCACATTTTGTTTATGGAAGACTGATCATAGTGTTTAAATTTATTACCATTTTTATTGCTGCACTATTGTATTGTATTGAGAGATAATAATAAAATTCAAAATCCTAGCTCAAAAGTGGATGCAACATGAAAAGGTGAACTACTATTAAATTGTTTGTCTTTTGTCTTTAGGTTTGTGTATGTTACTTCATATTATATTTTAATTTATACTTTTGCATCTCTTTTGAATGTGAAATCAACAATTGGCATTGAAGAGATTGGTGAGGTTGAGTAGAGATGGAAGAAGAAGTTTTACTCGATTCAATCATTGAAGAATTTCTTGGCCATTTAGATTTAGTGGAAAATAATCTTGTGTAAGTGAAGGCTAAAAGAAAATGCCATGTACATTGGTGGGATAGATGGAAAAATGAGGACAATTTGACTACTTGTGTTGAATGGGATCATTGAAGAGGTGAAAAGTAAATAGAGAGGCTTGAAAGAGGCAAGTTTGAAAAGAAGATAATTGTTTCATCATGATCTCCTCATTTTGGAAGGTTTTTCAACAATGGGAATATTGGTCATTGGGCTAGAGACTGTAAAGATGAGGATTCGAGAAATAAATGCTACCAATGTAGAGAGTGGGGTCATATTGAAAGGAATTATCCTAATTGTTTACAACCATACCATCAAGAAAATGAGACTAAAGTTGAATCTATTGTTGACCTTGAGGAAATAAAAATAGCATAGGAGGGGTCTAAATTTGAATAGATTGAAGAAAAGAAAATTGATGACATCCCTATGGTGAAGGTTGAGCACCATGATGGCTCGAATGGGATTGGCATTAGTTGTCCACATCATTTGGGGAGTTCCAATTATTTCCTTGTTATTTGGGGCAGCTAAAGCAATTTCTTTTATAGCTAGGTAAAAAGGAAATTAGATACTCTATTCAATGTAGAGTGGGATAGTTCATTGAGGAATAAGAAGGGGAGGTTTGAGATCTTTTTGAAGGTTTTTCAAATGGGGTTACACCAAAATTGTCTTTAAACATGGAAGAAACTTTGTAGTTAAGCATGCTCGACTTGGAGTAGTACTGGGATGGGTGACCTCCCAAGAAGTCCTAATACTTTACCTTTGTAAGCATCACCTAGATCCAATAAGTGCTAAGTGTTTCATTCATTGTCATGAGATATGGGTTTGTGTCAACTACTACTCATGAAACATGGGTCAATGAGTTTGACTTAGAGACTACATAGTTGAATGTTGATAGCAATATAACAATTTGACATGATGTGGAAATATCTCCTACTTATCAAATGATGAGCTTAAGGGGATTTCTAATGAATGGCTCATAAGGTACAATACTTTGTGAAGATTTTACAAATGGGGCTGCAAGAAGAGTGGGTTTAAACATGGAGGAAACTATGTGGTTAAGCGTGCTTTAGCTAGAGTGGTATTGGGATAGGTAACCTCTCTAGAAGTCTAGGTGCTTCACCTCTATGAGCATCACCTAAATCTGATAAGTGCTAATGTTTCATTTATTTTCATGAGAGATGGGTTCATGTGAACCACTACTCATGACACATGGGTCATTGATTTTGACTCAAAGACTACATGGTTGAATCCTGATAGCAATATCATAATTTGACTTGTTGTAGAAATATATCCACTTAGCTTTGTGCCTTTGTCAGATAACTTGTATAAGAAGGCATGACAGGAGTATGTGCATGTCACTACGCTGGACCCCAAGAGTAGAGCCTTTGGTAGAAATGAGACACCACAGTCCCAGGCACCTATGAGTAATCTAATCATTGTTAAGTAGGGAAGGGAAACTACGCTCAATTTTAAGCCTAATAGATTGTCTGATTTAATCTCTAGTTTTTTGTTGTAATTCCAAAATGGTATTTGACTAATATGGAAATTATGAAGTTAACTAGTAATGCAGAGATTTTGGGCATTAAGAAGGCTTAGTTGATTATGAATTTATTGACCCAAACCAGTCCAAAGCACCTGCTAAGGATTTCCGTGAAGAACTAGGGTAGTTCTTGTAGGAGTCTCCCTATAAAATTGGTATTAGAGCCCAAAAGATTTGACATTGGAGAACTGTATGTCAGAGTGTGAATCTATAGGATCATCCATGATGGTAACCAATGGAGAACTTACAAAGAAGGTAGAGGATCAAGAATAAGAAAATAAATTATTGAGAGAAAGGTTAGCCCAATTGGAGCAAGCATTGGGTGAAGTTCGGGTCAAGATTGAGGAAGTTAGTCAAAAGATTGGTGAGAAAGAAAACAAGTACAAGTCAGTGGCCATAGAAGATGAAATCCCTGAGTCTTATCTAGTGTTGCAAGTCATATTTGAAGAAGGTGCTTCTGATTCTAATAGGGAGAAAGAGGCTGAAGAGAACCTTGATGTTGAAGCTATAAAAATACTAAATGGTTCCTTGATTATGAGTGAGATGTATTATGCTCAAGATTCATTGGAAAAGGTTGTCTCGGCAAGTCAATTAACCGATGAGAATAAAAATGGCATCGAAAGTGTTATTGACAAGGAAGTTGACCATTGTCCAACATGCTCTCTTGAATTAGTATACTCTGAAGTGAACCATGCAGATATACCTATTGAGTTGGTAGATGATGCTCAAGAATTTGAGGTAGAAGGTATTGAAGAATCAAAAGATGAAGTGGATACATCTCATAGAGAAGTGCAGAGATTCATGTAGTAAAATGAACAAGTCAAATTCAAAGTGCAAATAGAAAATTCAGTTACAATTGTGGGAGAGAAAGTTGACACGTCAATTCCCGAAACATTTACCTCGACCATAATTGAAACATTGGATGCTACTTCCAAGTCAAAATTTGAACCTACAGAAAGTGATATTTTTTATTGTGAATGTATGGATGTTGTGGGTCCTTGTATGGATGTGAATGAAGAAGGTATATTTTTTACACTCGCAAAAAGTTGTGATGCTCGACATGATGAATTAGCACTTGGTAAAGTAGGAGAATATAATTTTTACTCTGATTTGACTTCGAGAAGACTCATTTGGAGTGTGCTGGAACAACTTTTGGCAATGTTGAGACCTTCTAGAAGCCTACTTGTTCTTTGTGATCAATAAATTTGACACACAGGAAATCTCTATGTATTTTTTTCTCTCTTTTTTTGGGTGATTGGTATTCAGGTGGGAGATTTTTGGGAGTATGAAGCCCAATCATTTTGTGTAAGACCTGTTAATTAGGACTGTCACATCTAACATGCATTGAGAGTATCCTAGTAGGAATCAATTCTCTCAACAATTATTGTTGTAACTAAAAAACTCTTAAGCTTCCACATTTTATTTATGGAAGACTGGTCATAGTGTTTAAATTGATTACCATTTTTATGGCTGCACTATTGTAATGTATTGAGAGATAATAATAAAATTGAGAATCCCAGTTGGAAAGTGTGTTGTAGCCCAAAAAGGTGAACTACTATAAATTTCTTTGTCTTCTTCTCTGTGTTTGTGTATGTTATTTCTGAATATATTTTACTCTAGTTTTCTTGATTTCTTTTGAGCTCAAAATCAACAATATTGTTCAAGTGGTTTTGTATGGTTGTTTCTAGTTGACTAGTTTGTATTATAGTTTTATTTTCAAATAATGAAAAGAAAAAAATGACACATATTTGAAATTAATATATGAATGAAACTCCCAAATATTTTTAATTGATTAAAAATTATTTTATTATAAATTTAAAATATTATAGTTTATAGTTTTAATTAATAATGACTATATTACTAGATAATTACTATATTACTAAAATTATATTATATATTTTATTATAATATTATAAAAATATATATAATTTCTTTGCATAACTTCTCTGGACTTCCGTCCTAGGCCTGGCCCTATAACCAGACTCTATTTCAAAAAAAACATAAAAATAAAATAAAAAATACACTATAATTTTAATAACATAGTAATTATAACAGTATATTATTATATTTCAATAAAACTATAATATATATTCACTCTTAAACTTACGTCCCTGTTGCCTGACTTGCCTTCGACCTCCCTTCTCGTTTATGCTCAGATTTATCTGCCCCTTCAAGTATGAATTCTCGCTGCCATGCTTGGCCCTACCTGCTCGCTGACTGAATTTTCTGGTTTGGGTCACTTCTTGTTTGTTATTTTTGTTGGATGTTTATCTAATTCATTTTTGGTCGTTTTGTCTTAATTCTCACTGCGCCCTGCCTGCCTTTCTTTCCCACTACCTTTTCTTTGGCCCAACTTAAGTAAGGTCTGTAATGCCTACGTGTCTTTGTTTGTCTTAATCACTTTGGTCATTATGTCTGTCTTCATATTTTTCCATTTGTACTTCTTTCTTTACTCTTTGTCGTTTTGTCGTTTGTTTTGTTCCTTTGGTGCCGCTTTTTAGATTTTTCAAAGGGTTGAAGACTCTCCCATTGCTCTTGTAAGATAAACACCATGCTATTTAAGCCTTTTTGCCGTTTAATTTTCCTTTCCCGAATGTAGCCGTCTCTTGGTTCCTTACCTTCATTTAGGGTTTGAATGGGTTATCATATAGCCATGTTTAACGGGTAATAAAATGCTTTACGCGGCATTGCCGACATCACTTTGAATCTCTCTTTCAGAATCTCAACTATATAATGCTGAATCCTGGTTTGCAATTCAATCTTGTTCGCACTTTTATGTGTTCGCTCAGTTGATATCCTCTTCTCGAGAGAAATGCAGGCCTCTTGCGCTTGAGCTTAATTTTCCAGTGTGCATTTCTGTGTTGTTGCAGCGAGCGTGTGATGGGGGGAGATCCTGATCCCTTGCAAGATTTCTGTGTTGCAGACAAGCTAGGCCCAAGTAAACTCAGATGCATAGAATTTCGTCTTCTTTTTAATCTCTTTTATGTAGATGCAAAAGTACTAACCAAATATGAATATGAATATGGACAGTTTTGGTGAACGGGTTCTCTTGCAAGGACTCCAAAATGGTTTCAGCGGAAGACTTCTTCTTCGGAGGTCTGGGACGAACAGGTAATACGAGCAATGCTGTTGGCTCTAATGTCACAGCAGCCAATGTTAACCAGATTACGGGGTTAAACCATCTGGGTATATCATTGGTCCGCATAGACTATGCTGTGGAAGGTATTAATCCTCCTCACACTCATCCAAGAGCCACTGAAATATTGATTTTACTGAAAGGGCAGCTTCTGGTGGGGTTCATCGACACAACAAACAAGTTTCACAGCAAGTTGTTGAGGAAAGGAGAAGTGTTTGTGTTTCCCAAGGGATTGCTTCATTTCCAGCAGAATGTGGGAAAGCGAAATGCAATGGGCATCGCTGGGTTAAGCAGCCAGAATCCAGGAGTTCAGGTTGCTGCCAATTCTCTCTTTGCAGCGAATCCTGCCATCCCAGATAGTGTATTGACCAAGGCCTTCCGCAGCGATAACTCACTTGTTGATTTCATTCAGGGAAAGTTCGCGTGATATAGCTTTCTATCACCATTCCTTATTCCTTATTCCCCATTCTTAATAAATGGAAGAGGCAGCCAGGCTGCCTAACAAAATAAGTGTGATGGTCATTACTTTTATTTTTAAACAATTTAGTTTCAACATGCGAGTCCAATTTTATGGAGTATCTGATGTAATACTGGCACGAAAAATCAGACGTTTAGACAACTGAATCACATTTTGATTGTCACACTAAAATAAACATGGTTATGTTAGGCGCCTCACATATTTTGAGGCAATTTGTTATTCCCTGTGTTTTGGGGGATCTCTATGGTTATAATCAATTAGAAAAAAATTGCATTAGAATTTTACATGTTTGTGTGCTTAGGGTTTGCATCCTTGGTCTTACTTTCGCTCAATTGTATTTGTGCTTGTAGTGATTTATACACGTGTTTTAGGAATCTTCCTTTATTTATGTCACAAGACTGTTATATGCTCCAACATTTTGCATACATCTCTACGAGAGCATTTCAACTAAAACATTTGACATAAATCGGCATTCCTCAGCTTTAAACGCGCTTGTCGAATTTCCTTAAACGTTTTCAAGGCCATTTAAACAAGTCCATCTTGTGGGTATACCGCAACCATTGCATTCCATTAACCAAGTCCATTTGGACATATGAATTTTCAAAATATCTCCTCCCTTCTAGGTTTAAGCATGTCGCGCCATCCAATCATTTTCCTTTTATAAATATCCCTAAAACATCCCATAAGAGATAACCACCTTATTCATTTTTTTCAATTCCATTTTGTTTCATTCCATGGACAAATATTTAAAAGATGATTTCAGAGTTCTTGTGAAAATGATTTTTTATTTTCTTTTAGTTTCGAATAATCAAATTTGATTTCAATCTACTAGACTATCTCTTCTATATTATAGGTGTTCAAATTTACTTTTTTTTAATCTCTTTATGTTCTCATTATCATTTTGATGGTTGATCATGGAGTGTAATTCAAAATATTGATGAAAAACTTCTACACAATGGACCTAGGAAAGATCTAAGTAAATGTAAGATGAGGTTTATTTTCTATACTTGATAACGTAACCTAAAAATGATTTGAGCTTACACTTAGAAAAATGCAAGAATAAAAGAGGTTAGGAGACTAAAGCCAATCCGTAGTATATAAGGAATTGTCTAACCACTTTGCATGGTTTTTGAATTCACATGTACTAATTGCTCTATGTATAAGACCCATTTTTTGACACAACATTCAAGAAGTCCATATCCCTAAAAAAATTTGAAATTCAATAATCACTTGAAACATGTGATCAAGGCCCCAACTACTTCTATAGTTAGAGAGGATTGTATTAAAATATCTTGCAAGGATAATTTTCTCATCTAGAAGATAAAGAATGGAAGACTTTTTTTTTCCAAACGAAAATTTATTTAATTATTTTTTTTGGATCATAATAATTTAGTAAATAAAATGATAGATTGAAAAGAAAATTAAATATTAGCAACTAGTATTATCAAAAACTATAACCCCCATAGAATCTAGATTAATGACTAAGTCAAATACAAGGCCATTAGACTAGAAGGGGAAATTTGAAATTGAGAAGTAGAAAGAGTTTTAACAAGGAGATATTGTGTGGGTAAGTATCCTCCCGAAGAATAATTCTAAGACAAAAAAAATCATGAAAATTGTCTTATTTAGTTGATAGGCTATTATTGGTAGAAAATTGTCAATTTTGCATCATGTTGGATGCTGATAATTTTTTGCGCTCTCTGAGAAATATATGGGTGTCATATTTCATCTGAATCATGTGTTTTTGTGTGACTTCTATGAATGAAAGACTAATTACACTAGAACCATGCATCATAGATGAAGATTGATGGCTAGAATTTTCTCATAGAAACTTAATGTTTGACTCCTATGTAATGTCTTTTTATCTTTTTATGATAACATAATGGAGTGGTGACTTGATTATTATGAAAAAATATGGTAGAGGAGAGTGCTTTGTTGATTCTCCATAGATACAAGGTTTTGTTAGCTTTTTTTTTTTTACAACTATCATAATGGATATACTGTGTGCTTAGTCTCTTCCATTCACTTTGGGAGTAAAGGTTATTTAGGGTTAACGTGTGGATACATTTCTATGACATCTTTACACCTCAATTTATAGGGAAATTCATGAAACCATCTACAACTTCCTATGACCCGAGCTACAAAACTGTCCACCATGGACAAAAATGCAATCAATATAAAAAAGATGGTTTATTTCTATTTTGAATGTCACAATTTTATTCCTTAATTATTTTATAGTTAAAATAAATTTTTGTTTCTAGTATTGATTGTGTATAGATATTAGCATCAATGTTCCAAATCTCTCTCTGTGATCCAACATCGGGATGAAAAGAGCTGGAGGAGAAAATAAGATTTAGTATTAGAGACTAGACAAATATAAAGTAGGAAATAGGAGAAGAGAATGGGAAGGCACAAGGAACAAGAAATTAAGGTCACCAAATAATAGAGAATACATGATTTTAGGAAAAAATGAAGAGAGGAGAAACACTAAAAAACCAAAGGGAAATCACATAATTAATTAACTACTAAAAAAAAATATTACGAGGGACACCAAATTAATGAAGCCAAAGAAGAAATAATAATGATGATGATGATGATGATGATGATGATGACAACAACAACAATAATAATAATGCAAAAATCATAACTCAATCACCCCAAACAAATCAACAAAATATATACAAGGGAGAAGGAATAAGGGAATAATAATTTAAAAATAATAATAAATAAAATAAAATATTACTAATAAATATACATGTGTGAGTGTGTGCAAATACCTAGGTATATCTATGAATACATAAATGTGTTTGTCTGGCCAAAAAAAAAAAAAAGACAAATAATGATATCCAATAAACTCAAATACTTAAGGGAGAGTGAGAATATTAAAAGATCAAATGAATAGAAAAGAGGAAAGAAACAAACTAAGAAAGCATCCCATCATAGGTTCAAACCAACCAAGAGAAGCCTTCAACCTAGTAATCAAGATAAAATCCAAAAATAACACAAGCTAGAAAGGAGAAGGGGAAGACACACACACACCAAGCCAAGAACATGAAAATGAAACCTAAATGAAGAGCCATAGAGAACCAATGAATGAGAGGGAGAAAAACAAGCCTATAACTAAGAAGAGGGAGTAAAAGCAAGGCCTCAGAAGGAGGAGAAAATGGGAGGGGAGAGAGCCTATCTAACCTTAGATAATAAAGGATTCTAAGAGGCACTAATGGTCCACCATCCTCTTGCTTAAGGTTTGAGGGGTTGTTTCTACTCTGAGATCAAACAATGAGTATATTCTAGGTTGAACCTTGAAAAATCATAGGATTTGATGATTGGGGACTTGTGGAGATCTGAGATATGGTATTTTTTTTAAAAAAAAATTTTAAAAATTTGATTTAAATATTATTTAAAGTGGTTTCTATTACGGTTTCAAAATATAAAAATAAATTATTGCATTAACGTGTTTTACTTTTCTCATAACATAGCTAGTCCTATGCGGTGTCACTTGATCAAAGAATAGAATAGAAAACTAGAATAAATGATAGAGAAGAATAAAATAGTGAAATGTTCTATTTCAAATGGATGTATCGATTAAAACCTCATTGGATTTTAAAATCTTTATGAGCCTCCCATAAATAACCAAAAAGTTGTAACTAACTTGTATGGGAAAGTAACTACCATTAATTTGTTTTATCACTAACTATACTAAGTTTAACCTATATTAATGTAAAATACCAACATTCCCCCCTTATTAAATTAATCTAAACAAGAGTGGAAGTTGTAAGGGTTTTAAATCGAACCCTCTAGAGACTTTGATGAAGAAGCTTCACCAATCCTCCTCTCTCCCTCAAGAAATAAAAAACTGGCTACACCAATGGATCTCCTGATGAAACTCACTCAAGAAACACCAAACTCACTACATCAGTGGATATCCTAACTGAAAAACCTAGAAATCTCTTTTGAGCATGAGTGTTTCCACTTGCCTTGCACAGACACACATTTCCTCTAAAATTCTACATCTTCTCTGAGTGTGTCTGATGCTTCTTCAAGTGTTTCACATGAGATGCCTTTCCTCTAAAAGTCCACATGTCCTTTGAGTGTGTCTAACATCTCCTCAAGTACTATGAAAGTAATTACCAACAATATGCCTACACATGAGACTCCTTTCCTCTAAAACTCCATATCTCCTTTGAGTGTGTCTAATGCCTCCTCAAGTGCACATAAAATTATATTTAAATCCTACCCCCCCCGCCTCTCACTCTTGAAAGGGAAAATCATGATGCCAAGCCCCCTCTTCTCTTTAGGGATACAAATATATCAAGTCCCCTCTTTTCTTCAGTGAAAATCTGCCAAGTCCCAAAGTGATACAAATAGATTGCTTCTCATGCAATGAATCATCCCTAAGTGAGAAGCTAGCTTGGGATGATAGGTAACCTATTGCCTCCATTTCCTCCAACCTCCTATAATTTATCACTCTTTAAATTCAAAATATAGGATCCAAACTTATAAAGGATTGCTTAAGTGTAGCATGGATGGCTTCGATAGCACATTCAATGTTTAGCATATGTGCAAAGATGAGAATATTGATTCTAACAAATGACAAGCCCGTATTCCTCTCAAAATAAAATATACCCATATTTTCCATATCTTTCAAAAATAATTATAATGTTTCAAGAAAAAAATCTCTTCTTTGATCAAAACTGAATAGACAAAAAGTGTTGTTAGATAACTAAGAGGGGGGTGAGTCAGTTAAGTACTCCCAAATCATCATTTTGGGAAAATTCTTTAGCAACCCCTTTCACACTACATAAAAATTGACAAAATCATATTTTCTTCTTGCAAGCATGATAATAAAAATTTTGTTAGTATGGTTTCTCAACTATTGAAACCATTGAGTGATAGTCAATTTGCAGTAAACACTTGTGACTACTTTGTATCTCTTCCACTTGTATGCCTATAAACCAAAAATTATCAATGTGACTCGTACTCTCCATCCCAACGAATAATAAAAACAATCTAAATTTGACATAAAATCCACCTTAAATGAACTTCATTTTATTTTTTCTTATCTTTGTTTTCTTTCTACAGACAATGAGGACTAGTATAGCTCATAGATGCCTCTTGATATTAAATTCAAATAGGTATTATAAATAACAACCTAGGTCCTAGACCAATATCAAGATGAAATGCTAAGTTAATTTTTTTATTTAAATAATGAAAAAAAATTAGAGTTGGGGTTACAAAAAGTTTCATAAGTGACAAAATAACGAGAATAAATTTCTTTCACTAAAGAAAAAATAAGAGTCTTTTCTTATATCTAGACAAGAAATTCATAGTATTATCATAACATCATATTATCAAATTGAAATAAATTAAAGCTAAGATTAGATATACTTAACAATAACACATTTTGGATCTAAGGAGATCACAAACTTTCAAATTAGATTTTTTTTTAATAGAACCAATGCAGAAAAATAGTGTTCAATCCACTTTAAGGTCCATATTTTTTTAGATTAAAAGCATGCCCATATATTTTAACCACTAAATTATTCTAGAATTATTTCAAACTTACTATGCCTACATAGAAGAAAGTGTGAATAACATTTCAAATGTGATTACTGGTAGAAAAAATAGACAATAAAAAGAAATTAAGAATGTAGTATCCCCAACCTTATAATGATGAGAGGCTTTCTATAGTGACATCAACCTTCAATATAAACATTTAGCAATTTAAAAAAAAAAATGATGTGCATTTAACTTTCTTATGGTGAGTTGGAAGTTCAAATCAATTTTGTTGTGTCAATAAAAATGAAATATATAAGAGACATGGAAGGAAACCGAAGAGTCATGCTTTACATATTATATATTGTTTGTGGCATTTCTAAATTTTGGGTTTAGTTGATCAGGTGGATCCGTCATAGGAAATCAGAATGTTTGTGTCAGATGAGAATGAAGATGAATCCAAGAAGGAAATGGCTGCAATTGATAATTTGGGGGAATTGATCCAGAGCCTGCTCGGTTCGAAGACACAATTTATATTTACATGGGGTGATATTATTCATTTCATGATCAAGGATTTGTCCTCCGATTCCAATTCTACGAGTCTTCAACTGAGCTCAATCGAGAAAAATGTAGGATTTCTGAGGCAGGAAAAATGCAGTTGGAAGAGGACATTGCGAAACTAGAAGGTATATATATATATATATATATATATATATATATATATATATATATATATATATATATATATATATATATATATATATATATATATATATATCAGTTCTTGTTAATCAATGGCAATATCATTTCTCTCTTAGGTTCTTAGAGATTTTAGCAGCTAATACGCATTTTCATTTTAGGTGAGCTAGATGCTCTAAAAGAAAATTTTAGTGAATAAGAAGCCGAGATGAGGGATACCCTGAGGAAAATATTAGATCTCAAGGGTAAGAGTACTCTTCCAAAATTCTTATAGTGGTTCCTATGAAAAATAATGTGTTGATATGGACATCCATGATTCACAGGGAATATCTGTATTTTCTGTCGCATGCGACCCTTTCTCATCAATGAGAAGAGGACACATCCAGGACCCTCGATAGTTCCAGATTTGGAGAAAGTTAAGATCAAAGCAGTATAAGAAAAAAAAATTATGCCTTGTTGCTTAAGGATTCAGTTCTGTAATTTGAATGCTTGCTTCATCCTGCTCATTACAGAACTCAGGAGTGTAAAGATGGTCGGAATTTCCAACGTAGGGTTTATTTCTTTTCTCATACAACTAGGCAGCTTCAAGTGTTGTCGTCCTTTTTGTACCCTCATGCATCTGGAGGATAGTCTAGAGTGCTCTGGCCTTGGCTTTGCATGCTTCAGCTTTGAAGATTTTAATATTTGTTTGACAAGATTTAAAAGTATAATCTATTTAGATGTTTATACCCTTTCTGCACGTCATTATTTTTAACTTTTTAATTAGATATTCCATGCCACCATATTTGTTTTTTATATTTGGGCTACAAGAATAGTGTTCTTCTACTTGGTGTAGTTTTTTTATTTATATATTCTCGTCAATTTTTTTGAAATTAAATGTATTCCAAATTTAGATTTGTCTCTATTTCAAATTTGATGTAAATAATTGTTTCCATTTCATTTACTTAGTGTTTGTAACTTTGCATATATTTTAAATTTGTCTTCATTTCTTTTACTCTATGTTTTTGTAACTCTCCATAAATTTAAATTTGTCTCCATTTCTTTTTTTCTATGTTTGTAACTCTTCATTTCTTTTACTCCATGTTTGTAACTTTTCATTACTTTTAGTGTTGGCTTGTAACTCTCCATTAAATAATTGTGTCCATTTCTTTTACTTCATATTTGTAACTCTGCATAAATTTAATTTTTTAATGAATGATTGTTCTTCATTAATTTTAGAATTTTATTATTTCCATTTATACTATGATTTTTATAATTTTATTAAAATATTGAATCTTTTTTAGATTAAATGTATTCCAAATTTTAATTTTAATTTAGAAACCTACTAAAATTTAAGTATTTTAAATTGTTACCAATGGAAATAAATTTAATTTTGGAAACTTACTAAAATTCACATATTTTAAATTATTGGAAATGGTAATAGATTTTTCCCTACAAAATTTTATTAATTTGATAATAGTTTACTTTAATTATTTAAATTTATCTCCAATTTTCTTTTAGTTTTGAATACAATTCTTTCTTGCTTTCTATTATTGATAATCTTATATGACGTCTTTGAAAGCCAACCAATATGATTAGCACAAAAGAGAGAATTATATCTTATATCTTTGCATGAAAAAACCACTTTGAACCTTGAATCAATATAAAATTGAATCATAACCTTACCACTAAACTAATTACAAATATAACACTAAACCAAGTGGAATTGTAAGCCTAATTCTAATCTAATTCTACTCCAAA
Source organism: Chamaecyparis obtusa (assembly GCA_027943335.1). NCBI lineage: Eukaryota > Viridiplantae > Streptophyta > Pinopsida > Cupressales > Cupressaceae > Chamaecyparis > Chamaecyparis obtusa. The sequence continues at coordinate 282,697 of BSBK01005393.1, forward strand.
TCGAATCCAAATTTAACAACATATACCAAATTTAGCCCAAACTCTAAATCAAATTAGACCTAAATCTTTAGGTCATGGAAAAACCGATTAAAGAAATAGAAACGTCCCACCTTGAAAACCAAGTTAAAAATTAAACTAGATTGAGCCCTAATCTTAACTCTAAATTTAATTACACATTAAACCAAGTTGAACCCTAACCTTAACATAATTGTAACTTTGATGTAACTTGCATATATCTATATATAAAATATGTTGAGATGCATGATGACTTCTTTTTTTTTCATCATTCAACATTTAAAAAGTTATTTAATTAAAAAATAACTATAGTTCTACTTGTAACCATGACCATAAACCCAACCATAACACTAAACCCTAACCTAATAAATATAATAAATTTATACCAAAAGCTAACCCTAATGCTAACCCTAAACATGATATAAATTAAAACACTAAATGACCCATTAAACCATATCCATGATACATTAATACTAACCCTAATCTTCAGCTTAAACCTAACATAACTATTATTCTATCATAATCATAATAATAATTCCAGTCCCAATGATTATGTCACCCTAATCATAATTTTAAACATAATCCCTACCGTAACCCTAACTTTGATGTAACTTGTATACATAATTCTCACAACTATGACTATAAACAATAAACCCTAACCTTAAATATAACCCTAAGCCCCAACCTTAATTCTAATAATAAACTTAAATCAAACATCTTACCTAATGCTAACTCTATCCATTGTATAAACCATATCCTTAATGCTAATATTAACCATGATATAATTATAATCTTATTCAATATAAGTTTATATTATTATAATATTTGACTAATAATAAAGTTAATATTAATATTATATATAGTAAGAGTAAAACTATAGTTTGGTTTAAAGTAAAGTAATTATTGAAAATAATAATCTTGTAATATGAAAAATTATATAAATTCTCTTTAATAAAATATTATATATATATATATATATATATATATATATATATATATATATATATATATATATATATATATATATATATATATATATATATATATATATATATATATATATATATATATATATATATATATATATATATATATATATATATTATATATGAATCTATGTTTGTGGATTGTTGCTAGTAACTTATATATCTATATATAAAATACACCGAGATGTATCATGACTTTTAATTTTTTCATCATTCAACTTTTATTAAAATATTCAATTGAAAAATAACCATAGTTCTACTTGTAACCATGACCATAAAATCAACCTTAGCACTAAACCCTAACCTAATTAATATAATAAATTTATACCAAACTCTCACCCTAATGCTAAACCTAAACATGATATAAATTGTAACACTAAATGACACATTAAACCATAGCCATGATACATTAATGCTAATCCTAATCTTGAACTTAAACCTAACATAACTTTTATTCTATTATAATCATATTAATAATTCTAGTTCCAACCATTTTGTCACCCTAATCATAATTTCAAACTTAATCCCTACGCTAACCCTAACTATGATGTAAACCCTAAACATAATCCTATTGCAGTTATAACAAAACCCTAAGCCTAACCATAATTCTCCTCATAACCATGATCATAAACCCAACCTTAACACTAAGCCCTAACCCTAATCATAATAATAAATCTAAACCAAAATTTAACCCTAGTGCTAAATGTTAACCCTAGTCAAATTAATTAATTCAATGTGTTAATCGATCCTTAGATATAATCCATTTTTTTCTCACTATATAATTTAGTATTGAAGATTAACTATAATAATAATAATAATAATAATAATAATAATAATAATAATAATAATAATAATAATAATAATAATATCTTTCATTATGCATCGTAACTATTACTAGCTTATATATTTAATAATATCTCTCATTATGTGCCACAACTGCTACTACAAAAAAAACCTACGCATCCTTTGTCCAATCTTCTTAATAATCACTTTTAGAATATATAAGCACATCATGGAAAAGATAGGGATAGTCAAGACCACATTTTGAAGCATTATAATTCTGCCAGTAGAAGATATCCATTTAGCTTTCCAACTTTCCATTCTCTTGCACATTTTTTCCACCAGTCCTTCCCATAACTCACTTTTATTGACACCTTTGAAAAAGGGGACCCCCAAATATTTACTTGAAAGAGAGCCTACCCTCATATTTAAAACCTTATAAATTTTTACCTGGAGAGAATGTGGAGTATTGAAGAAAAAAATCTCAGATTTACTCCAATTTATAAATTGCCTAGAAACTTTATCATATCTTTGTAAGGTTATCTTAATAGTTTCAACTTCTCTTTCAGAGGCATCCCGAGACAAGAAAGTATCATCCACAAACTGTAAATGAGTTAAAGAATCCAACTCCCTATCAATTTTGAACTCCCTCCATTTGCCCCTTTCATAGGCCTTTTTAATAAGTCTCCCTAACACCTCTTGCTAAAATGATAAAAATAAAAGGGGAAAGGGGATCACCCTATCGCATACCTTTCTCAATTTCAAAAAAACCTTGGAGGCTTCCATTAACCAATAATGAGAAATGGGGAGAGTTGATGCAGCTTTCAATCCATAACAACCATTACTTACAAAAAATAAATTTTTGAAGAACCTTCAAAAGGAAATCCTTGTCTACCTCATCATATACTTTCTTGATATCTAATTTTATGATCATTTTTCTTTCTTTGGATTTCTTTATAGAATGAAATGCCCCATGAGCAATTATTATGCCTTCATAAATCAATCTACCTAGGGCAAAGCCACTCTATTCTTTAGAGAAAATAAAAGGAGGGAATTTATTGAGTCAGATTTCTATGACCTTTGTGATAATCTTATAAACATTGGTACACAAGGCTATGGGTCTAAAATCATTGAAGGTCTCCACCTTTTCCTTTTTGGGACTAGTGCAATAAAGGTGTTGTTGAAATCTTTAAGGATAAAACTACCTCTTCTAGATTCATCAACCACATCTCTGATATCTTTGCCAAAAAAATAACAAAATTTTTGGAAAAAAACATGTTGGAAAACCATCTGGTCCCGAGGTTTTATCTACCCCATATTGAATAAAGCGTCTTTAAATTATTTTAAAGAGACTTAGGTCATGAAGTCCTTATTATGTTAATCAGTAACCAAGCTAGGAATAACCTCTAAAACTTCTTGAATCTCCTCTTCTTTAACGCTGAGATTGCTAATCTCTTAGTTGAAAAAAAAACTATACCGCTTCATTGAAAATCAACTCTGCATCCTCTAAGATATCTTCTGAACCATTTCTAATAGAAAATATATTTGTTTGAAATGCTACGACATTTCACTAAGTTGTGGAAAAATGTAGTATTCCTATCCCCTTCTCGCAACCAAGTTTCACTATATTTTTGTTTCCAAAACATTTCCTCTCTTGCTATAACTTCATTATAGTCTTTCTTGAAGATTTTTTCCTCAAGAAGCTCCATTTCCACTAAACCTTTGTCAATAATTCTACTATTTAGATTCTCCAAATCTTGTTCCAACCTTACTTTCTCTGAAAAAATATTTCCAAAATGTTATTTGTTCCATCCTTTTAAATTTTCCTTAACATATTAAAATTTCTTAAAGAAAATAAAAGACAATTTTCCTTTCCTTATTGAAGCCTCCATCCACTAGCCAGCTAACAGACCTTCCAAATATTTAGTCCTTAACCACATCTTTTGAAACTTGAGAGGGCATCTCACAGGAACCTGGTCTTCTTGAAACCAAAAGCTTATTGGATAATGATCAGAACCACTATAAGGAATAATTTTAGCCTCTGAGAGCCATTAAGCATTCATCCATGATCTAACCAAGAAAATTTGTCTATTTTTTTGCAATGTTAAGGAAACCAGTTCTTCTATTTGTCCAAGTGAAATCCCCCATTTAAAAGGGGACCTCATAAAGACCATTATTCTCCACAAATGATCCAAAGTCCGCTTGACTGTGACTGGCCAAGCCCTTGCCACCTTTTATGCTTTGGTCTTAGAATTGCATTGAAGTCCCCAGCTATCAAAATAATTTCCTTATCTTGTCTCAATAGTACTATATAAAGTTTTCAATAAATTTTTCTTATTGTTTCTATTATTTGGACCATAAACATTGATGAAAAACATTACACATCCAATTTTCTTTGACCTTAACTTCATAAGTTTCCAATGTTGGTCATGTGTTGTAATAGTAGCATTAGGGTATGTGCAAGATCATGGTATGCCAAAAAGTGGCGATGTGAAAAAGTAGTCCTAATTGATAGACTCTTTGAAAAACAACTATAACTTTCAAAAAATATAACATTTGTGAAATCTGAAATGTACAACACATTCTATGCTTCACCTAATATAATAATAATAATAAATAATTCTTTCAATTTGGTGAAGATCAAGGGTAAAATCACAATCAGGTGTCACCTTTTAGGCTAACTTATCAGCATAGCTGAATTTTAGTATTTCTTACTAAAAATTAATTTTGGTCAAACATATGGTCTAGCTAGATTCATTATAGCTAAGTTAGATAAGTTCTTTAACTTTTCCAATTGAAAATATCTATTAAATGCATGATTTATACCACTTTGGGTCCAATTACCATAAAAATAAAATTATTTCAGAAAAGTGGCGTTTCAATAAATCCTAATATTTTTAATGTCATTTTTTTGAACATTAAAAAAAATCTTTTGGTAGAGATTAGAGTCAAGAATATCCTCATATAGATTGTATAGTGTTTTAATTAGACATAGTTTATTGTAATTAAAAAATATTACAAGTAGGTATTTTAATAGTCAACGAGATGTTGATTCGGAGAAAGAAAAAAATAGTAAATCATATTAAATAAATTTGAAAAATACATGGTGCACTAGAGGAGAGAGTCCTCTTCAAGAATATATATTTCTTTTTTTTATTGGGATAGATTTATTATGAAAAATATGTTGCGAGATGAAAACTGTCAATTTCAGTGATTTGGAATTTGAATTGTTATAAAAAAGAAAATATAGGTCACAAACCAATTTTTATTTCTTTATGCACTAGATATATATGTCATCTATGACATATTTTGAAATTAGGGGAAAATATGTTTATTTACATATAATTTTTTGGTGGGAACTAGACCCCTAATTTTCAGCATTTTTCAGTAGTTGAAAAATTGTCTTTAAAAATTAAAAAATATATCAATTCTTATTCAAAAAAATGATTAAAAATATTAATCATAAACTTCATCCATTTTATCACATTTAATTAGTTTACATCATTTTCAAATTCCAAACATAAATGTCATTTTTATACTATTGAAGTTGAACAACTTTGATTTTTTTAGCCTCTTCCTTTGTAAAAGGGTGATAGTTTATTGTGCTTTTACCCTCAAACTAAGTTAAGGTGGCCAAACACGAGATTTTTTATATTCAAGAAAATTTGTAGTAGAAAAATCATAACAGATTATTTACATGGAAAAAAATACAAACATCTGGACATTGGCTCTACTACTTTTATCTAGACTCTTATAAAAAAAAATTATCATTTGATATTGTTTAATGTGGTCAAACATACACCTACTTGTTATCTTTCTAGTCTTGATTAATAGACTTATTAAAAATTAGCTATAACTTTCAAATGGTATAACATTTTTGAAATCCAAACAATGTGTCACATTTATGCTTTTCCTAATACAAGAAAATTAAAAAAAAAAAATCAATTTGATAAACTTTAGACTAAATTAACGTGGTCAAACAAGAGAGTTTTTTTATTCTGAAAAATTTGTAGAAAAAAAATCATAATTAATTATTTACCTGGAAAAAAATTACAAAAAAATATGTGTCACATCCAAACATGATTCTTCTACTTATATCTATCTAATATTTGGAAAAAACATTATCATTTCATTGTGTTTAATGTGGTTAGACATACACCTTCTTCTTGTTTTTTTACTGAAACTTTCGTACTACTCCATTGAAAGTTAAAATTTTCAACATATAGAATTCTTTTTGAAAAAGGGCATAGTATCTTAGAAACTAAATTCAATTTTCTACAGATTCGGTTGTACATATTTTTGATATAATATTTATAACTTGTTCAAATTTTTATGCCAACTTGCCTAAACCTTATTTTCTGAATTTTCATTGCCACTTAAGGGCCTAGTTTGGCATACCATGATCCTGCACATACCCATCAATCACATCTAGGTTCTACAACACCCCTAATCCACTTTATACTCCTTGAATATTCATAAAACCACCATCCCAACTCTTAAATCTATTTTTAAAGATGTGGTGATCCTCCATTTTAAGTTTTATTTCCTACACAAATACTGCATCAGGTTTCATTTGATCCAAACATCTCTAGATCAAATGAACTTTTTCTGGGGCATTGCAGCCCTTGACATTCCACGATAAGGTTTTCATTGCTCCTAGGAAAAGGCTTAGCCTAAGCCTTTTCCCGATCTCAATAGTTTTGATTGATCTATTGTGTTGCCTTCCAAAGAAAGCTTCACCTATACAGATTTAGGACCTCTTCTCTTTTTCTCCCCTATTTTTTAGTTTAAGGGTCTTTGAGCTTGATTGACTTGGTGTTCTATTTTCCAATATCCTTGGGGTTTCAAACATACCCAGATCATCCAAACCCTCATCCTCCTCCTATGAAACATACTCTAAAACTAAATCCAAATCAATATCACCAGTATCCCCAACCCTCTAAATAATAATTTAGATTTGTTATAGGTGATATTTCCAAATCATTTTCAAAAGGAGGTAACTCTTCACTTCTTAAATGTGAAGATGAGAGCATACCTTCCATACCTATATTTTTTGAACCTCTTGCTATACTTGTAGGTCTTGATACATTACACTTTTTTCTGCAATGGGTCCAACTCTTCCCAAGAATCTAGTACAATGTTCTTGCATAGCTCATCACTTCTTTTGAGCCTTCTCCTCCTTCTCCCACTTCTATTACGGGAACATGAGCATGCTCAACCTAGGTAACTTCATTAAAATCCTTTGTGCTTACCACCTTTTCCCCAAGGCAATCCCAAGGTGTCTCCAACACTCTTTGTGTTGAAGTTTCATAACCATTTAAATCATTCTCTTCAACCCTTGGTTGCGTAAGAACCTTTCCCAACTCCCATCCTTTTTATCCTTCAAAAGTGTTCGATTGAGAATCTTTGAACCAATGTTGTGTCATCTCTGCTTCACCATTCCACTCCCAATTTTGTGATTTTTAGCTTGCTAAAACCTTCTCCAATAGAGCATCCACCTCCTTTATTCTCTCTCATCTTTGATTGTTCTTTTTCATTTCATCTTCCTCTAAACCCAGATCTATGGTGAGTTTTTACCTCCATTCACCTTTGTTAGATCCTAGCACCACATAATTTGGAACTGGAAAATAGTCTTTAATCTTTACCAGTATTCTGGGAAAAATGGACATGTTTACCGTATCACAACTTTCTTCTTCTTTGATAAAAGTTCCCACTTCATCTCCTAGATTCATTTTAAAGTAAAATGGTTCAAGTATTTATAAGGGAGGGAATTTAGATTTATCCATACCAATATTTCAAAGATGGTGTCTTTTCATGGGTAAAAATTTGGGATCCATTTTTTGATGTAGAAACCTTTTACATCCAAAAAATAGGGTCCATGCTTTAAAATTTCATCCTTGTCTTCTCTAGTAGGGCATATGCCTAAAAAGAACCCTTCAACCAATGATTTCAACTCTAAGTCTTTACCCCAATATTCCTTACATTACTCCACAACCTTCCTTAAAGTCCTATAATCTCCTAACCATTTAAAGAAAAAGGCTCTCTCCTCAATAATCCAATTTTCTTTGATCCATTCCTTGTTGCCTATAAAGATTGAAAAAACCCTAAAAACTTTCCCATTGCATTTCTCGATAGAGGGTCCAACTTGAAATTGATTCTCTTGATCACGACATTGTATCTTTTTTTGTATTTCTTTAAAAGAAATAACTTTTTGGACTTTCCCTCCATTACTATAATTTCCAAAACTATTTTATAGGGTGACATTTTGTTTGGGATTTACCTTGGTTAAACCATCAATCTGGAGCTCCTTTGTAATGTAGCCCCTAATGATGAATAAAACCCCTATTCCAAAATCCCTGAGCTTCTCTCACCTGAGAAAAAAAATTCTATAGAAACCTCCCTTTTCCTACACCTTGATCTAGAGAAAAGAATAACCTTCACAAAGGCTCACTCTATGTCATCCATTTTAAATTTCCTCACCGTTATAGACCTCCCGCCCAGCATTGATCTATTTTTTAAGCCTATGTTATATATTATTAAATATCATAGAGTGTAAATAAATCAGATATTCTTTCACTTTTGATCATTTGATAAAACATGAGAACAATTATGCCAATCAATTTTAAACTAACATGAGAGAATAGACCATCAGATTTGCAACTTGTACTTGTATTCTAAATTTGCCTTCAATTTATGAAATATAACCAAATTTTATGGTTAGAACTTGGATCCATTTAAATAAACTCTATACTCCCATCGGCATCCTCAATTCCCCAAGTATAGAAAGAAAAAAACTCTGTGTGGCTCCTAATGCGGGCCTCACTACCCACTTTTTAAGCATGAAGTTTTTCAAAAAAACCAGAGTGCCATGCTGGTGATCTGTGTCAAAATGAAGTCATGTGATACAATCTTGACCGCAAAAGTATCCATGCTGGTAATCTGTGTAAAGTAGAAAGCCAAAACTCTTGTAAATCCCATCATCTAGCACCTTTAAAAATCCCAAAAATACCCCTAATCCTCTTGCCCTAGTTTTCTTTTGATGTGTGAAGACTAAGATTTGGAGCAAAGGCAATTTCTTTTGATCTTTCTCTTGCAATTTCTTCTACAAAATTAATGGCTTCGGGCAAAGTATGCAGCAAAGATAAGGGAACAAAATTAATTCCCAAGTCACAAAAGTCCAGCCTGCAATTTCTGGAGGAAGGAATCAACCAATATCTGAAAAATTGTTGGAATGCTAAGCGAGTCAGTGGTAGGGCTCCTGTCTATCTTGCATCCATCATGGATTATCTTGTAGCTAAGGTAAATGATATTTCCTAGAAAGATCTTTATCATTTTGAGATCCATTTCCTCTAAAATACTATGTGGGACAACATGGATGTAATGTCACAACCAATAGATAGAGGCACCTAAAGTTAAATGAAGTGGACATTAAACTAATAACATTGCCGCACAACCTTCTTTTCAAAAAGTTGATGAAACAAATGTTAACCACATATTAGAAAAGAAAAAAGAGGGAAAAAAGATGAAGACAAACAAAAATCACCTTCATGAGAGCCCAAATGTTTCCCAGATTGAATTCTAAGGTCAAAATTTCTGAGAATTATAATTGATTGGTGAAGTAAAAGACCTATCGCATTTGTTGTGAAAAAATATAGATTTTTTTATTTTTAACAAGTACACATTTAACATAATTTTGTCATTACAATTACAATTAGTCCTAACTCTTTTTACTACAAAGTAAGATCAAAACGGTATTTTGAACTTAAAAGACTGAGAATTTTATAAAACTTTGTCATTAGAATTAGATTCAATTCTTTTTCTTCAAGGATAAATTCTAAACAACCTTTGAACTTCAGAGACTTATTGTACAAATGCTCTTCTATAGTTAATGCCTCCCAATATCATTCAATAGTGATTGTATATTCTGTAATAGTGTGTTTGATTGTTCATATATAATTTGTTGTATTTTTTAAATTAGAAAAGAAAATAAATTATAGTATATCAATGAGGTGTGTGAATACCATATTTGGAAGCATTGGTGAAGAAATCATAAACAATGTTGTAGGTATTGACATAGTCAATGGATGCATCTAGCAGTTTCTTGCAAAGGACTGAGAGTTGGGCTTTCAAAAATTTGTTATAAAATTGCATTTCATTATTATATGAAACACAATAGCCATGTTCATTAAAATCACTTGAGGAACATGGGAGATATGTAAGCCAGAATGCCTTGCACCCTTGACACTCCACATCCTTCACCATAATGGTCCTAGCACCTTCTAAATATAAGCCTTAAAAACAAAATATTTCCATTAGTTCACATAAGTTTTGACAATCTATTCATGGCTAAGAATCCTAAGACAGGGAAAGATCAAAACATATGGAATGGACCTCAAAAGCTACATTTATGGACCTTGCAACTCTCTACGATGAATTAGATTGTTGACCTCATTGCCAAACGGAAGTCTAGACAAGCACATTTTTTGAGATTCTTCTGTTCTTGACAGGAATCTCAAATAAACATTAGGTGTATACCATAATTTATCATCTCTTGGCTTCCTATACCTCCTAAAGCACCCACAAATGTTGTATGTGGACTCGTCCAATAGCTATATATCATGCAACAATGGTATCATGTTATTCAACATAGATTGCGAAATCAAGAAAACTCACCCACCCTTGCTGGTGGAAGGCCATCTCAACATTCCAGTGACAAGGATGTAGCACTAACTTCATCTTCTGAATCCTTGTCTTTGGCTTCCAACTCACATTAGTAATGCTTTCCCCGATGCGTTCTTTTCCTGGCACTATTTTCTTGTTTTGTGACCAGATTATCCCAATAATCAGGCAGAAATCTCGCTAGGAGTAAGCCTATCCGCTTGATTATTAAAATAACAAAGAAGAAATACATACATGAGAAATAAGCACAATCTACAGTATTTATATTAAGAACACTCAATATGATAATTCTAATAAATAATGTGTTGATTTCATTGTTTTGTATAGACCCATGAATTTGATGGCCATTAAATTTGGCACTTTTGAATAGTATATGATACGCTACAAAATTATTAATTAATCATCAAAAATTCTTATAGATAAAATATTATTTATAATATAAATGTGTTATTTTTATGTTGAGAGGTGTACCTATACAATGGGAGCACAAATGGGAATACCTGTATGGGAATATGCCAAAAAGATTCCTTGTCAATAAAACCTATTAGATTAAATAAATATTTTATAAAATAATAAGAAGACAAATGGCAAGGCTAAATTAATTGGGCCAAAATAATAGGAAGACAAATGAAAAGGCCAAAATAATATGAAGACAAATGGCAAGGCCAAAATAATAAGGCCCAAAATATTAGGACTCGAAAAAATAGGGGCACCACATGGATTAAGAATAAGTTAGAAATTATAAATAAAAAATAAAAAATTAGTGTATTTTATGTTTTTTTGGAATTTGGAGAGGCAAAGGAATTGGAAAAGGCACCTTTTGGGGAATATGAAGAGACCCTCTCAAATTATAAAAGAGTGTCTCCTCATTTCATTTGTAGGAAGATCATTTCAAGAGCAAGCAATCGACCAAATATAAAAGTGATAATTTTATTTTCTATTTAATAATTTGTTTTTTTAAATATAGTTATAGTTATAGTTTTTTATTTAAATTTAATTTTAGATTTAGAATTAGAGTTAGAATTAGAGTTAGTTTTAGTTTTAGTTAGATTTAGATCTATATTTCTCTTAGATTTAGATTTTGATCATTTTTTCATTTAATATTTAGTTTTAATATTTAGATTTAAATTTAAAAATGGAGAGCAATGCCGGAATCAGTTTTTTATTTTTTTGTTTAATTTTTAATATTTTATTTGGAATTCAAAAAGACAAAGGAATTGCAAAGGACATATTGGAGAATATGAAGAGACACGCTCAGATTATAAAATAGTGTCTCCTCATTTCATTTCTTATTTTATTTCATTTGTTGTTTTGTAGAGTTTGAAGAATTGAAGAGTTTTAGAGGAGCCAAGACTAGATTCAATTTTGAAGCAAATTCATTCCAAGTGAGATTTATATTTTTTATTTTACTTTTCCATAGATTTAGTTGCATTTAAAATATGTAGATTTCAATTTGCATGTTTCATTTTGATTTGTAAGTTTGATTTCATTTAAAATAAATTAATTTTCATTTAAAATATAGCTTGATTTACATTTTCATGTTTGATTTGCATTCAAAATCAAACATGCAAATTAAATCAATAGCATGTTTGATTTGCATGTTTCATTTTGATATGCATGTTTCATTTAGATTTGCATTTTAAATAGTTTGCGTCTGCATTTAGATTTGCATTATCAATAGTTTGCATTTTTTATATAGTTATAGGTATAGTTTTAGATTTAAATCTAATTGTAATTTTAGTTTTAGATTTAGAATTAGAATTAGAGTTAGAGTTAGTTTTAGTTAGATTTAGATTTATATTTCTCTTAGATTTAGATTTTGATCATTATTACATTTTATATTTAGTTTTAATATTTAGATTTAAATTTAAATATGGATGACAATGCTGCCATCGGTTTTTTTTTTTATTTTTTTAATGTTTAATATTTTATTTCAAATTCGAAAAGACAAAGGAATTGCAAAATACATATTGGAGAATATGAAGAGATACTCTCATATTATAAAGAGTGTCTCTTCATTTCATTTCTTATTTTGTTTCATTTGTTGTTTTACAGAGTTTGAAGAATTGGAGAGTTTTAGAGCTAAGACTAGATTCAATTTTGGAGCAAGTTCTTTTCAAGTGAGATTTTCATTTTGTATTTTACTTTTTCATAGATTTAGTTACATTTAAAATATTTAGATTTCAATTTGCATATTTCATTTTGATTTGTATGTTTGATTTCATTTAAAATAAATTGATTTGCATTTAAATTATAGCTTGATTTATATTTGCATGTTTGATTTGCATTCAAAATCAAACATGCAAATTAAATCAATAGCATGTTTGATTTGCATGTTTCATTTAGATTTTCATTTTAAATAGTTTGCATTTTACATTTAGACTTTCATTATAAATAGTTTGCATTTTAGATCCATATTTGCATTCTCAATAGTTTGCCTTTTAAATAGTTTCAATTTTAGATTTAGATTTAAATTTAAATATGGAGGGAAATGTCACCATATTGCTTTAGATTTAGATTATTTACATTATTCATTTGCAACGGTTTAAAATGATCAACAATATTTCTTCTTCCTTACTTAAAATTAAAAAATATCAAGTATACATTTATATTTTAATAATTTGGATTTTTTACATCATTATCATAAATAATTTTTATCATTATTGTGGAAGGTGATGCCACCATATTAATGAAATTTGTAGATTATTGCTAACATTTAACATTAATAATATATTTTATTTTTATATTTGAAATTAAAAATATATTCTGAATATTTATATTTATGTAGTAATGTTTGAAAAGACGAAGGCAATGCTACCATATTTCAAACATTACTATGTGAATATTTTATATTATTTTCATATTTTTTAAATGTTTTATTTAAGGATTTTTCATTTTACATTTTAGATATAGATTTTCTTTTTAGATAATTTATTTTATATTTGATCTTTATTTCATTGAATATTTAGATTTAAATTTAAATATGGAAGGAAATGCTATCACATTGCTTTGGATTTAGATTATTTAGATTATCCATTTGCACTGGTTTAAAATGGTGAATAATATTTCTTCTTCCTTAGTTAAAATTGGAAAATATTAAGTATACATTAGCTTAATTAGATTATGTATACATTAGTTTAATTTATTTTGTTTCTTAAATGTTACATTTTAAAAAAAAATATTTTCCTTTACATTTATATTTTTTAAATTTGCATTGTTTACATCATTATCATAAATATTTTTTATCAATATTATGGATGGCAATGTCGCCATATTAATGAAATTTGTATTCTATTAATCTTAATATTTTAAAAAAAAACTAGATTAAGCATACATTAAATTTTTTAATTGTTTAAATTTGTGAATTATTGCTAACATTTAATATTAATAATAATATAAATCATATTATATTTCCAAACCTCACTTTTGTTTATTTAAATATAAAAAGTTCACAAAAGAATATATATTATTCCACTATAAGTAACATGTAAAGTTACTTATAAACAAAAGCCTATCAGTCTATGAAACACATTCTATAAGATCCTCACTAAGATCCTAGCTAATAGGCTAAAGCCCTTCTTGGACAAACTGATCAGCCTACTCAGAAAGGTTTTTTCTTGGAAAGGCAGATCCTGGATGCAGCCATATCCACATATGAAATTATCCACTCCGTTGACATAAGCAAGGCTCCAGGTATGGCTTTCAAACTTGATATCTCTAAGCGTTATGATAAGATTAATTGGTCTTGGCCACCTCCTTGTGGAATTTGTGATTGAACTCCACTCTGTCTTCCCTCCTCAAAACTACCTCTAATCATAACCCCCTCCTCATCTGCTGGGCTGACTCTCCAATGATTGGTCTGACTCCTTTTAGATTTGACACTATGTGGTGCTCCCACCCCTCGTTTAGGGACCAAGTGAAATCCTGGTGGGCCACCTCTATTAAGGGTACTGCCATGTTTAGGATTGCTCAAAAATTGGAAATCATCAAAAGAGAAGTTAAGTGATGGAGAAAACATAATTTTGGTGACTTCTATAAGGAGAAGAAAGAGCTTATAGAGACCTCAGAATCCCTCCAAGCCTATATTTCCATTGGGAATATCAACCCCCAGCTCCAAATAGAGGAAGAAAAGGCAAGACACAAGTGGCAAGAAGCATTGAGGAGAGAAGAAATCTATTGGAAACAAAGATCCAAGATCTAGTGGCTTACTAAAGGAGAGAGAAATATGGCCTTCTTCCATAGATTAGGAAGCAATCACAAAAGAAGAAAAACCATTAACACTATTAGGGATAATAGAGGGAATGAAGTTACTGAGAAGGAAAAAATTAACCAAGTTATGGCCAATTATTTTAGGGGATTATACTCTAATGTTGGACATATGTGCGTGGTCAACATGTAGAATAAGCTCCTCAAACACATCTAATGTGTTGTTACTCATAGTGACAATGATCACCTCATGGGGCATGTCTTAGATGAGGAAGTCAAAGTGGTTGTTTTTGCTATGGGTGCTTATAAAGCACCGATAACTGATGGTTTCCCCTCGGCTTTTTTTAAGAATATTGGGATATTTTTGGACTTGAAGTCTCCAGTGTTGTGAGAGACTTCTTTAGAATGGGGTGACTACTAAAGAACCTTGGCAAGACCTATATTGTGTTGGTCCCTAAGAATGATAACCCTACATCTATGCTGGACTTCAAACCTATCAATCTATGTAACACGTTCTATAAGATCCTCACTAAGATCCTAGTTAACAAACTAAAGCCCCTCCTGGACAAACTGATTAGCCCTACTCAAAAAGGTTTTTTCTCGGGAAGGCAGATCTTGGATGCAACCATATCTGGACACATGAAATTACCCACTCCATGGACAAAAATAAGTCTCCAGGTATGGATTTCAAACTTGATATATCTAAGGCTTATGATAAGGTTAATTGGTCCTTTCTTCAAAAAATCCTTAGTAGAATGGGCTTTAATGATAATTTTAACCATATTATTCAAGAATGTATGCAAACTATTAGTTTCTCTGTGTCAGCCAATGGCTCCCTAGGTAGATTCTTTCAACCCAAAAAGGGTTTTCGGTAGGGTGACCCCCTCTCCTCCTATTTATTAATTATGGTGGTTGAAGTCCTTAGTAGGAATTTGACTATACTCTCTTCCATTAGAGGGATAAAAGGATTCAAACTAGCTTCCACTCTATAGCAAACTGTTCTAGAAAAATTTGAGAATGATACTTTCCTCTTTGGGTACTCATTGATGATTGAAGCTAGACAATGGAAGAACCTATTGAAGAACTATGCTATGGCCTCAGGACAGTGCATCAATTACTAGAAAATAATACTTTTCTTCTTCAACACCCCCAGTGAGGCCCAAACCAGAGTGCTCCAAATCTTGGGTTGTTAGTCAGCTTCACTCCCCTCTATCTACCTAGGCCTCCCTCTCACTATAAAAGAGGTCTCTCAAGAATTCTTGAATTCCATCCTGGAAAGAGCCCAATGAAAACTTGTTGGATGGAAAGGGAAGACTCTGAGAAATGTGGGTAAAATCTAGCTGGTGGCTTCTACTCTCCAAGAGATACCTATTTAGTTTCTCTCTCTCTGTAGGATCAAAAGCAACATGGTTTATAAGATAGAAAAAATATAAAGAAATTTTCTGTGGGCTGGCTCTAAAGACAAAAAGAGGATGTCTTTGGTCAATTGGGAAATGATATGCCTTCCTAAAAGATTGGGTGGTGTGGGTCTTAGGTGAATCAGCATGTTGAATAGGGCCCTCACCATGAAAGTGGCTTAGAAGCTCATTAAAAGGAAAGTGGATTGGTGTAAAATTATGGAAGCCAAGTACCTTCAAGAGAACCCTTATGGGATGATGTACCTAAATAACAACCTTCCTAATGGATCCAAACTTTGGGTAAACATCTACAAATGCAAAACCATGCTTACTGACGGTATCTTCTGGCAACTTGGGGATGGTAGATCCACCCATTTCTAGCATGACTCATGGATCCAAAATTGCACTAATCTTGGCAGATGGTTTATCCCCCTCATTAACTACCTTAGGCATATCCTTGGTAATAGAATCCTCAACTACATGTCTGAAGGGAGATGGAAAGATATAGCTCTTCTCGTTAGGGAAAAACCTAAATTGAAACACATGGCTAATGAGCTCATGGAAATTTTGGGAAATGTTAGAATTCCTAGAATTGTTGAGTATGACTATATCATCTAGGCCCCCACCCAAGAGGGAACCTTCTCAGTCAGGACCTCTTACAACCTTCTTCTGAGGGAGGAGAATAACCCTAGAGACTGGAAAGATGTGTGGATCCCACACCTTAATTTGAAAATCAAATTCTTTTGGTGGACACTTATGCATGGTAAAGTTTTAACTCATGACAACCTCATTAGAAGTGGGTTCTCCCTGGCTAATAGATGTTTCCTCTGCAAAAAGGAGGAGGAAAATGTGAATGATCTATTCATACACTGTGATTACTCTGCTAGTATTTGGCAGGGAGTTATCAGAAAATTGGGGATCCCCTAGGTCCTTAGAGATGATGTCCACTAGTTCATTGGTTGGTGATCCCTGTCCAATTACCCTCTCCTCCTTCTCTAGTGCCTTCTTCCCCCACACATTTGCTGGACTATCTAGAAAGAAAGGAATAATAGGATCTTTAGGGAGACTGATTCCCCACTTGAGGCCTCTCTCTGTCTGGGCACCAAGCTCCTATATGAAAATGCAGGCTCGGCTAACTAGAAACTCCCCTCTACACCCACTTCATCTTGGGAGGTCAAAACGACTGACAATTTGAATTTGTTATCTAGTTTCACTAGGTTTTCCAACTCCAGATTGTTGGCCTAGAATGCTACTTGGTGGGTTGCCCCACCTATTGGCTAGATCAAATTAAACTTCAATGGGGTGGAGAACAATCTCACCCAAAGTGGGGGTGGAGTGCTAAGAGACCACAATGGTTCTTACCTTTTGTCTTATGTTGGGCCACTAAAAAATAGTACTATTAATCAAGCTGAAGGAACGACTCTTCTATGGGGTATAAAATTTTCTAGCTCTATGAATATCAAGTTGTTGATGATTGAGGGGGATTCCAAAGTCATTATCAAGGATATCAAATGAATTTTGAATGTGGGGTGGTAGGTGAACACCATAATAGTGTAGATTTAGGAGCTTCTCGACAACTTCCAAAACATGACCATTTCCCATACCTATAGGGAAGGTAACGCTATGGCTGATTTTGTGGCTAGCATTGAGTTTAAGAAACCTAGGATAATCAAATGGGAGGAGGTTAGTGAGCTACCAAATATGATAACAAGAATGTTTAAAATGAGCCACGTTGTCGATGAAATTACTGAGGGCCCCACCAAGATTAAGTGTCAGCTTAAAATAATGATTATAGTTGTTATGACTATGTATGCACAAAATCTTATAAAGTATCATAATTTCCCTTTGCTTGATTACATGTGGAAGGATGGTTGTCTGCATCAACAGGTAATTTTGATTACCAATGACACTAATGGAAAATTTGGCTTAACTTCTAATAATTATGCCTCGAGATCCATTGGATTTCACTGTACAGGGCTCAACTATGCAAAAACCACCCACTCCCTAATTTTTATGAATAAAATTCAAATAAAATAGTTAACTCAAAAAGCCCTATTTTATGCCTTGGTATGCAAAGCTCAGCTCTGTAAATTACAGAAGGCATCTACAGTGGAAACTATTCTAGTCGAGATGGGTGGAAAAACTTTGTGTATTGAGCTGGATAAAATTGAAGAGGAGTTCACCTCCGACCCACTGGTTATGCACTACTACAAAGATAGTGGAATTTGGGGTTTCATGGAATGAATGAAGGGTGGCCATGGTGAACAAATTTCTAAGCAATTTTTGGCCTCATGGAACAATAGAAAGGTATTGATTGGGGGCATACACTTTCAAATCAATGAGGAGATCATTGCTAAAAGGATGAGGCTATCAAAAAAGGGAAGGAAGTACAAGAAAACTAGCCAAACATTGGACATTACCAGTCTCAACTAGTTCTTCAGGTTAGGTGAAAAGCCAGTGAAGAAGGCCGAGGGTTTGAACTACGAGCTACTCCCTGATTTCTGGCCTAAGGAAGAATGGGCTACTACCTTGATTTCAAAGTGTCTGGTGGGAGATCTTAAATATTGCTGCTGCCATGGTGATTTTGCTCAGGTTCAAGCCTTTAGGCCTCGGGTTTCCTTTTTTTTTCTTTTCCATTATATGATTAAGTTTTTAAAACTTTGGATTAGCCATGCATGGTAGATTATTGTTATTATGACCTATACTCTTTGGTTAATCTACTTTGGTTCACTTTTTTTGCTAAGGACCATTAGGTTTTCTTTTGATAGAGGTAGACTAGATAATATTTTTCTACTGATGATTATCTACTTTAAGACTAGTGCTATTAATATGTTGTTAATGTGCTCCTAGTCCTTCTGTTCCACGGGCTAGCATACCATTCAACCTATGGTTGCCTCTGATAGAGAGTATAACATCATGGTTACAAGCCCCTCTACTTTAGTGACCTCAAATAATGTCTTTGATACTGAATTTGATAAGTGTACATGAATCATTATAGACTCATGTACAACTATAATCAAATATATGGACAACAAGTCGTTATCAGTTGACTATATTGATGAACTAGATATAATACAGATTGCGAATGTTGCAAAAATTTTGTGTGAGACATTTACAAAAGTGGATGCATTTCTATCAATGATGAAAGAATTCTATTATGATCATTGTACAAATAAGGGTTGCAATACCAACTTTATCGTTGAAGAATATGTGATGTACTTGCATCATTATGGAGAAATGTTATTGATTTAGATTATTCTTATTTTGGCTTTTAGCCTTCTTAATTATCTAAATAGTTGTATTGGGACTTCTATTTCCCTTTTCATCTATGTAAGTTTCATGAATAAGATAATAAAGAAATAATTTTAGATATTCCCATCATGATTGCCCCTATACTTGCAACATTTTGCAACATGTTTTGTTGAACTCTATTTTTCTAGTATGTATTCCTTCAATAGATGTGCCAAATAAATGTGAGGAATTACTTATGGAGAAAATATTATTCATTCCTACTTCTAACCTAACCCTGATCAATGTTAAAAAACTATACCAAAACCTTTAACTATATAAAATAAACTATTCAAAGTAAATCTTAAATGAAAACTATTTAATAAAACTATATCTTAACCCATAGCATGATGTTTAATCAACAACAATGATTATCGTAACCTTAACCCTAAATCTAATATATTATCATTATCATTAAAGTTATAGTAATATGCTAACCATTGAAGTTAGTTGTTACCATGTCCCTACCATTGACCATTCCTTAATGGTACCATTATATGTGATACTAATGGTAATTATCACATGTTAAAATATAAACAACATCAAAAAATGTATTTCAAATTATAATATTTTAATCCTAACTCTAAAACCTATATCCCATCACTAACTACATCTATAATGTTACTCACAGAAACCCTAATACTAACTATATACCTAACACTACATATGATTTAACC
The DNA here is from genome assembly GCA_027943335.1 of Chamaecyparis obtusa. Lineage (NCBI taxonomy): Eukaryota > Viridiplantae > Streptophyta > Pinopsida > Cupressales > Cupressaceae > Chamaecyparis > Chamaecyparis obtusa. Next base: position 302,725 of record BSBK01005393.1, read on the forward strand.
CTAGCTATAAATCATACATCCTAACACTACACACAACCTTAAATTGATCAACCCTAACCCTACATGTACAATAACCTAAATGTAATAGTAACTATTAGTAATCTTGACCATATTACTAATTGTAGTACTAATCCTAACCTCTTTCCCTAATCTTTACCTTTAATGTGAGAGGTACAAGTCCAAAATTAATAGTACTCCTAAGGTTAAAATTAAAACCTAATTATAACCATAACCCTCTTGATTACTATACATAAAATGGTAAACATGACGCTTATAGTAACCCTTAATATGATACGAATCTTAACTATAAACACAGAATTCAATCCCTAATCACACAACCCTAACTCTAATATGTTTTCATTAACATTATATTACTTATATATGGTAACCATTTAGGTTAGTTGTTACTATTGCCCTAATTTTTCCCTAGTCAATTAGGCCCTAGTTTGTGTCTAGTTTTCATCTTTCATATCCTACAGAGAGCTCCAAAAATTTTCATGGCCTTGGCCCTTTTCCCCTAGCCCCTTTGATTTTTCCTAGGCCCCTGGTCATGAAGAAACCCTTTAAAAATTTAAAAAGGTAGCCATTGTGGCATTTTAACCCTCAAAACCCTAAGGGCCTATTATATTTTCATGTTACTTTTCCGGCCACTTAAGTCTTCATAAGCCCACGTGCGCAAAAGGAATCCTTTGTTTGCTAGTTCTCCAGGTTCCCGGTGGCATGCCCTTTTCACTAAGCAAACTGGCGAGTACCTTTCAGTTGCGTGTTCTCAAAGTGTTTGGCGGTCTTAGTAAAAGTTTAAGGAAATGGGAAAATGCTTGCATTCATGTATTCTCCAAATCTCTTGGTAGTTATCTCTTTTTCCTGGTGAATTGGCGAACATGTGTTCGCATAATCTCTTGATTCCCAGTGGTCATGTCTAAGCATCCAGTGAACCGACGAATGGCTTGACTCTCCTTTCTCGCACATTCTCCAAATAAGGGTTCTAGGGTTGGATATCTTTTGGTGATTCGGCGACTAAAGATGTCAGGCCTCTCACATCTTGGCAATTCTGACAAGTTCACCTTTGTTCATGTAATTACGGGATAAAATAGCAATACCCTATTCCATTTAGTGACTGGGCAAGTAGTGTTCACGTGTTCTCAGAATAAGATAGTCAAGCTCCAAATCATTTGGTGATCTAGTGAATGAGGCCCTAGTTGGGTAATCTCCCAATCAACCTCAGGTCAAACAAATCATTCGACGATTAAGCGAATGCCTCATTTGTGTATTCTCCTGACTTAACTAAGGTTAAGTATTCCAGTAGGCGATATGGAGAATGCCTTTGTTTGCATCTTCTCATGATTTGACCATAGTTAAGAAGTGTATCTTGTGACCCTTAGAATGCCTTCATTCGCATAATCGCTAAGCCAGGCGGGGTTAGTTCTGCAGTCAGGTGGGTCCAAATATGCTGACATACCAATGTGCTCGCTTGTGATTGGTCACTTACTGCCTAGGTGACATTTGACTTATCAGAAGGATTTCTTAAGGGTTTTCAAGCCATTTCCAAAATGCATCATGACTGTTCATTTTCCATGAAAAGTCTTCATCGATGGCTCTATTATTTTATGAGTCCTATTAGCCGTTAAATTTGAATTCAAATATATCTCCTCAGGGTTTTCAAAGGTTTTTTGGTCTTTCTCAATGTGCATGGTATTTGGTAGGTCATAAATTAAATCCTTAGGACTATGGTGGCTGAGGGAGAGATGGAGGTGATTGTTCACTAGTGGTTGCAGAGTCCTTTATCATGTTTCCAGGCCAAGAGATAATGACTAAAATTTGGCCCCAGTTTTGTCACAGTGTTATCCTGAGAAGATATGATCAGTCAGTAAGCATTCATGGTAAGACTTTTGTGCAAGAAAGTTAGTTGGATTGAGGTTGTCATGTCTATAGGTGGTCTTAGTACAGGATCAACACAAAAGGAGAAAGATATGATCTGCTGGCCATTTGTTCTTAGAGATTTTTTATGAGGGTTTATACCTCTAGGGTTTGGTAAAGAATTGAATAACTATGTAACCCTAATTGGGTTAGTTTTTGGACTCTTGCCTGTGTTTAGTTGAGTGAGTGTATATATTGTTTTTGTAGAGCCTTAGTGCTCAGAGTTCTACAATTGTAGAAGAATTTCACTTTTCTTAAGGGTCAACTATGGTATTTTCTTTACCCTCTTGCTTATATAGTTGTAAATCTTTCATTGATAATAAAAATATTGCAGAGGAAGTTTGTGACAATCCTTCATGTCCCTGTGCTTCCTGTATGCACCCAAAAATGGTCGCCTAGACTTTGGGCCCCATTTATTTGATTTATCAATCCTGAATCATTTTGATCAATAATCAATATTTTCAACATTATCAATTTCTTGATCAAATCTTAATTTCGATCATATATTGGATTTTATCCTATGGGATAACCATTCTATCCTAAGTTTTTATTTACTTAAAAGGAATATTTCCTCCCTTTTTATTTAAATAAAAAGCCCACCCTTTTCCTCTTATCCTAAGTTGCACAAATAAAGCATTATTCCTATTTTACAAAAAGAAGAAAAGCACTTTTGTCTCACATGGACATAAAGTCAACTCTAATTTTCCTATTGGAGGAATCTTGTGCACACGGATTGAGCTCTCCTTTCTTCTCCATCACTGATTAAGTTCTTTTGCCTCTTAATCTTGACTGTCCATTGACTCTCATTTCCTATAAAAGAAGAGCTCTCTTCTTCATTTAGAGACCATGTTTTGATGCTAATGTTATGCTGCAGGTTTTGGAGCTCTCTTTGAAGACACTCAAGCTTTGAAGCCTTGTCATTTTAGTTGCATTTCATAGTAGTTTTGCTTTCATAGTTTGCACTCATGGCATCCATAGATTAGATTTCATTTTATGCAATAGAGTAGATCTCACCTAGCTTAATTAGGGGGTTTGAAATCTATTGTGTTTCCTTTCATAGATTAGTTTGCACTCCATTTGATAGATTAGTCTTGCACATTCATACTAGTTGCATTTGCATTGCATTCCCATTTAGATTCTTGGGGACATTGGCACTCTTTCCCTTATCTTCACTTGAATCTCTCATTGCATGGTTGACTAGCAAGGTCACATTCTTGTAGCTCTAGCTAAGAGCAAAGCTCATAATCCCTTGCAACTCCATGCATAGAGAGCTATGAGCCGCTTTGTGAGGCCTCATTGTTGAGCCACCTTGCAAGTAATGGTTCATAGAAGTGTGGTCACATTTTGACTCATACATCTTTGGCGCCCACCGTGGGGCAGAGTAGTAGCTTTGTCCTTTTGTTTGATGCATTTTTCATCATTTTCAGATTATTTTTTGGAAAAATCTGCATTTTCTAGTTTTCTGTCTCAGATTATCGCGCGACACTTCTGACAAATATCACGCGATAGACATTCTATCTTGGAGCGATAGTTCGCGCGAAAAGAGCATCGCACGCTTTGGGGACTTTTATCGCCTGGTCTCGGGCGAAGTATCACCTGGTCTCGGGCGAAGTATCACCCTACTGAAGAAGTATCGCTCGGATACTGTAAGAAGTATCTCGTGATACTGGTGAACTTTCTGGTATATCACCTAATCTGATAGAGACTTGCAATTTTAGTATTTTCTTCCGATTTTGATCATAACTAGTTTAATTAATATACTTTGCTGCTTTTAGACAGAATTAATCTTCATAGTTGTATGCATTTCTTAGCTATATTAGCTTGTTAGATAGTTAATTCTTGCTTTCTAGTATCAAGTACCTCATTTGTGTGATTGAAGACATGGATTCATTCCTTGTGAGCATGGGGGGTTAAATGTTCCACATCTTGGACTCACCCTATGTTGGCTTGGAGGGTTAAATATTCCATTGCTTCTTCTTTTGCACTTGTGAGTGAGTGTTGATAAGCAAGCTTTAGATACTTTTGATTGAGCTTGTTAGCTAGGAGAGTTTGGACTTGCTTATTTATAATCACCCCTTGGTCTCACCCTTTGGATGCAATCTCAGCATTCATACATAGGGGGAGGGGTCTACTTGAAAAGAGCATTAAGTGTTCCACATTGTCACTCTCTTGGCTTTCTTGATCTCATTGGTTTCTAGAGTGTGGGTTGTCTTAAGTTGATGCAAAGAATTAAATGTTCCACTTTTGGACTCCTTTTGAGTAGATGTGAAGGGTTAAATGTCCCACTTTTGGACTCTCTTTAGGTTGATGTGAAGGGTTAAATGTCCCACTCTTGGACTCTCTTTAAGTTGATGTGAAGGGTTAAATGTCCCACTTTTGGACTCTCTTTTGGTTGGTATGAAGGGTTAAATGTCCCACTTTTGGACTCTCTTTGGGTTGATGTGAAGTGTTGAGTGTTCCACATCTTTGGACTCATTTCACATTTTCTTAAAGGGTTAAGTGTTCCACTTTTGGGCTCACTTCATATTGGCTTAAAGGGTTAAGTGTTCCACTTTTGGGCTCACTTCATATTGGCTTAAAGGGTTAAGTGTTCCACTTTTGGGCTCACTTCATATTGGCTTGAGGGGTTAAGTGTTCCACTTTTGGGCTCACTTCATGTTTGCTTGAGGTGTTAAGTGCTCCACTTTTGGACTCACTTTGTAATGACTTGGATGATTACTTATGATTGAGCTTGGTGGCTAAAGTGGGTTTGGACTTGCTTATTTCTAATCACCCCTTGGTTTTTCCCTTTGGATGCAATCTCAGCATTCATACAGAGGGGGAGGGGTCTACTTGAAAAGAGCATTAAGTGTTCCACATTTTCACCCTCTTAAGCTTCCTTGATCTCACTTGTTTTCTAAGACCTTAGCTTACTTTGAGTTCATATGAAGTGTTAAGTGTTCCACATCTTTGGACTCACTTCATGTCTACTTGGTTGGCTAAGTATTCCACCTTGGTGCCTTGAAAACACTACTAATGGTAGGAGGCTTGAACTTTTAGACTTAGTTGGATTTTGAGTTTGCCTAACAAGTGGTGTTTGTAGGTGCACTTGCTTGAAATATTTTTCCAAAAAGAATGCATGTCAAAGAGGGCTACTAATGATTGTTGCAGGGCTGCCCTAAGCTTAAAAACCAAACTAAGTGCTTGTTTAGATACTTTCTTTGTTAAGTGTGGCATATACTAGTTGTTTCATTTTCATAGGCACTTAATACCTTGTGGAAGGAATTTTGAGGTGTTAATCAAATCATGGGCAAATGTCATAATCACCCTAAAAGAAGGTGGAGAAGAATGAAAAAAGGATGGTTCCACCCATTGGAGTAAATTTAATTTATAGTGTAACATGAGGTTTATCTTTCATGGTCAATAACATAACCTAGACATTATTTGAGCTTGAGATTAGGAAAATGGAGAAATCCAAGAGGTCAAGGGACTAAAGTCAATTAGGAAGAAATAGTCTAACCACTTTTCTAGGTTTTTTAATTCACATATCTATTGGTCTATATGTAAGACCCATTTTATAGCACAACATCCATGGGGTCCATATCTGTAACATTTTTTTGAAATTCAACAATCACTTGAGATGTGTGACAAAGGCCCCAACTATTTTTAAAGGTAGAGAGGATTGTATTAAAATATCTTGCAAGGATGAATTTCCCATATAGAAAAGAAAGAGTGGATGAAATTTATAAATTCCAACTTCGAAAAAAATACCGCTCTCTTTTGTTTGACCATAATAATTTTTTAAATAAAAGGATATATTTAAAAGAAAAATAAATATTGTGGGAAACATCCAATTAGCAATGGAAACAAAATATCAACCAAGACATGACTAGGATCCCTAAAAACTCCAAGACACCTTTCAAGGTTAACAACATCCACTAAAAGTCCTTTTCATTGCTTCCAATGATTAACAAAATGAAGGTGCTTGAAATATTTTAACATTTGATGTTTGGTCATGCAAGCTTCTTAGGTGCAGTTTAGACTTGAAAATGTCATGTAGAGATCTTTAACACTATTTAAGAGAGGGGAATCAAACCCTTACATCTCAACATGTATTCCTTCATATTTGAGTTCTCTATGTACAACTTAGTTTTCTATTCTTTATTTATTTATTCATTCATTTATTCATTCATTTATTCATTCATTCATTCATTCATTTATTTATCTTCAATCCATTTTTTCTCACATGATATTAAAGTTAAGAAATATACATGTTGATTAAGTAATGCAATTACAAATATTATTCCTAACTTCTAATCCATCTTATTTTTTCAATAAGGTCAAACTTTTGTATCTACCTCCTCAAAGAGTTTATACTAAAAGGGACTATTTCCAAAATGTGAGAGGAACCCTACTTTTAAGTAGATCACTTAGGATTTGAGAATTTTCCTACACTAGCCTTTACCTATTTCCTCTTGTATGTTATTCTTCATTTCTATTAGTTTTGTTACTTTGGAGAGGTAGGGGACAAAGACACAAGCTTACAGAAGGAATCTCTAGCTTGAGAAGAGTTTGGAAATATTTTCTTCGCAAGTACCCATATGTTCATTAATGGGAGCATGGGCGAGAGGAGCCAATAAAAATACCAAATTAAATTTTAGCACTATTCTCATTCAAAGCACTAGTAGGAATCCCTAGAACACTAGAGACATGTCACACTGAAGAGATAGTAGCATCATGTTCATATGTATCCTTTTCCACACTAACTGTCCTATAGAAAATATAATACTTAAGAGGCAAAGATTTTTTTGATGAATTCAGATTTAGACACACACACACATATGGATAAATAGATAGATAGATACATAGATAGATGTGTGTGTGTGTGTGTGTGTGTGTGTGTGTAGATTGTACTCTTCTTAAGAATTTATAGCATGAGGAATCTTTCAAAGTGTTAAGAGAAGTTCATGAGGATATTTGTGGATCTTTCTCAAATGCTCTTTCCTTGACTATGAAACTCTTCATAGCTGGACATTACTTGTTGGATCTCTTTGCATTTGGTTTTGAAGCTTCTCAATTGGTCACTACTACAAAAAACTATGTTCTCAAAGAGCCTCTCAATGCTCTTCATCTACAACGGCTCTATAGCTACGCACTTTTCTCTTCTACAACAATCTATGATCTTGAAAAATTCTAATCAACATATAATGTCCTAAAAAAAAGAAAAAAATGAAAAGAACAAAAAAATAGAAAAATCACACTTTGGTGAAAACCTAGAAACAGATGGCTTGGTAGCAAAAATTAAACAATCTCCAAGTGGTGAAAACCTTGCAAATAGGTGTCACTTATAATCAGCAACCCATCTATTAATGTGTGACTGAGCTCCTGTCTCCCTTCATCCATCTTGCTTTTTATTTCCTTATGTGGTCTTGGGGTGGAACTTGTCTTTTCCTTACATCCTTGGTTCTTGTCTTCTTCCCAGGAGAAATGATAGACTTTTCTGATCTATTAGTGTTTAATCACTTGTTGAACCTCTTGAGCTTAACCTAAGTTAGTTTATCAATCCTTTCTAATGGATACTTATCACTAACACTACTCGGTATTTCCCAACACCCCAGTCCTTCAATGTTTCTTAACACTACCCATCTGGACATCATTTTGTTTCTTAACACATATCAGAGCTTTCACTATTCACTATGCACGTGCACTTTGACACTAGTACAAAGGTGTTTCCTTAATACCCAACACCACATTACATTCTAGAAAACTTAAAATGACTGAGATATGATGAACTATTTTCTTGTGTGATGTATTTTATCATTGATTTTTTCTTTCTATGTCTTCTAAGGTTGCTCGACAATGTCTAATTTAATAGATATTCATGACTAGGGGCATAACATTTCTTTTCTTTGATTTATGCTTGTGGTGTGATTTCAATAATCCTAAAGTTATCTAATAAACTAGACATGTTCGTGATAAGAGCCTCCATCACAATTGGAATGCCACACATACCTCAACTCTCTTTATTTGGATACTTAGGTGAGATTGGAATTATCTCCTTGTTTGTTTCTTTTGTGCATCATGCAAGACCCTACTCATGGTCATCTTGGTAGCTTGTGCTTCAATACTAGTATAATCTTGCAAATTTAACTTGGAAACCATGTTCAAGTCATACCGGCTCTTATGTCTTGATTTGTATGTGTGTTTCCTACATCTCATCTGATATTATTGTATTCATATATTCATGGTCTCTCTCACACTAGTGAAGGTTGTACTAACCTTTGATGTCCCAAATGCTCAAATGATGAAAACTTATGGCTAGAGGATTGGTGATTTGACTACTCCAAAAGTATTAGGGTTCATTTTTAGGCTATATTCCATTCTAGGGTTGCATCTTAGCTTTGCATTTCTGGTTCCCTTGAGCTATGCACTCTTTTCACTACAAATTATTATTTTATTCCTATTTACAAGGTCAAAATCAAAATCTCAACTCATTCCAAATGCCAAATATAGTTGATTGCTGACACTATCACTTCTTGATCACTTTCATTTTCTTTTTGGATCTTTTGAGGCTAATCTTCATGCCTTGTACCTCATTTCCATTTTGATCCTAAGGGGGCATGTCATGTGGAGAATATTTTCATCAATCAAATCTCCTAAATCTGCAAATCTAGTAATCAAACCAAATCTTAAATTGATCAAGTCAACCAAGAATAAAACATCATCACTCAAGGCATCTTAGCTTCATTGCTTCATATCAAGTTGAGATTCTCCATATTTCCATTTTGAAAGAGTGTTCTCATCACTTCATAATAGTTCACTCAGACAGACATCATTTTGATCTCTTGGGGCATATCAGGTTCATCATGAACTGGATATCAATCCGGTATTGTCTCTCAGATGTCTAGCTATCTCAATCTCATGGCTTCATATCAGGCTAGATACTGCTGTCTTGCTTAATGGTCTTCCTTCGATCAGGTTCGGAGTCTAGTCTCTACCAGCTACCTTGACATCATTATTCTTTTACTCAATGTGTTCTCAAATTTCTCACACATTAGTAAAAGAGGGGCAAATGGAATCACCTAAACTTGGTCTAGTAGAACTTGAGCTCCCTCTTGATCAATTTTTTTATTTACTAGACATAATTGTATAGAGTAACCTCAAAAATCCCCTTTGCATAATTAAATAGAAAATTAAAAATCTTATATCAAGCTTATACTATGGTCTAATTTCTAGAGCTTGCATGTTTATTTAATTTCTATAACCTTACTTTTAACATAAAGTTCCTACACTTTTATTAAAAGAACACATTCGTGCAAGTGTGCACACACTTCATCTTGATTAATTATCAATTAAACTAGATTTGTGATTGCAAATGATGTTTTGTCTTATTCTACCTAACATTTATTTTTCCTCTTATTCCTCACCACTCATCTCTACCTAACCTTTCATCTCCTTGCATCTCCTTTTTCCTCTTCATCTCAATCACTCATTATTTTTCCTTAAAATCTCCACCCTTCATTCTTGAGGCAATTCCTTTAAAAGGAAGCTCTTCCCTTGTTCAAGGGTCCCAAGCTTGATTATTGTTGAGGTCCAGTCTCTTGCATTTCTTCATAGAATATCTCTTTCATTTTCATGCTAGATTACTAATTTCTTTCATCTATTCTTAGATTAATCTTTGATTCTTATCTTGTATTCTTACATTCTTAGCTTCATTCTTAGATTTGACTCTTCCATTTTGGAGTAGTTGAATGTCTTTAATCCTCTATGCCAATTTGATGAGCATCATGAGAATGATTAAACTCACTTCAACTAAGAATCTATGAAACACTTATTGGGATATTCTCTTCCATGGATTCTCTCAAGTGTAATGGTTCATAGGGGTAAAACTACAAACCCGTATCACACTTTTATAAAGAAAAGGTCAACAACATATTAACTATTCAACTTTAATGACATAAAGAGGCATTTGTGTTTAGAATTTGAAGATGATGTAAACTAATGAAATGTGTAAAATTGGATAAAGTTCATGTCTATAATTATTTTTATTAAAATTGAAAAAGAATTGAGGATAAGTGCACAAAGATGGGGGAGAAAAAAGGGGGTATAAGATGCCACTTTTTTCCTGAAATCAGAAAACTCTGAACTTCAACAAGAAATTGAAGATAGTTAGACTCAAAATTTTAAGATGCGACAAAAACAAGAGTTGTAATACTTTGAATCTAGTTCCCAAACTACTAACTTATTTTGAAAATGGTGCAGATTAAGGCCCTCAAAAAGGGGGAGCACAAAAAGTGGTCCTATTTTTTGTCTCGAAACATAACATAGCGTCTGGTGTGCTCCCCCTAAAATGTTAACTTTTTTTTTGAATTTTTTTAATCGCTCTAATGAGAAGTTAGCTAACACCACATAGTTTATCTTGGATTTTTTGGTAATTTTTTGATGAACGTATAATTTTTGATGAATTTATAAAGTGCACTCATCCTGAAGACATGAAATTTTTGTGTGCTCCCCCTAGAAATCATTTAAAACTAATCAAAAATTATATTTTCCTTTTTTTTTAAAGTATGTAGAATGGAGTCTAGTTTCTAAAAATGTAACTTATTACAAAATTTGGTGAACGAGCCAAAATCTATGCCCAAAATACTGCATATTGGTTTTTTACAAAAAAAATGGACATACACACAAAAGAAATTAGAGTTGAAAAACTTAACATAATCAGAATTCAAAATAAATTATATGCTTAGATAGCTAACAGAGAGATCTACAATATCATGTCATCTGATTTTTATGTTCTTGAGCCATGAGTAAACCTGACGAGGAGCACACAAAAAAAGATGTCATTTTTTTGTACATATGTCGGCCAGAAAACATGTCTCGGGCCTATTTCAATCATCCAAGCCCTTGGGTTGGATCTCCAAGGAAAATCCAAGCCTTAGGATTGGGAAATTCAAATCATTTACAAAGCGCACACACCCTAAAGCGCACACGCCCTATAGGTCATGCGCACTATGTAAATTTATGATTTTCATAGCACACATGCACTATGAAAATAAAAAATTTACATACGTCATGTGCCCTATGCAAGATATGATTTATATAGTGTATGCGAGAGAGAGAGAGGGGGGGTAATTTATACAAAGAAAGGGGGGGGGTGATTTATACAAATATA
>BSBK01005394.1:0-190264 GCA_027943335.1 Chamaecyparis obtusa
ATATATATGTACATATATATACATATATATGTACATATATATACATACATATATGTACATATATATACATACATACATATATATACACATATACATATACACACACACACACACACATATATATACATATATATATACATATACATATACATACATACATATATAAACATACATATATTTACATATACATATACATATACATACATACATACACACACACACACATATATATATATCTATATGTCTATATGTGTATATATATATATGTGTACATACATACATGTATATATGTACATATATAAAAGAGTGTTTTGTCATCCAAAAAGGTATTAAAGAGATAGGTTTAAGTTCATGATAGCAAGTTCATAAAAACACCGAAAGACACCAAATGACCAAGTCCCAAGACCGACAATGACACAAACCTATGACCAAGAATAGACAAAGCATAGTAAACATTGGCACACATTGAGCCATTATTTGGGCTCATCAGGTAGCTTCAACAAAAATGTCATGTTTTAATTGATGCAATATACCATAAATATCATTTACCTTAGGATTTTAGTTACAATTCTTGATTCATTTTCTACCTCTAATATTTTGTACTTTTTGAGTTCTATTTCACTATCTTTTCCCCTGTTTTATCACTTTTGCCCTTTATGTTTCATATTGAGATTATGTCAAGGACTCATTGTTATACTCCCTTCCTTTTGAGGATACGTCCTTCCTCCAGTGGCTCAAAATCTATTCATCATGACTAGTGTTATACCTTCAAGTTGTGCTACTGGTGCCATACCTTCTACTATTACATCTTTGTCTTACACTTGTAGCATTCCCACCACACATACTACTTCTTTGACTACCATATCTAGATAATTTTCATTAATCACCCTTTTTATATTCCTTCCACTATTTTTCATGTTCACACTACCACTATATCCTTACTATCACCTTGGATGCACTGTTGCAAAACTTTATATATAGTAGAGCATAAGGTTGATGCTCTACACTTTGGGAAATGATGGGAAAGATGATTCTAAAAAAATGTCAAATTACACTTTGGGAAACAATCAAGTGAAGTGGAAGATATAGTTCTTCCTTAAATTGGATACGGTCCAATAAAAAAATTGATTAATTCTCTTATACTCTAGGTTCTATTTGATCAATGAGGGTATTTCTTAAGATCCATCATACCAATTAAACAAGCTTTAAATAACACCACTATAAATAATAGGTTGGACCCTTTGCATAAAAATAACCCAAAATCTATTACTAGTTACTTTTCATACTAACTTATCAACATATCTAAGACTAGCTTTGATTTAGTAGATTAAATTTTGGAATGCAAAATTCATCATAAAGATAAATTATAATCAAATTAACATATAATTTTTATTTATAATTCCATTGCTTTACAAATTCGTAAGAAAATAAATTATATTATCACAAAGCACATTTAAATTAAAAAATGATTGATGTTAGAACTACAAGTATTTTATGCAATAGGCGAAAAGACCAAGACTCGAAGAATGAAGAAGGAAGCATGAAAATATTTAATATAAAGATTATCTAAGAATCGCATTGGTCCATAGTGATCCATAACTTATTTCAAACAATCCAATTACCACTTGAAATAGTTTCAAAGATAAAGAAACTTAAAAAAAATAGAAAAATACTTAATGATCAATGAAATTGATCCTAAATATCTATAATTTTAATTTAAATTGTTTTTTTACATTTCATGGCTAGTCACCTTAAACCAAGAGATCCTCTTCTACACTAAAGACTAGTCAAAACCATTGCCATGGAGAACTCATTATTATCAAAGTGGTCTCACGTATTTTCCTATAAAAATATTTACATGTTCACCTGAAATAGAATACAAGATTGAGCACACTTTGCTTGACATTAGACACTACATTGGGAGAAGGATATGAGAGTTAAATACCAAAATATTCTAATATTAAGAAAATAAATACTTATTTTGGGAGAATACTTGTTTTAGGGCCATCGGTTATTCTATTAGTTGTTTCCTAAAGGTGGATGATACCATGACCACCTTGGGTTGCTCTACTATTTTACGCATTTTGGTCAACATTGAAATCTCCACACCTCTTCCTGGGGATGTGATTCTAATGGTTGGGAATAGACCATGGATTCAATCATTGAATTATGAGGGCCTCCCCTTTTGATGTTGTTAATGTTTCTCAACTGGTCAACTGACAACAAATTGTTCTCTCTCATGTCGTAAAGGCCCTGCCACTTGGTGGAAGGATGCTAATGATGATCATTTGATTGTCTTGGCTTTTGATTCTTCCTCTGATAACTCTTCCCAAGTTGGTGATGATTCCCCTCAAGATGATGCCCATGTTACTAATGTGGCATCCTCATACCCGGTGTGCCTTTCTACACCTCTTGCTACTAGTGCGCCCCCCTTAGGTTATGTGGACCCTTCTTAATTTTTTGCTTCTTCTCTGCTCCAACCTTTGGCTGATGATGTGCAACCTTCTCAACATTTTAACCCTTGTGTTGGTAGTCTCTCAAAAAGGGTTTTTCCACTTGCTCCCCCTTGTAGTAAGGATCCTAGTGATAGTATCGTCTAGATGGTTGTCTGATATCATAGGAAAAATTGATCTTCAATCTCTCATTCTCCTCCACACGCTATGGTGAGCTGTCTACCCACTCTTGAAGTGGGCTACCAACTTTTTTGCTAGTGTGTTGTTTATGATCTTTTCTTGACCTTGTTGTAAATGATCTTTTTCATTTGTCTGTGTAAGGGCCAACACCCTTGTTTATGTTGTTAGTGTGTTGTTAATCTCTATTGACACATAAGGGATGTAGTTGTGTAATAGGTCCAACACCTCTGTTTTGCTACTATTTTATATAAAAAACAAAGGAACAATACTCACATCATGGATGATTAACATGTCATTTTCTTTACATGTCTAAGTATATGGGTTTTCACATCTCTTTTAGGGATGAAGGTATTCCTTAAATATGAAACACACAACCTATCTTATGAAATTAAAGACCAAAAATTGAGGAGAAGAACTGTAAGACGATTGAAAATATCTCACCCATTGATTGTTTCTTATTGGTTTTTAATGTCTTCATTTCCTAGGTCCATGACTGTTACCTATTGCATTATTTTCTACCTATCATTTTATAATTTATTGTGAACAATATATTGGAATTTAATTTAATTTTTGTTTCTCACTGACATGACAACATACACGTCCATCACAACTACTCCACAATCTACAAAGAGGTAATGGATTATGGAACAGACTAATAAATTAATAAAAATGATAATATTAAAAAAATATAAAATTCGGAGTGAAGTATTCAAGGGTGCATTCTAACATTATCAATATGTTGATAGAATCTTTATGATGAGAACTCCAAACATAAATAAACCAAATTAATTAAAATTAAATTTAAAAATAATTATTAATAATATTTAGAAGATTAAATCAAATAATTATATATTATTTTTTAAAATATAAAAAATGATGTACTATTTAATTTTATGATTAAAAATTGTATATAGATTATTGTAAAATTAATATTATAATAATTTATATAATGTTAATACATAAATCTGATTTTACATTATTATATAATATAATATTATTACTATTTTTAGTTTTTAATGGGTAAGTCATGGAAATAACTCCCTTTATATTAAATTAAATTAGAAATACTTACAATACTCTGTACATGATGTACATTAACCCATCAACACAATCATACATTCTGTCTATTTGAGATGGGGAAAACAAATTCCCATTGTTGATCAAAAGAGCTACAAAGTCTTCAAGCTTGCCATTCTTGATCCCCTCTCTAAACAACATCAGAGGTTTCTTAGCTTCTCTGCCCCTGTTTTGAAACACTAGCATCAGATATCCCTATGATAGAACCCACAACAAGATGAACAACAATTAAGTTAAGTGTATGACATCCATATCAAAGTTGTAGTCGTTTCTTGCTATAATAAATCTTCTGAATCTGATCCCCTAGAGAGATTATCCCAGCACTTGGATGACATTAGAGAAGTATGCTCTACAAATGACCACCCACCCAATTGTCTTAATAAACACATCCCTTTCCTCTTCTTGGGACAACCTGAATGGTTTGCCCCCATTATCTATTGCTCTATGCCTATTTCTAGCCACTCACAATTCACCCCCATATCTCCCCTTGGGCCATTTTTTCAATTTCTTCCCTTGCACTTCCATTCATCAGTCTAAACTACATAAATAGCCCCATCAATATGTTCTATCTCTGATTTGTTTGAGTTGTGGATATGGCACCACCCCACCAATACGGCCAACATTCAATACTTCTTGTGGGCATTTGGTTTGATATCTTTCATTATTAATCGTAGAGGCTTCTTAGTAGTAAAAGTGTGGGACAATTTGTGGGCAGCTGATCTCACTTCTTGGGGGACTAGTCTCGCTCTAATTCGTACAGATACTCAAGATACAAACTGTTGGGCGCTAGGCTAGGTCATGGGGGTACCTCATATAGGAAAAAAAAAGTTTTGATAAACAATTTGATTTTTGAATAAATTTGACCATAGTTTCAAAAATGTAATCAATTGAAAAAGTGGAAGAATTGAAGAACAATAAAAATTGGCAAATTATAAATATTTCCATTAATTTTCCTCTTGATAAGAAATTTATGTCCTCAGTGCTCCACCTCTTCACACTCTTCTACCTTTCATGCGTGTCTATTGTTAGAAGATTCTAGTAATTTCTACCAACAACTTTACAGGTTAAGATGAAATTTTCCAGAATAGTAATTATTTAGTAGTTTCTGGAAATTTACACCTTCTAGAAGGGTTTCGAGAAATTTCTCTAGAGGCCTCCAGCTGGATTAGGGATTAGGTAAAGTTTCTAATATTATATTTAAAATGTTCTAGAAATGTATGTCCAGTACGAGAAAATATTCTAGAGTTTTCTATGTAACTTCTAAGCCTTCTATAAAAAAGGCATTTTGTACTTGTGTTTCAAGCAAGCAATAGATTGCTTCCTCTGCCCACTACAGAGTGGTTTTAGAGTAATTTATATTTGGGAAAATATATTTGTGTTTGTGTTTTGTATTGAATATGATGTTTGTATCTTTGATTTGAGGAGTGGATCCAATCCATCCTCCCCTACACCTATTCATGGGAACTATTTTATCCGTCATTGCATCCATTTTCTCTGCCATTGTATGGCTGTTCAAGAAATACTCTGCATGCCCAAGAAATAGAATAGATAGAGACATCGTGCTTTAGTTTTCTGTAATTTTAATGTGATTTAATGGTTGGGCACTCCATTCTAATGTTTTCATAGTTGTGTTCATAACCTTGACCGCATGTTGGATATTGATATAAACAACTCTTTAAGTATGTAAAGTTTCAACACCATTTCATGGTTTATTGTTTTTTTTTATTCTTAATTTTGCTGCAGTTATATGGATCATTCAAAAACAAAAAGGTTTCTTTGATGCAGATTTATTGGGTTTGAGTCTGCTAATACAATTCCAGATCTGAAAGAAATCAATACATACATTTTGAGAAATTCTCTTTGTCAATATCGAAGTTTCAGCACTGTATTTTATGGTTTAAAACTTGACATCCAAAATACAAATAAATTAATTAGCTTTATTTTGCAATATTTCTATGATTCATTTTCTGACTAAGATAGCAGATCTTTGGGACAGGCATCCTCAAAGAACAAGAAGTTTGCACTGATAAAAAAATAAAAATTATAAAAGGGCATGCTCAAAAAAAATGGTGGATCTTTACAGCCTTTACAGAAAAAGCCAAGAGCACAAAAAACGTGAAACACTATTGTGTTTCTATTAATTGCAATCCCCTTTTTTTAATCTTTCTCCCGTTTTTCTCTCAATCCCTCCCACACCAAATGAGGGATTTTATTTTGCTCAATTTTTAAAAATTTTGCAAGCAGTAGCATTGGTAAAGTTTACGATTTTAAACCAGCAGTATATTGTATCCATTTTTCATCCTATTACAATGATCTTAATTATAACAGCTTTTGAATTTTTGACACGATTAAATCTGCAACTCATGAATTTAATTGTTAATTAAATGTTTGAAAACGTAACTGCATTAAAGATTGAAGTATGTAAATTTATTGTTCATATATATTTACGCCGCATAAATCTAGAGAGGAGGTCATCCAAAACAACGGTGTAAGATCATATATATATATATTTGGATGAGGAAGTCTCGCTTGCTTTTCATCTATAGCAAAATTAGCTGAAAATTTATCCTCACTCCTCACCTCCGTACCTATTCAGATCCTCAAAATCCCCATTAAATCCTGGAGCTTCTTCCTTCTCAACCACTGCATCTTTATCACCATTATCTAAACCCAAAGTTTCATCACGCGTCTCATAAGCTCCGTCTTTTTCATCGCCATTATGTGGAAGTACATCCGTCATTTCACCAGCTGCTTCAATTTCGATTCTATCGTTTTATTTAGCTTCATCAACAGAATCCTGGTCTGATGGATCAATGCCGATCCCGTGGTGCTCTGCTTTGGCCTGGTGAGCTCTGATCTTTCCTTCATCGTCTTGTACTAAATGCATAATAAGGCGACCATTGGAGCGCTTTGCCCTAATAAACTCATGATGCTGAACCTTGACCTCATGTATAACCAGCCTACCATCTTTCTTGTAGGATCTCAAGTGCACCCAGGGCATATGGCTTGGCAAATTATCTGTCCGCACCAGAGAAAGAAGCTCAAAGTTTTCTTCCTGTATGACACATGTTTCTCCGTAGGGAAGCCGTGGAGGGCCTTCTTCTCAAAACCCTCTTCCACATCATCATCTGCTCCACATTTTAATTTTTCGCTGCTACAACAGGATATGCGCATTTCCCCGTCGACAAGCTTATTCTCACAACTCGCGCATTCCTCAGCATCTTCAGTATTACTAGTCGGAGAAGAGCAATTTACTGGTTCTTTGCATAACTGAGCTTCAATATTTCCCTTTCCAGTCATTATGTCGATTCGTTTTTCCAAATACTCAAACCCTGACTTTCCCTGCTCGATCATTTTCACACCTGATTCAATGCAGGAATTAATCTTTTCATAAGATCTAGACTAGCAATCGCATCTTGGTGTGCAATAGGTACGCCGAACATGTTTGGAATGTGAAATATAAATAATTTTGGACTAATTTTTTGGATGATAAATAATTATTGTTGGAGGGCTTGATCTATACAATTTGAACAATTTTCATCCATGCTTAGTGGCTTGATCTGATTTTTGGATGCCACGTCCACACTGATTAGGCAATCTTATAAGAAAAAATAGGTTTGTCTCTTTTACTTCAAGAAAAAATAGAAATCCTTTGTAGGAGAGAATGTTTTAAAAAGTTCACAATATTACAATCAAATAGTATTGAGAACACTAGAAAACATGTAAACCAAAGAGACAAATGCAAAAGTTTTTCAATGTCTTATTAGACCAACAATCCAATTATATTAATGCAATCAATTGGAAATTACGATAAATTAAAAATACAACAATAATGGAAAAATAAATATTCAACAAACTGAGACAATCCATTTTAAACTTTGATCTTTGAATCTCCACAATGTATGAAATGTTACATATATAGTCATCTGTGTCTAAATATTTTCTTCTTTTATTTTTCTCAAATGGGCATCTAATTTGAACGGAAATAAAATATGAAATTAATATTTAAAACAAAAGCTTCACGATACAAGATTTATGTTTTCGATAACACTCAATAAGATCCAAAAAACCATCACATATATGTAATGTATTAGAAAAATAAATAAGATATATGTCCCTCATGTAGTATATTTATTGCTAACTGGTGGTTAATTGCATTTGGAAAATTATTGCCTAGAACTTAAAACAACCTGATCACTAGACACATGGTGGTCAATTTTGGTGAGTGAAAAACTTAGCATCATGAAGTAAGAGTTTATAATCAAAGTGGTCATCAGTGTGAGATGTAATGAGACATCATGTGGGGTGGCTGAAAATGAAGGAATGGAGGGTAATGATTTAGGAAGGAAGATGAAGGAAAATACATTGATATGTTTAGATGCGGGTTCCTATAAGAGACAATTATGAGGAAGGGTAGTCAAACAACCATTGATAATAATTTCTATAAAAGAAAAGAAAAAGTGATTCATCCATATACTATAAGAAATTTGTGTAGAGAAATGGAGAGTTTTTAGTTTTTAATAAAAGCAAAAGAGAAAGGCAATAGTATAATAGATGGATTCTAACCTAATTGTGATAAGGTCTATATGTTGTGATTATGACTATGTTTTTGTTCACTCAAAAATAAACTTTTGTTGAATGTGACACAATTAAAAAATCCAAGTAGAATTAATTAACTTTTAGATATTCAAACAAGAATTTGTTGTTTAAAGAGAAAATTTCTTTTAAGAATAAAGAAAGTAATAATAATCAAGGTTAGAATTCATATGTTGCTCTCCCCACTTGTCAGTTTTATTTTTTATTCATATTCCAATTTAACTCTATTATATATTTTTATGTTTTGACCATAACTGTAGGGCGTAACCAGTTCCCTTCATATCAAGAAAATAAAAAATACACGTTTGACAAAGCACTTAATGCGTGAAGGGAAGGCGTCAGGAGAAGGACCCACCTGTTCTTTTTAAGACAGGGGAAAAGCACATGTTGATGCCACGGTGCCCACAACAATGTTATCTCATCTAACCAAGTGGGTGTAGCAGATTATGAGCCAAAGGTGAAGATTAGGTAAAATCATGGTTAAGTCACATATACATAGGCTCCGCTTATCTATGTGGTCTGTCTTGGATTTCAAGATAGCATGGTTAAGCAAACCGAGCAAGAAGGGTTACTTAAGAGTAACGCAAGGTGGCACGCTGGAGCTTCAAAAATGTGGAAAATCCTCCTTAATTTCTCTGTTCCACGTGTATATCCGAGCTCCAAATTTGATGCGGAAATAGTTTATTTTGGATTGTTCTTGACGTCCATTTTGAAATTGGAGAAAAGGAACATAAACCCTAATTCATATTGAAATATCCTTCATATTTCCTCCTGCGTGGATTTGGGCATGACGACGCAATGGTTTCTGGTCATGCGTAGCGGCATATTGTGTTATACTCCCTTTATTTCTGATTTAACTATTAAGAATGTGCCTTTATGTATTCATGCCCCTCAGGACTGTTGCATATGACATGTTTTTTCTTGTTTATGTACTACCATTGATCAGATGACCTTGTATATTATTCATTCCATCTATAAAGACTCACTGTCACCCATTTATTGCATTTTTTCCACTTGAATGGTTCTGAGATTATAGATGTCACAGGAGTTTTTTTTGAATTGTCCCTTAAGTATAAGATCGTTTCCTGTTCAGATTCAATGAATGAAAAATATTTCTACTCCTATATGCAGATTTTGCCTTTATTTGTAGCTTATATTTTTTCCCTCATATCCATCTCGGAAAAATGCTTTGATAGGTGTATAACTTTGAACTTGAGATATCTCATTTTTGAATCTTTACTTTTCCTTTCTACTATCTTAGAACAGTTAATATCATGCTTTTTCTTGGTACATATAATGATAGTGATCAGCTCTGATGATGAAAAACTCTCTTTACGTGGTGCTTGATAGCTGATTTCAAAGTGACATTTATTCATGTTTTGATTGCACAATTATCTTAGTCTTTATGATGATCTCATAATAATAATGGTGACATTTTTTTAGATTTGTTGTGAGAAATTGCTAAGTGCTTTGTTGCTGCACTATTTTCACTGTTTTGTTAGCCATACCTAATGTGCCCCTACATTACTCACTTCCATGACTGTGAAACTGCTGATGTTGTATCCTTCTCTGTTTATTTTCAACCGTAGTTAATTCCATGTTACCAAGAATTATTTCATTCCTTATTATATTCTTCGAAGCCTGAGGATTTCTTTAAGACTCCCACCCAAATTTGCTACCCTATCTCTATATAACGGATATTATAGCTCAGTTGGCAAGAAAAAAAAAATGTAAAGACACTAATTGTAGCTTATGTTGATAAATTTCATTGCTGTCTTAACATCTATTATTATTAAGAAGTTATGTTTAGCATTATTTAACAACTGTTATAGCTGTTTATTTTTTTGTCAGTTTGTTAAGTTCTCACTGTTCTAACGCCGATGTTACAACTAATATGATCCGCTTCCTCTTTATTTATCCAGATCTTCTGATACCGGGGAAATCGGCCTCAAAGTTACAGTCCCATGCCCTAAAATATTTGAACTACATAGTCATCTGTTACTTTATTTTGGTTCAGCTTGTTAGAATCATATCTTTGATTATTTACTTGCAAATGAATCCCGACTCATAGAAGCCTCTCAGAGAAAGGAGCATCGACTCCACTTTGTTTTCTGTGTTTACTACTGTTTCTTTCTTTGCCAACTGTGGGTATGTACAATTGAATGGTGGTCTCGTGTCGTTTCAGCAATTCCCAGGGCTTCTCTGGCTGTTAGTAATTCAGATGGCCCTTGGAAATACCATGTTCTGGCCTTTTGTAAGATTAATAACATGGGGATTAAGTTGTCTGAGGATATTCACAACAGGTGCTTGGGCGATCTTAAAAAACACTCAGAAATTATTTTCGTTTGGGTTTAAGCAAACGACGTGGATTTTGATGGCGGAGTGGGGATTGAACATTATTCAGTTGGGATGTTTGAGTGCTCTATAGTGGAACACAAGTGTTTTTCAGGGCCTCACTTGGACCCAGAAATTCTCAACCGCTGTTTTCTAGACATTTTCTTCTCGCACCACAGGCACTACTGCTGTAAATATGGTGGATTTATCTCCTACAATTATTGGGAGCTTTACTCGTATCGATAAATCGGCGACACGTAAAGTGGGCAGGTGCAGCAGGGACGAACGATCAGATTCTTTGGATGGATGCTCACCAGGGTGGACGGCCAACAAGCTCCCAATGGTAGTCATTGGGCTCTCGACCACTTGTAGTCGTTGATTGTCCAAAACAGGTCGAGGCTTTCCAAAATGGAAACGCCTACGACGTAAAAATGGATGCTTGCGATTGACACCAGAAAATGAAGAAATTTTGAATGGAGGAGGATGCTACAGATTGTTTTTTTTTAATGGAGGAGGATGGGAGGGATTTTTTGTTTTCAATTTTATAGGCTACTTAAGGTGAACTACATGAGTACTATGTTAAACATTTACTTGTTTGAATAATTTAGTTCTTTGTTTTTAGATGTTTTAAAATTAATTCTTAGTAAAAAATATTAAATGACATTAATTTTTATTTTTATTTATAGAGATATTAATTTATTTTATTTAAGAATTATCTTCTAAATAGTTATCTTGAACCAAATCTTAACATAGAAAATTTTTATGTATCTAAAAAATAAAAATATTATGTAGATTTTAGATTTTGATTTATTTAAAACTAATTGTTGGTTCATTTGAATTTTTTTAAAATAGAATGTAGTTTCAAGTTTAAGATTTTGAATTGATTTATATGCAAAATATAAAAATAGAATAAAATGTTGTTTATACATGTAGATTAATTTTTATTTTTTTAATTTAACAAACTAAATTTTTACTAATGTGAACAATATAAATTTAATTATTTTTTGTATTAACTATAAGGAGATCAAAATTTACATCGAAAAGTACAAAAAGAGGTAGAGCTTCAACCCATGAGAATCAAAGTAGCAGAGTTTAATGGCAGTTCATAACAAAAAATAGCAAAAAGGAGATAAGAGACTAACGCAGAATATCATCATAGGACTCAGTCCACGCAGTCCAACCCAAAGGGCCTTCCATCCAAACAATGTTCTTCTTCTCTTGGATTTGGGTCGGCATGTTGATTTGGTCACCCATAGTGTTTTTGTTCTTTTTAACCTCCTGGTTGAGCTTCTTCAAAGTCTCCTTTAAGATAGCAAGGTTATCCATGTGTCTTCTCCATTCATATCCATCTTTCATCTCAAACACAAACATGGTGGAATGCCCCATTTGAAGGAACCTCTTCAGCTTCTCTCTTTCAACCAGCATGTTGATAATAACTTGCGAGGATATTTTAAAATATGTGAGTTTTCGAAAAGACTCAATAAGGGTTCTAGGAGTGTCCTAATACCTCTCTTCATTTCTGCATTTCCAAACTTGCCAAAGAATGTTAGAAGACGGAATGCTCCAAAACATATTAGTGTCCTTTTTGAAACCATGGATGTGACCAGTGATAATTTCAAAAATATTAATGTATATTTAGGATAAGTGATACCAAACATAAGCCATATTTCTTTTGTAAAAGTATAATTGAATAAGATATGTCTGCAGGACTCAGGAAGTCTACAAATGCTACAAAATTTAGCAAAAGAAGGGTCTTTCCTTAAAGGGAGTCTGTCAAGTAACATAAGCCACTTGAAACATTTGATTTTAGGGTCAATAGCAATTTTCCAAAGTTTATCAAAGTAAATTTTCCATATGTGAGTATCCAAGTCAGTATACCATACTTTATTGACATGATTAATGATGGCATCATTAAAATCCATGATTTTATATATATTTTTGGCTTTAATTTTAGTCACAATAGTACCATCTGGCCATTTAAGATCCATAAACCTGTGAGAATCAACATGACAAGTAGTGGGGAGATCCTTACAGGCCTTGACAATCATATTGTAAGTCTTTTTTTGGGACAGAGGGATGTTAAATTTAGTCCTGAGATCCTCCCAACCAATAAGGTTGTCATGTTCAAAAAGACAGATAAGTTGAGAGATGCCCAAGTTATTCCAAAATTTAGCAGAGCAACCTTGGGGGAGGGCAAGAGGTTTACCTAAGAGGTGAAGATTCCACCAAATCGATCTTTATTATTAATTTTAATTAAAAATATATTAATCATATATTTAATATAAATGAAAAATAAAAATGTCAAAATACTATTTGATAATATTCATTTATTATTATTTATCTAATATACTTACTATTGTGTGTGTGAAAATTGTACCTAGCTGTAGACACAACACTTTAGTAAAATATTAGAGGTTAGCAAAATCGAAATCTGCAAGTAATTAATGAAACTAAGCTAACCAGGCGATTTACTGCCTTCTAGTAGGTGCAAGTCTGATGTTCTCAGATTGAAATCGAGATCAGTGACAATGGAACACCTAAACGAAGGATTTGAATGCAAAAGAATGAACAACTGTATGAATGCAGATTAATCTATTTTTTTGGATTTTGTATGCAATTAAGATGAAAAACTTGAATGAATCTAATCTAGAATGAATCGAAATGATATGCAGATTATTCTAAAAATGATATGAATGAACGAACGCTATGATATGAAAACTATGCAAAGATATGACCAACAATGAAAAATCTCACAAATCGCCTATCGCAAGTGCTTAATCCTTCAATCGCAAATTCGCCAGAGTAATTGTGCAAATTCGAGGGTCGTTAATTGTGAAGAGCCGAGCCTTGATTTTATAGAAATCTAGGGCTTGAGAATGCATTGAGAAAAGCCATAAATCAGTCTTGATAAACTCAGGTTGATTTTTGAGTTAACAAGAAATTAGAAACAGATCAACAAACAAAATCATGCAAATCAGGCAAAAAATAGCTTTTTAACTTAAATCAAAAGTTTAGATCAATTTTCAACTCAAAATAGATGTTGAGTTTCCAAAAGATAACAACTTGAATTGATTTTCTGATTTAAAGTTTAGCTGATCCTTCAAATGTGCATAGATAATTATGAATTTAATTTAAAAATAAAGTGATTTATCTTCAACTTAACTGATTTTAAATTTAAAACAATTGATTTATGGGTTAATCAATTATTAAATCAAACTTTTATTCAAAAACTATATTATTAAATATTGACAACTGACATTAATTAATTAAATAAGAATTTAATCAATTAGTCATGAGATTTTTGATTTATTGTCAAAATTAAATAATACAATTTAGGAATAAATTGAATTAAATCTAATACAATAATTAAGTGGCAGAATTAAATCTAATTAATTAAATATTCAGAATATTCAATTAATCAAACTTTAGAATAAATAGGATTTATCGCCAAATAATTATTAAATCAAAGATAATTAGGATAAAATAGGAATATTCAAGGAAATATCCCCCGATGCAAAATTTAGGATCAATCAATTAAGTCTTGATGATTTGATGTGCAAATGTACCTTAGGTTAGGACTTCGATGTTGATTTCGATCAATTTGTAGATGTAAGAGGTTAATGAACCTATAGCCCATTTTTGGGGTATTACATTTTGTCCCTCTATGAATTACTGTGTGAAGTGCAGTGGTTCAAAAATTAGTCTATGTTTGATGTATGAAACTGATTTGAAAGAGAAACTGATTGAAAAATTTGAGGATGTTAGGTCCTGATTGACCAAAGATAATGTTAACTATAGCAACAACGAACTGGTGATTACGAAAAAGTGTCAAAATGCCTGATTCTGAACCTTATGATTACGAAGAAGTGAGTGACCTGATTCCAGACCTAAATGTCTAGAGGAATCGTAGTGGTATCACATCTGAATCCTGAACAGCTACGAAGAACCAAGGAAATGACGCTAATGAACTGATGGCTACAAAAAGTTGATACAGTTTACAAGATAGATTAGGATACCAGATTGATATGGATCTCGATGAATCTGATATGCCCCAAGCAATGAGGTTTTTAGATGAATCAACAACTAGACGTGGTTGTTGTCTTGATTATTGAGAGAAGATTTGATTTATAGACTTGATTGATGTGCAATACCATGCCCCCTTCGGGATGAAAATCAAATTATGACAAGAAAAGTCAGTGTTAAGTGGTTTAGAAACATGTTAATTGATTTAAGAAGTGGTCATACATGTTATGCATCGTTTAGAGGTCCTCGAGACCAAGTTTGACCTGGTTTGACCATGAGTTGACCATGGTTGACCAAGCTGAAATTCGAATAGTTTAATGTTAGATAATCAGTTAAGTTGAATTCTGGATTTCTGTGATGATTGAAGGTCGATTATGCAAGTAGTCGGTTGTCCTGGGTCCGAAAATTTTAAATCACGATTTTGACACATAGTAAACGATCTCAGATTTCAATTTTGATCTTGAAAATGGGTTCAGAACATCAAAATTAGCCAGGGGTGCAATTTTCATGGAAAACAAAGAACTTTTGAAAATTAGGTCAAAAGCTATATAAGGGTCAAAAGGGTCATTTTCAATTCATTATTCACATTTGACTTTTGAAACTTTCATGGAGCCCTCTGAGCAAGAAAATGGTCAAGATCAAGGTACCTGTGTCTTCACACTATTTTGAGAGCAACCGACGACATCAGAGACCTCCACAATATGGACATTCAGTAAGTGGACCTCTGTGCCTCTTCGTAAATTCCATTTTTGCATGTTTTCAAGCTTTTTAGAACATTTTTTGTACATTAGAAATTTTTCATTTTCGTATGCATAGAAACTCATACGACAGTCCTCTGGGACTCATACGACATTTGATTTTTCTGTAGAGTGTCATCCCAAAACCCCTATAAACTCGTATGAGAGGGACGCAAGTGTCGTACGACATTTCATCGGGTCCCTCAGTTGTCGTATGGGAACAAATACATTGTCATATAACCATGGTTTGTCGTATGGGACCTTACTTAAACTCGTACGAGTTTTGATACCAGACTATATTGTCGTATGGAAAACAACAAGCTAAAAACACCCTTTTAGGTCAAATTTTTGAATTTTTTGATTTCATAAGCGGATTCCTGAGCATTTAATATACCTTCTGAGATAGTCAGCTTTTGAATTTCTATACTTTTAGCCTATTTTTCAACCCAAGTTACTAATAGGATACCTTATTTCTGTGTTGTGTAGGTCATCTATCCTGATGTCCATGTTTGCATCTCACACCCTGCCACTCAGAGACTCTGTGTGTCACTACCCGATCCGATGAGAGTACATTTGGCGTCATGTGGCTTTGAGTATCTGATCCGGTTACTTGAGATTCGGGTAAACCACAGCTTACTGACTGCATTGATAGAGCGTTTTCATTCAGAGACGCAAACCTTCCATTTACCTACTGGAGAGTTGACGGTCACACTAGAGGATGTGTATCGTATACTACGTATTCCATTCCATGGCCCACGTCCTGACTATGTGAGTTCGGGGAACTCTGGTCTACATGCTTTTAGGAGAGTGTTTGGCGATGACACACAGTTGACACAGTCGATCTCCTGGGAGTCCTTAGTGTAGAGATATGGAGATACGCATAGACTCAAGTGTATCATAGCTGGCATGATAGGTGGCATCATTATGTCTGACCATCAGCAGAACAGTCTCTTGATGGGCTGGGCCCCGATGGTTGCTTGTTTGATGGCGACACCTTCTAAGTTGGGTTGGGGTCAGTGTATGCTGGCTCATATGTTCTTTGAGATGCATGAGATTGTGTATCAGGAGAGCAAGTCATTTTCTTCAGGTGCACTAGTTCTTCAGATTTGGGCATGGGAGCATATCCCAGTATGCAGACCCATATGTCAGAGTCAGCGCTAGCCACAGGAGCCGGTGATATATGTATATTCTGGGTATGTGACACAGGTTCGCATGGGCATTACAGAATATTGGAGGCGTGTCCTCAATGATATGACATTTGTGCTTTGGCATCCATACTTACAGATAGAGGCCTGGCCTACCGCCCAGGAGTAGTTCAATTATTTCTTCCAGAGCCGAGTGTTGATTGGTTGATCCACCACTGTGATTGAGAGATTTATCATTACCAGAGTGTGGTGGCAGTATGGTATCATTCAGGATGCCCCATAGGACTACGCCAGATATGCACGAATAGTCTGAGAGATTGGCCTAGGATGGACAGAGCGGTTATCTTATGCTTTGTGTACATAGGAGTATAGTGGTATTGTTGGCAGAGACTGGGACTACCGTTCAGCCGTCATAGATACTCTCTATGATGGCTGTGTAGACCCTCCTTAATTTTTCGCTTGTTCTCTACTCCAACCTTTGGCTGATGATGTGCAACCTTCTCAACATTTTAACCCTTGTGTTGATAGTCTCTCAAAAAGGAATTTTCCACTTGCTCCCCCTTGTAGTAAGGATCCCAGTGATGGTATCGTCTGGATGGTTGTTTGATGGCATAGGAAAAATTGATCTTCAATCTCTCATTCCCCTCCACACGTTATGGTGAGTTGTCTATCCACACTTGAAGTGGGCTACTAACTTTGTTGCTAGTGTGTTGTTTATGGTCTTTTCTTGACCTTGTTGTAAATGACCTTTTTGGTTTGTATGTGTAAGGGCCAACACCCTTGTTTATGTTGTTAGTGTGTTGTTAATCCCTATTGACACCTAGGGGATGTGGTTGTGTAATGGACAACACCCTTGTTTTGCTACTATTTTACATCAAAAACAAAGGAACAATACTGACATCATGGATGATTAACATGTACTTTTCTTTACATGTCTAAGTATATGGATTTTTGTATCTCTTTAGGGATGAATGCATTCCTTATATGAAGCACACAACCTATCTTATGAAATTAATGACCAAAAATTAAGGAGAAGCATTGTAAGACGATTGAAAATATCTCACCCATTGATTGTTTCTTATTGGTTTTTTAATGACACCATTTCCTAGGTCCATGGTTGTTGCCTATTGCATTATTTTCTACCAATCATTTTATAATTTATTGTGAACAATAAATTGGGATTTAATTTAATTTTGGTTTCTCGCTAATATGACAACAAACACATCCATCACAACTGCCCCACAAACCACAAAGGGGTAATAGATTATGGAAGACACTAATAAATTAATTAAAATGATAATATTAAAATATAAAAAATTCCCAGTGAAGTATTTAAGGGTTCATTCTAACATTATCAATATGTTGATAGAATCTTTATAATGAGAACTCTAAACACAAATAAACCCAATTAATTAGAAATAAATTAAGTTTAATTGTTAATAATATTTAGAATATTAAATCAAATAATCATATATTATTTTTAAAAACATAAAGAATGATGTACTATTTAATTTTATGATTAAAATTGTGTATAGATTATTGAAGAATTAATATTATAATAATTCATATAATGCTAATATATAAATATGATTCTATCATATATTATTATTGTTTTTATATTTTTTAATGGGTAAGACATGGGAATAGCTCCCTTTGTATTAAATTAAATTAGAAATACTTACAATACTTTGTACATGATTTACATCAACCCATCAACACAATCCTACATTATGTCTATCTGAGATGGGAAAAACAAATCCCATTATTGATTAAAAGAGCTACAAAGTCTTCAAGATTGTCATTCTTGATCCCCTCTCTAAACAACATCAGAGATTTCTTAGCTTCTCTGCCCCTGTTTATATCCCTATGATAGAACCCATAACAAGATGAATGACATCCATATCAAAATTAAGTTGTAGTCGTTCCTTGCTATAATAAATCTTATGAATTTGATCCCCTTGCAATTGACCACCCACACAATTGTCTTAATAAACACATCCCACATCCCTTTCCTCTTCTTGGGACACCCTGAATGGTCTGCCAATCTATTGCTCTATGCCTTTTTCTAGGCACTCACAATTCACCCCCATTATCTCCCCTTGGGCCATTTTTTCAATCTATTCCCTTGCACTTCCATTCATCAGTCTAAACTACTTAAATAGCATATCAATCTCAACTTCAAACTAGCTCATTATGATCACCTAATATGTTCTACCTCTAATTTCTTTGAGTTGTGGATATGGCACCACCCCATCAATAAGGCCAACATTCAGTACTTCTTCTGGGCATTTGGTTTGATATCTCTCGTTATTAATCATAGAGGCTTCCAAGTAGTAAAAGTGTGGGACAATTTGTGGGTGGCTGATCTCACTTCTTGGGGGGCTAGTCTTGTCCTAGCTCGTATAGATACTCAAAATACAAACTATTGGGCGTTGGGCTAGGTCGTGGGGATACCCCATATAGAAAGAAGAAAAAAAAGTTTTGGTAAACAATTTGATTTTTGAATAAATTTGACAACTGTTTCAAAAATGTAATCAATTGAAAAAGTGGAAGAATTGAAGATCAATAGAAAAATTGGCAAGTTATAAATATTTCTATTAATTTTCCTCTCAATAAGAAATTTCATGACCTCAGTGCTCCACCTCTTCACACCCTTCTACCTTTCATGTGTGCCTATTCATGGGAACTATTTTCTCTATCATTGTATCCATTTTCTCTGCCATTCTATGGTTGTTCAAGAAATACTCTGCATGCCCAAGAAATAGAATAGATAGAGACATCGTGCTCAATGAAGATTTGGTGCTTTAGTTTTTTGTAATTTTAATGTGATTTAATGGTTGCACACTCCATTCTAATGTTTTCATAGTTGTGTTCATTGTTAAGAAATGATGAAGTGGAGTCTACCATACGGTGGAGGCAATCTCACTGTATGACCAGACCACCGTACGGCTGAGGCAATCTCATTGTATAGTGAAGAGAAACATAGGCACGATGCACCAGATCTAGCACTATGAAGAAGGACACCCAGGAACATGATAAAGATCTATTTGACCTCAAGGAGGTGGCTGATAAGGTGTCTGAGCTTGAGATTCATGCGGTGAAGATTCTCAGAGAATTTGCCTAAGCTTCTCTCCTGGCTGTGGGCTTGTCCTGCTTTTTTATTTTTGTCCCTGGTTCTGTTTTCTGGCTTTATCTATTGTCTGCTGGTGGACAATTGTTTTTTTGTTGTGGCTATCCTGTTGTTGTTTACTTTTAACGCTTTATCTATGTTAAACTTTTAATTTTGTAAGGGTTTCAGGGCCCCATTAAAACCTATTTTCCTTAATCAAAAACATAGGCACAGTGCACGGTGAAAGTGAGGTGGAAGTGAGATCTCACCGTACGGTGATTACACCGTACGATGAAGAGCTGTATGCGTACGGTGAAGAGAAGTATTCGTACGGTGAGGTGTAGATTGTGTGGAGATAGTTGTCCAGCCACATGGGTTAGATAGACACAATCCTTGGCAGACTCATTCGGTGATTGCCATGACCGGTACATGGCTTCGAGAGAAATCACCGCACGGCAAGACCTGGCGGAGGCAAAAGTGCCGAAGGGAGAAGTCACCATACGACAAGACCTGGTGGAGGCAAAAGTGCCGAAGGGAGAAGTCATCGCATGACAAGACCTGGGGGAGGCAAAAGTTCCGAAGGGAGAAGTCACCGTAAATGTGTACGGCCAGTTGCGTGGTGAAGGAGGAATTGGTTTGGCAGACTGTTTTGCCTGTAACAATTTCTTTACCAAATTCTGCAACGAATTACAGTGTGCATAAATGGTTGCAAGATTCGTGAAGAATGTGTGGTTGAAAATCAGGTTGATTGTAAGGCAATCTAAGCCTGTGTAACAATCCGGAGTGCATTGTATGTAAATCTTTTTTACTGTAATACAAAGTTGCTTGTTGGGTGGTGGGTTTTTCCTGAAAGGGTTTTCGCACGTTAAATTTGGTGTTTTCTCTCTGTGTTTTGTGTCTGGTAACTCCATATGTTATTGTCTTGCACATCTTTGAAATATAATTTCTTATTTCCCTGTTAATTTGGCATTCGGAAAGCATTTCCTCACTGTTGCTTTCCTAACATTCATAACCTTGACCGCATGTTGGATATTGATATAAAGAACTCTTTAAGTATGTAAAGTTTCAACACCATTTCATGGTTTATTATTTTTTTTATTCTTAATTTTGCAGCAGTTATATGGATCATTCAAAAATAAAAAGGTTTCTTTGATGCAGATTTATTGGGTTTGAGTCTGCTAATACAATTCCAGATCTGAAAGAAATCAATACACACATTTTTAGAAATTCTCTTTGTGAATATCGAAGTTTCAGCACTGTATTTTATGGTTTAATTTTAAAACTTGACATCCAAAATACAAATAAATTAATTAGCTTTATTTTGGAATATTTCTATGATTCATTTTCTGACTAAGATAGCAGATCTTTGGGACAGGCATCCTCAAAAAAATAAGAAGTTTGCACTAATAAAAAAATGAAAATAAAAAAAGGGCATGCTCAAAAAAAATGGTGGATCTTTACAGCCTTTACAGAAAATGCCAAGAGCACAAAAAACGTGAAACACTATTGTGTTTCTATTAATTGCAATCCCCTTTTTTAAATCTTTCTCTTGTTTTTCTCTCAATCCCTCCCACACCAAATGAGGGATTTTATTTTGCTCAATTTTTAAAAATTTTGCAAGCAGTAGCATTGGTAAAATTTATGATTTTTAACCAGCAATATATTGTATCCATTTTTCATCCTATTACAATGATCTTAATTGCAACAGCTTTTGAATTTTTGACCCGATTAAATCTGGAACTCATGAATTTAATTGTTAATTAAAGGTAGGAAAACGTAACTACATTAAAGATTGAATATGTAAATTTATTGTTCATATATATTTACCATCAATCCTTCTATAGGAGGTCATCCAAAACAACGGTGTAAGAAAAAAAATCCTTTACAATTCCTCTGCCATCTACTAATGTCAACACTACATATACGTTATTGCTCTAAAGAATCATCACATTCTTTATATGAAAGTGGAGAGTCTTCGATTATAATCGCAATGGAACTGGAGAATATAAAACATACAAAAATGCAGAGTCTTTTCTTACAAATGTGCCCATATATTCTTCGTTGTGGAATTCATATTTTTGTAGCTGAAGCAATAGAGGCACACTATTGGGATTTCTAAGCCTATTCCTAAGAAACACTGTTGTACATGAACGCGTATTGGATGAGGAAGTCTCTCTCGCTTTCCTTTCATCTATACCAAAATTAGCTGAAAAATTATCCTCACCTCCGTACCTATTCAGATCCTCAAAATCCCCATTAAATCTTGGAGCTTCTTCCTTCTCAACCACTGCGTCTTTATCACCATTATCTAAACCCAAAGTTTCATCATGCATCTCATAAGCTCTGTCTTTTTCATCGCCATTATGTGGAAGTACATCTGTCATTTCACCAGCTGCTTCAATTTTGATTCTATCATTTTATTTAGCTTCAACAAAATCCTGGTCTAATGGATCAATGTCGATCCCGTGGTGCTCTGCTTTGGCCTTTTCAGCCTAGTGAGCTCTGATCTTTCCTTCATCGTCTTGTACTAAATGTATAATAAGCCACCAATGTGTAGAGTTTTCAACATAGATCTAGTTAGAAAATAAGAAAAATGACAGCTTGCAAAAATAGAATAAAAACAGAGCAAATCAACAATGAAATTCTATCTCTCATTCTATGATTCAATTAATACAATATGCATAATAATGCATGATT
Organism: Chamaecyparis obtusa; assembly: GCA_027943335.1. Lineage (NCBI taxonomy): Eukaryota > Viridiplantae > Streptophyta > Pinopsida > Cupressales > Cupressaceae > Chamaecyparis > Chamaecyparis obtusa. The sequence goes on from BSBK01005394.1 coordinate 22,352, forward strand.
TATACAAAGTTGAACCACTGTTCAAAATAGCAAATTACAGTGAAGAGTTTCAGTTATCACCAATTAACATGAACAACTAACGGGAGTTAATATGAAATTAACAGCCTTTGTTTGGGCACAAACTAATGCATGAGAAAAGAAGATCCCCAGTTATGCAGATCAAGGCTAAAGTCAAACAAATTGTCAACCATGAACCATAAATTAGATAAATGATAACTAAAGTTTACTTATAAATCACCATAGAACTAATCTGGAGTGCCCTAATAAACTCATGATGTTGAACCTTGACCTCATGTATAACCAGCCTACCATCTTTCTTGTAGGATCGCAAGTGCACCCAGGGCATATGGCTTGGCAAATTACCTGTCCGCACCAGAGAAAGAAGCTCAAAGTTTTCTTCCTGTATGACACATGTTTCTCCGTAGGAAAGCCGTGGAGGGCCTTCTTCTCAAAACCCTCTTCCACATCATCATCTGCTCCAAATTTATTTTTCGCTGCTACAACAGGATATGCGCATTTCCCCATCGACAAGCTTATTCTCACAACTCGCGCATTCCTCAGCATCTTCAGTATTACTAGTCGGAGAAGAGCAATTTACTGGTTCTTTGCATAATTGAGCTTCAATATTTCCCTTTCCAGTCATTACGTCGATTCATTTTTCCAAATACTCAAACCCTGACTTCCCCTGCTCGATCATTTTCACGCTTGATTCAATGCAGGATTTAATCTTTTCATAAGACCTAGAAAATGGATGCTTGCGATTGACACCAAAAAATGAAAAAATTTTGAATGGAGGAGGATGCTATGGATTGTTTTTTTTTAATGGAGGAGGATGGGGGTGCCGTCTATACAGGGGCCAAAATGTACCTTTATTTGCATTTATTAATTAATTTAAAAATTGCAGCGCAGTGATTTTACGAATTTAATTTATTTAAAAAATATAAACAAATGGTCTAATCAGGTGCATTTTAGCCTTTGCATAGCCAAAACCGAGGATGGGAGGGATTGTTTTTTTTTTTTTTTCAATTTTATAGGCTACTTATGAGGTGAACTACATGAGTACTATGTTAAACATTTACTTGTTTGAATAATTTAGTTCTTTGTTTTTAGATGTTTTAAAATTAATTCTTAGTAAAAAATATTAAATGACATTAATGTTAATTTTTATTTATAGAGATATTAATTTATTTTATTTAAGAATTGTCTTCTAAATAGTTATCTTGAACCAAATCTTAATATAGAAAAATTTTATGTATCTAAAAAATAAAAAGATTATGTAGATTTTAGGTTTTGATTGATTTAAAACTAATTGTTGGTTCATTTGAATTTTTTAAAAATAGAATGTAGTTTCAAGTTTAAGATTTTGAATTGATTTATATGCAAAATATAAAAATAGAATAAAATGTTGTTTATACATGTAGATTAATTTTTATTTTTTTACTTAACAAACTAAATTTTTACTAATGTGAACAATATAAATTTAATTCTTTTTTGTATTAATTATAAGGAGATCAAAATTTACATCAAAAAGTACAAAAAGAGGTAGAGCCTCAACCCATGAGAATCAAAGTAGTAGAGTTTAATGGCAGTTCATAACAAAAAATAGCAAATAGGAGATAAGAGACTAATGCATAATATCATCATAGGACTTAGTCCAGGCAGTCCAACCCAAAGGGCCTTCCATCCAGACAATGTTCTTCTTCTCTTGGATTTGGGCTAGCATGTTGATTTGGTCATCCATAGTGTTCTTGTTCTTTATAACCTTCTCATTGAGCTTCTTCAAAGTCTCCTCAAAGATAGCAAGGTTGTCCATGTGTCTTCTCCATTCATATCCATCTTTCATCTCAAACACAAACATGGTGGAATGCCCCATTTGAAGGAACATCTTCAACTTCTCTCTTTCAACCATCACGTTGATAATAACTTGCGAGGAGATTTTAAAATAGTAAGGGTTCTGGGAGTGTCCTAATACCTCTCTTCATTTCTGCATTTCCAAACCTGCCAAAGAATGTTAGAAGACAGAATGCTCCAAAACAGATTAGTGTCCTTATTTAAACCATGGATGTGACCAATGATAATTTCAAAAATATTAATGTATATTTAAGATAAGTGATACCAAACATAAGCCATATTTCTTTTGCAAAAGTACAATCGAATAAGATATGTCTACAAGACTCAGGAAGTCTACAAATGATGCTATAGAATTCAGCAAAAGAAGAGTCTTTCCTTAAAGGGAGTCTGTCAAGTAACATAAGCCACTTGAAACATTTGATTTTAGGGTCAATTGCAGTTTTCCAAAGTTTATCAAAGTAATTTTTCCATACATGTTAGTATTCAAGTCAGTATACCATACTTTATTGACATGATTAATGATGGCATCATTAAAATCCATGATTTTATATATATATTTGACTTTAATTTTAGTCACAATAGTACCATTTGGTCATTTAAGATCCAGAAACCTATGAGAATCAACATGATAAGTAGTGGGAGATCCTTACAGGCCTTGACAATCATATTGTAAGTCTTTTTTTGGGATAGAGGGATGTTAAATTTGGTCCTGAGATCCTCCCAACCAATAAGGTTATCCTGTTCAAAAAGACAAATGAGTTGAGAGATGCCCAAGTTATTCCAAAATTTAGCAGAGCAACCTTAGGGGAAGGCAATAGGTTTACCTAAGAGGTGAAGATTCCACCAAATTGATCTTTATTAATAATTTTAATTAAAAATATATTAATCATATATTTAATAAAAATGAAAATGAAAAATGTCAAAATACTATTTGATAATATTTATTTATTATTATTTATCTAATATACTTACTATCAAATCTAAATAAATCTAAACCAAAGCCTAACCCTAATGTTAACCTTAACCATAATATAAACTTTAACCATAATATAAACTATAACTATAACTATGATATAAACCTTAATCTTGAATGCTAACCCTAATTGTAACCTATTCAAGCTCTATATTTAAAAATAGAAAGATTTTATGTATCTAAAAAATTAAAAAGATTATCTAGATTTTAGATTTTGATTTATTCTAAAACTAATTGTTGATTCATTTGAATTTTAAAAAAATAGAATGTAGTTTAAAGTTTGAAGATTTTGAATTGATTTGTATGCAAATACGAAAATAGAATAAAATATTATTTGTGTAAATTTTTTTTAAAAAAAATTCACAAGCAAAGGATAATCTATTCATAAATAAAGTAAATGAATTTTTACTACTGTAAGCAATATAATTTTTTATTTTTATTTTTTGTATTATATATAGGGAGATCAAAAAGAGAGATACAACAATATCAACCGAGAGTACAAAATAAGAGGCCCAGCCTCACCACGAACTCAGAGTATAAGGTAGATAAACATAGTTCTGAGAAAAAAAGAAGCTAATGTGAAACATCATACTGGGTGTCAACCCAAGCAGTCCACCCCAAAGAGCCCTCCATCCACACAATGTTCTTTCGCTCTTGGATTTGAGTTAGCATGAAGATCTCGTCCTTTTTGGACTTGATGTTCTTTCTGATTTCTTGATTGAGTCTCTTGCAGGTTCTTTCAAACATCTGGAGGTCATCAAAGTTCCTCCTCCATTCATACCCATGTTTCAGCTCGTAGACAAAGAATGTGGCATGACCATCTTTCAGGAATCTTCTCAGCTTTTCCTTCTCCATCATCATCATCATCGTGTGAACTTGGAGAATTTTTTTTTTAAATATGAGTTTTCAAAAAAACTCAGTAAGAACTCTAGGATTGCTTTGATACCTTTCCTCGTTCTTGCACTTCCAGATTTGCCAAAGAATGTTAGAGGACAAAATATTCTAAAATAAATTTGAATCCTTTTTAAGCCCATCAATATTACCAGTAATGATTTCCAGAATGTTCACATTTATAGGATAAGTAAAACCAAACATATTTCAAATTTCTTTAGCAAAAATACAGTCAAAAAGGATATGTCTACCAGTTTCAGGAAGCCTGCAAAGACTGCAAAAATCATTCATAGAACCATCTTTTCTAATAGGAAGTCTGTCAAGCAAAGCCAACCATTAAAAACACCTAATTTTAGGTTCAACAACACCTTTCCAAAGAATATCGAAATACTTCTTCCAAGACCCAGCATCAAGGGAGGAATACCAAACAATATTAACATGATCAATGATATTTTCATTATGCCCAATAATATTATAAATATTCTTAGCTTTGAGTCTGGACATAATAAACCCATCAGGGCATTTGCATTTTAAGTATCTATGACAGTCAATGGGCAAGTCCTTGGTAGCCTTGACAACCATATTGTAAGTTTTCTTTTGATTATTAATAAATTTAATTTTAATTAAAAATATATTAATAATATATTTAATATAAATAAAAAATATAAATGTCTTGAAATACTATTTGATAATACTCATTTATTATTATTTATCTAATATACTTACTATCAAATCTAATACATATTAGAATTAATATTTTATTAACTTTGGAACAAGACAGTGTTATGCAAATTGGACAATTTACAAAATACCGAATATATATCGTGTCTTTGATCAAATTGGAGTCAATATTAGAAATATAAATATAATCATTAACAATTAAGATAAATTCAATTCAACTCAATAGTATTATTGTACATTTAAATAAAACAAGTCATGCATTGAAGCATCATTTCTTTGTTTTTAATGAATACAAGTTTATTTTTCTCTTCTATTTGAAAAGATAAAACAAAATATATTGGACATATTTTTTTTATTTATAAGATAAGAAACATATTTAGTAAGAACCCAAACAATATGAAATGACTAGAAAAAAAATTCTTTCTTCTTGAAAATAAGAAGATTTACCTTATAAATAAAGAAATATTTGACTCAATTAATTTGAATTCATAAAAATTGAGATATATAATCATCTTTCTACCACTAAAACCACAAATAACACTAGAATCCAATTAAAATGGCATCTAAATGATAATAGATGCAAGTATGAGTTGGTTCTACTCCAAATTATGTAGTCGTCTCATTAACTATTTGCACATACACATCTCTATATATGCCACAACAAATTATGTAATAATAGGTTAAATGAATCTAGAAGTTACGTGAAATAGATTTTATAACAATTTTTTGAAGAATTTTGCCACTACATTTTGCACATACACATCTCTATATATGCGATAATAAATTATATAATAATAGGTTATATGAATCTAGGAGTTACGTGAGATAGATTTTATAACAATTTTTTGAAGAATTTTACCACTACATTTTTTTCTAGCATAATGATAAAATTCAAAAAAGTTATGGTAAACAATGATAAGGAAATAATATTTTATTTGAATTAATATATACATTTACACTTACCATAATCCTAAATACAACCTTAACCCTAAATTTGACTAAATGAGAGAGATATATAATTCTAAATCTAATCATAATTATAACCATCAATTTAAACCCTGACACTAAACCTAACCCTCACTCTAACCTTATCCCTAGCCATGTGCCCTAATATGAACCCAAAATAAATTATGATTTAAACACTTACCCTAACCCTAACCATAATTTTAACTCTAACCAGAAATCATAATTCTAAACCAAAACCCTAATTATAATTATAATTATAGTCCAAAACCTAACACTTAAATCCTAACACCAATCCTATCTCAAACCCTAATCCTAACATTAACTAAAATTATTATTGTAATCCTAATCATAACATAACTATAATTACTAATGTACCCCTACTCATAACATAACTCTTGCTATCATTCTAACCCAAAAATAACCCTAATTGTAATCCTTATCTAAAACCTATCATAATTCTTATTCTACCTCTAATATCATATATAACTCTTAACCCTTATCCTAAGCATAACCTAATAATGACCATAAACCTACCCATATCTCTAACCATGAAGTGAATAATAAAACTCACACTAACCCTAACACCAACCCCTACCTTAACTCTTTCCCATCCTCAACTCTAATTTGAACCCTAAATCATAGTCGTAATCATAATCATAAACTTAAAGAAAACCTTAACCCTAAAGTTAATCTTAAAAATTAATCCTAAGTTGGACCCTAACCGTAACCCAAACCATAATACTAACCAAATATAAATCCTCACCTTATCCCTAATTATAATTCCAATGTTAACCCTAATAATAATTTTAATCCTACCATGATGTGAACCCTAATATAAACCTTACCTTGATCCTCACTTTAATCCTAAGCCTAACCAAAGCCTAATATATTAACCCTAACTAAAATCTAATCTAAACACTAAACCTAAGCATAATCCTAACCCTAACCCTCATGCAATCCCTAACCCTAACCTTAAATATTGACCTTGATTTTAACCATAAGCCTAAACTCTAAACCCTAACCATAATCCTAACTTTAATCATAACAATAGCCTATACCATAACCATAAATGTAATTATTTATCTAACCTAAGAATGACCCTAAACCTAACCATGATGTGAACCCTAACTATAAACTTTACCCTGGTCCTCACTCTAATCCTAGCCCTAACCAAATCCTAATATGAACCCTAACTAAAACCTAATCTAAGCACTAACCCTAACCATAATCCTAATCTTAACCCTTATGCAAGCCCTAACACTAACCCTAAATATTATATAAACCCTAACATTGACCATGATTCTAACCATAGCCCTAAACTCCAAACCCTAAACATAATCGTAACTCTAAGCCTAACCATAACTATAAGGTGGACATAATATAAACCTAAACCCTAGCCCTAACCCTAATTAATACTAAGCCCTAACCCTAATCATATTAACTTACTCAACATATAACATTAAATCGTAACACTAAATCCTAAACCTAACCCTAATTCTATCCTTAACCCTAACATAATTCTCACACCAATATTAAACCCTAACAATTACCATAAACTCGACCTTAACACTAAACCCTAACCCTAATCATAATAATAAATCTAAACCAAAGCCTAAAACTAATGTTAACCCTAACCATAATATAAACTTTAACCATGATATAAACCTTAACCCTGAATGCTAACCCTAATTGTAACCCTAATCAAATTAATTTATTTAATGTGTTGTGTGCCTTGTGGTTGCTACTAGCTAATATATACTCTATATTTAAAATACATCAAGATGCATCGAGACGTCGTATTTTTTGATCATTCACCTTTAATATAGAGAAAAAATTAAAGTTGAAAAAATTCAACGCCTCGATGCATCTCGATGTATTTTAAATATAGAGTATATATTAGCTAGTTTTACTGCATCCTCGTAGATAACTATTTGATGATCATTTAATCTTAGGCTGCCAATAATGATTTGTCTTCGATTTTGGAAATGGCGGGAGAAGGAAATTGTGTCACGAAATTGATTGATGAACAAGATTTTTTTTGCTCAAAATTATGTTGGCCATGACTACCTTTATTAGATGCTCCAAATGTTTAAAGATTGCACATTTTGGCGCAAACATAATTTATTAATATGTGCTTTCTTATCTAGAATGAAACTCGAATGCACGGAAGTTGCTACAACAACAAATAGTTTGTGGGATAACATGGTGTTCAACATGGAAGCTGCAACAACAACAAAAGAACAAGTTAGGGTTCCACTGAGAAAATTTGTAATCCTAAAAATAAAAATTGACTTAGGGGAAGAGTGTCTACTCGTCGGTCGTTGCATCGTTCATTCCTTACTTCAACTTCAAATTAGCACTTACAATTTTGTCAAAAGAATTGCCTAGTATATTTTATGAATTATATTTTATTTTATTTTTAAAAAATTACAATTGAAAAATTTCTATGAAGTTTAATTTAAATTATAACTAGCACTTGCACCCACAAGGTGCAATGGTTTACCCAATAGCTAGATATGCTAAAAATATTATACTAATAAAATAATATTGATATGTTATAAATAAGCTTTATTTTGAAAAATGATGAATTTTTGTACTATTTAACACAATTAAATTATTGAAATGTTATTTATTTATGTTTAAATAAAATTGAAAGATAAGTTTTAAGTTTATATAAAATATTATAAATTTAAATTTATTCATTTAAATAATATGAAATATTTAATTATTGTTGTTAATATTTTAAAATAAATTATTACTATTATTTGACAAAAGTGGACAGGCCACCAATATATATTAATAAAATAAACTAGTTCAAGAGCTCCTTAGGGAAAGAACTAGTAAGAAAACCATGATTCTTAGCTCAATTACAAAGGAGAATATACAAACTAGATCTACTAATACCCAAGCAAATGGTAACTACCTGCAAGCCCAAACTTGCAGAATAAGACCAAAACTACACCATTTGGAATGTTCTAAAAGTATACATAATACAATAAACTGCCTTCGAATACACATAAAACAACCCCCATATAAGTGAGAAAAGATGGAGGAATGTTGCATTGTCCATCACAATCATGCTTGCGTCATCAGCTAATTGGCCCTTTAAGGTAGAGAAATTATGCATGCATCAACTCGGCACAAAATTATCCTTCCTACTTGTGGATTTTAAAAACACGGGAAAAATGATCCTTATTGCAGACAGACTTAAATGAGAGCCATGAGATACAACCAAAAACTCCATAACAAAAATTGGGTCAATTCCTTCCCTGCAAAAATGATTCTCAAGTCGAACATTGCAAGTTCCTAATTGAATTCCACGGGCACTAGAAGTTGTGATTTATCTTCAATAGTTGATTGTACTCGAAGACCATGGTCGTGGACTTCAACCAGACGTGGCATGGTGGGTGAATTTAATTCTACATTTTCTACCAGTTGAGAACAAGTCGGGTCAAAAGTTGCATTTGAATCCATCTGAATAACACCCCAGCCAAAAATGTCATCTCAGCCCAACCACCATAAAGTGAATGCATGTTGTCATGGGAAGAGGCCTCCCAATTTTCATTGAGGTTGGCAATGGTAGTCGTAGTCCAACCATCTCAAACTGCAAACAAATTGCCTTGGAAATTATGTTGGGAGTGGAGCTCTTGAGCATTTTCAAAGACTACCTGTGGCTGAACCAAAAATTCAAAAAGATGCCCTAAAAGATGTAAAATGGCTTGCGCCATAACTAGGGCATTATCCTTAACTGCAGATTCCAACTGGGAAATGACTAAAAGCTGCTAAAGATGAGAAATGTCAAGAAAATACAAACATTTTTTGATGCCATTGAACAAGGAAACAAGATTCTCATTAAATTGCAATGATTTCCTTGGAAAAATGTTACCAATTAAAGCTTTAACAGACCATAAATCATAATGCTTTAGAGTCATACTAATTTTGTTGTTCAAAAGAAAATTCGGCATGATAAAACTTTTTGCCAACAAATTTATTTGTTCCCATGATTGAAAAAGATCATAAGTATTCGCCAAAAACGAAGAGATAATCTGGGACGGGAACATAACCCAGGTTGTTTGAGGAGAGAGGCATTTTATGTCGATAATGTAAGCTGTCACATCATGACAAAGATGGTAGTGGAATTCGAACATACCTTCTAGCTGGGTAGACGAAACACATCCTTCAAATGGTGTTTCCCACTCTTCAATTGGGAGATGAAACCTATTGTATATTGGCCAATAATCTTCTATCACTACCAACACCAAGCTAAAATTGAAAAAATGAAGAAGGAAATAAAACTATGTGGAGTGCAAAAAACCTCGAGATTATTAATAAGAAAAGTAGGAGTCGTATACTTAATGTGAACCTGCCAAAAAGACTGGAAATTAATCATGTCTCGGCAATGTAGTTTGTGAGAGAATAAAATCATGACAGCTTGTGATTACAGAGGGTTCAACTCATGTGGAAGTCACTTCAAATCAAAATATTGGTCTCTTTAATCAATGCATAAGAATTAATAATACAAGTGGGAAGTCTGATAATGAAGTTGGCAGCAAATAGAAATTACCAATGAAATAATAATTATTTATGTTAAATAATTTTCTCAAAATCAATGAGAGATTTTAAGTCCAGGTAATCATTCCAGTCATTATAAAAGACGAGTTCAAATGAATACCTGCAATCCCCATATTTGCTAACATATCTTCCATCCTATTACCTTCCCTGTAAGAGTGTGAAAGATAGCATTCGCCTAGTGAATCCAAAATACCCCAAATTTTTTTAAGGACATATTCCAATTACCAAGAGTAGGATTTGCAAGTAATACAAGCATTAATAATGACAACAAAGTCTCTTTCGATGTGAATCTTGTCAAGACCCAATTTTTTTGCCATAGCTAATCCATGAAGAAGCACCAAAGCTTCCACCATATTATTTGTTCCATCCTGAATGCTAGAAAATTTGATGGCCAATATAGTGCCTTGATAATTTTTGAGAGAAATTCCAATAGCTGACTTACCTGAATTACCTTTAGAGGCACCATCAAAATTCAGTTTTACCTAACTAGGGTAAGGTGGAAGCCACTTAACTAAAGCCCTAATTGAAGATACATTGGGATGAAAGATAGGACCAGGGACAATGGGAAACTTAAGTCCCTCCCATTCAGAGATATCTTTATTATCCCATGAAGAAAAGATCTATTTACCTTTGAAGCTTTGAACATGTGCATTAGCTATTTATGTGATCGACTTATTCAAATTGTGAAGAGTAATTGGCAAGGAAGAGGACTACTGGCGAAATATACGCTTATTTCTCTCCCACCATAAGGCCCAGATGATTGAAGGAACACATTTCAAAATGACAAAAAATATTGAATTGTTATGAGTAGGCCAGGATTGAAATAATTCCCAAATGTTAGAAGGAAAAGGCAATGATAAGTTGAGTTTCTCCATGACACTAAACCAACATGCTTGAGAAATGGGACATTGAAGGAGGAGGTGGTCCAAAGTTTCAAGATGGTTATTACAAAGAACACATTGAAATGGTTGAGTAATATTAAGCCTCTGCAGTCTACCACTAGAAAATATCCTCTTTTTAAGGGACAACAATGAGAAACACCTAACTTTGGGAAGAACTGAAGAATTCCAATAGAAGGAGAAAGATCTTTGTTTTAAAGAAAAGGCATTAAGGGCTCTAACTTCTTTATATCCCCCTCTTTCACATAATATTGACCATCTTTAGCCAGAGCCAAAAAGATCATATCTTTACTATAAGAAATAAACGCAACTCTATCTTGCAAAACTTTGATGAAATAAGAAGCATGCTGAATGGAAATTGACAAAGAAAAAGGATCCTTCCAAAATGCATTACCTGAATGAATGTGCATTGCAATAACATAATCAATTAATTTCAAACCCCAGTTATCAATAAATATCTGACTATTTTTACATAATTGGCCATCTTGCAACAAGGGGGGAAAACCATTCCAAGAATCCATCCAAAAATTAACTTCCTCACCATTGTTGACTTTCCAAGAGACATATCTCAGAATAACATCTTGGGAGGCATACATGAAATTCCAAATTGCAGACCCCTGAGGAAGATCAAGGGTTGTAAGAATTCTTTCAGGGTTAGAAGAATCTAAATACTTTTCCTGTAAAAGTTTGCACCATTTACTTTGAGGAGAAGAGTACATTATCCAAATCAACTTGGCACCAAAGGCTTTATTTCAAGAGGTCATATCAAAAATAACTCCACCTCCTTGGTCTGGTCTCGCTGCCATATCTTTGAGAGATATAAATGGAATTTTCTTCTCCCCAATCATATTACTTTTCCACAAGAACTTTGTGACCAACTTCTCAATTTGATTGATTATTGACTTTGGCACTTGTAAAAATGACATGAAGTAATTTTGTATTGCTGACAAGACCCTTTTGATGAGGAGAATTCTACCTGAAAGAGAAAACCATCTAACTTTCTAGGCAGAAATTCTATGTTTCATTCTATCAGTCACCGATTGCCAATATGAGGGCTTATTTAGACCCATGAAAAAGGGGACTCCCAGGTAAGAAGAAGGAAAAGTTTCTTGTTGGAAGCCCAATAAATTAACTAGTTTAGATGCAATGTCCTCATTAGTATTGAAAACATAGATCTTTGGCTTTGCTACATTAATTTTCTGACTTGAAGCTTTACAACACATGTTGAGAAATGAATTAATGTGTTTAGCCTCTTGAATATTGGAGCTACCAAATAGAAGTGGGTCATCTACAAAGAGGGAATGTGTAGCAGACATGGAAGTTCCTACCATATGAACTCTAGACCAAATCCCTTTATCAAGGAAATAATTAATAGTTATGCTCAATGCTTCAGCCATGACAATAAAAAGAAAAGGAGAAAGTGCGTCTCCTTGACGAACCCCTTTGGTGGAGGCAAAGAAACCAGTTGGTGATCCATTAATATGAACTAAAAAATTTGATCCAGAGATGCAAGAAAGAATCTATTTACACCATTTAACAGAGAATTTGAACCATTTAAGAACTTTTATCAAAAAAGACCACTTCAATCTATCATATTCCTTCATCGTGTCAAGCTTGATCACAAAGGCTGAAATCTGATGGGAATTAATTGAGTGAAGAGTTTCATGCGCTATATAACAACACCCTCTGTTGTTTCCTTTCCCAAACCAAAACCCCTTTGTTCTAAAGAAATAATCTTTGGGATTAGATGTTGCAATCTAAAATAAATAGCTTTAGTGAAGATTTTGTAGATAATGTTGCAATGTGAAATAAGACGGATTTCAGAAAAAGATCGAGGATCCTTGTTTTTGGGAATAATAGCAATATTGGTAGTGTTGAAGTTTTTAAGCATGACAACATTTATATGGGATTCCTCAATCACATCTATTAGATCACAAAAAACGAAATCCCAACTTTTTTGAAAGAAAAGGGTAGTGATCCTATCAGGGCCAAGGGCCTTGTCCGGCTGCATGGAAAAGATAACTTTACAAAGTTCAAATAATGAAAAAGGGGCCAACAAAGATTTATTGTCCTACTCAGAAATAAGTTTTGGGATAGAATCTAGGACAATGGTCTCATCAGAAGACATGATTGAAGAGGTGACTGGGGGGGGGGGAGGGGGGCAATAGATTTGAAAAATACTTAACACTCTCATCCCTAATTCCTTGAGCATCCATTAAAATTTTACTTGAAGAGGAGTCCTTAATTGAGAAAATGGTGCTGGTTGCTCTTTTATGTTTACTGGACATATGGAAGAATTTTGTATTCTTACCTCCTTGTTTCAGCCAGAGCTCTCTAGATTTTTGCCTCTGGTACTCTTCCTCACATCTACAAAGTTCTTCCCACTTAAGCTGCAAATATTTTTGTTTAAAAAAAGAAGATTCATGTCCATTACAAATAATGTGTTCATTTACTTCTGCAAGATCTTTTTCTATCAAATGTTTATGTTTGAATATATTATTAAAGACATGTTTGTTCCAGAATTTAATCTATTTTTTCAAATATTTCATTTTCATGAAAAATTGATACATCTTACTACCTTCTTCTAGGGGTGTAGTTGTCCACCATTGCTGAAGTAAGAGGAGAAAATGAGGATGCCTGAACCACATGGACTCAAACTTAAATGAAGATTTGTTATGGATCACTTTAGCTACTATATTATCATCTAAATGCAACTAAATAGGAAAATGATTTGATCCTGAAAAAGGAATGATTTTAGATGAAATCTGAAAATTCTTAAGTTTCCAACATTGTGAAAGAAAGAAACAATCAAGTCTGACAGTAATTTGTAGGAAACTAGATCTACAGTTTGTCCAAGTAAAAGGTCCATTCTCTAGAATAATGTCAAACAAATTATCATCCTATATGAATTGATCGAAATCTTTCATGGTTCTTAGCGGGTGGGAGATACCACCTTTCTTATCCTTTGGGCAAGAAATGGCATTAAAATCACCTACCATAATGATATTAACTTATGCATAAAGTTGAATGCATAAGTGAAGTCCAAAGGAGAAACTTGTCTTGTGTTTGTGATGAACCATAAACATTTAATAAATTAAAAGAAAGATCAAAGTGCTCAATAGCTACCAACGGCCAATTGAAATCCTGTTTCAAGAGTTGAACTTTTTCTGACTTCTCTTTCCATAAAATAGCTAATCCTCCAGAAGCTTCCATACCTTGAACATGAAGGGGGTTCCATAAAGGCCATTTACCTAATATTTTTACTTATTTCTAAGAGGATAATTTTATTTCTTGAATTAGGACAATGGCTGCCTACGAAGAATCAAGTAAAGACTTGATTCTATTTCTCTTGTTAGAGGCATTCAAGCCTATGACATTCCATGTTAGAATCTTCATTGAGGACGAGGACAACCCTTGGTCCTCCTTGTCAATCTTTTATAAGAATTGAATTTATCTTCCAAAGTGGATTGAATGCCTGCTTGGATTTCTTCCTTAGTTTTAACACTCTTGAGATTTCAACCTTTAGTTTTAGGAGTCTTTTTCTCTAATTGGAGAGAAACAAGTGTTTGTGAAATAGAGAGATGTTGTGAGTAATCATAAATAGCATGTTGAACATCTTTAGCATCAAGGATCCCACCATCAGGGACTTTACTAGAAGTTTCAACTTCCCTAGTTTCCTTTAAATTTGAGCAAGACTCATGTTCAATTTTGTCTATCAAATTATGGTCGAAGATAGAAGGTAAGGAGCCTTGAAAGTCAGGGGAAGCGGGAGGTATTATATTAACTCCTTCGAAATCCTTCATAGAATTTTCACCCAGTCGAAGAGGTGTTTTATTGTTTGGGTGGACATGAAATTATTGAATATTCGCTGGCATAGCACCCATAAATTCATCTTCTAATTGAGGTCATTGAATGTTTGAGTCATGCTTATTTGGAGTAGGATTCATATCCACACAATCTTGCAAATCCATATTGTGAATAATCTGACTGGGAATAATTCCTTCTTCTGTTGCCATTTCATCAATCATTTCTGCATCCATAGTTATGGCAATACCATTGGGCGTAATAAAAGCTTCGTAATCAGAGACTTTTGGAAAATTTTCTAGAAGGTGAAGTAGAGGTTGATTAAGATTGACAAGCTTATGCACCAATAATTCAAAAGACTTCCTTGTGAATCCCAACTGTTTAGCATGAAGACCTTGTAAGTTGTTTATTGACATTTTCACATTGCTAAAACTCCCCTATTCCGAGTCTTTTACTAGGTGGAAGGAATTGAAGTTCGTATTCAAAATATCATCCATTTGGTTCAAATGAGAAATATCAATGGATTGGTCAAACAATTGTCCAGGTCGTAGGGTATCATGATTCTAATCATTCAAGAGATCTTTTTGGTGGATCCCTTGGTTGTGAAAAGGGATACTATAATTCTTGATAGTACTGATTACCAAACTTTGGCTAGGATCTGCAAAAAAACCTTAATGTTCTTCTTGCCTATAAATTTCATCAAACACATTAGAAGCATGAGATTCCATTAGACTCAAGACCATTTCCCAAAGTTTCTTCTCTGAAGGCTTCACTCCTTATAAATTATCCAAGATTGTAGGAAGATATATTGGTTTATTGTGAGGTAGAAAATCATGAACTATTTGCTCCATTATTTGAGGGGATAAAGCTACAAATTCAACTAGTTTTTTTGTATTTTTTTTGCATATTCTTCTTTATAAAATCACCCCTTCCCAAGAAAGGAATTTGATGCATGCATAAAACTTCCTGTTCGCTATATCCAAAGTTTATACATAAAGTTTAGGATATCAAAAACCTATTGGGATTTAATGTTTTTACTAAGTCTGAAGAAAGTATTATGAAATGGAATATTTGAAGATCATAATCCATTGTGCTCAGATCTCCTTTCTGATGCAAACAAGATCCGCTTCTAAAGAATCATTTTCCCTATGAGACTCACTGAAATCTGATTGTTTATCATAAATGAAGGTGCATAAATTAGGTTTTATGGCATGATATTTACATACAAAATCATTAAGCAAAGTTTATTTCTAACATTGAGATGCAAAATGACCAAGATGATTGGAGAATTTATCCACTGTACTCGCATCTTGAATAATAACAGTCAGTATCCATGAGCCCCATTTTGAAACAATGGTGATTTGCGAAGGCAAAGGATTAGTTGAATTAAGTAATAGGCAGACCCTACTTGTCAAATGAGGAAATTCATGTGGGATAAGGTCATGTTTTAGAAAGATTCCCATCTGATTAACCAAAATTTCAATAATCTCTGGATCCTTGTATTCAAGTGGTAATGAGGGGAAGACAACCCAGAAAAGCATGAATCAACACAAAGAGGGATCAAGTTTAAAATTTGGGATCGAAGGGATGGTATGGAGGCCCGAACCATTACAAAACCATCATTTGAAGCGGTTTACTGAATCCCCAAAATCTTTTGAATCGAACATTGTGATAAAGAATTCACATTTTGCATCAATGTAAAAGACCTCTTTCACACCTTTCCAGGTCTTTTTCACCCAATGAACTATATCTGAAATTGGAAAAGATTTTGAATGGAACATACCTAGTAGCGCAACCTCTCGAGGATATGAAATATGCGATGTGAGAAAGTGCTCAGGTAATGAAACCTGATGAAGTCCCTCTATTTTTTGATCTAGCCTTTGCCGAAAGACTTGCCCATTTAGGTTATGCAGAATCTTTTTTCATCATTCAAATCTAATTGCTTTTGGACTTGAGAGAGCTCTAGTACACTCGCCACCGACTTTCCATCATCATTTTTTGTTGTGAGGTTACTTTTTGGAGGAAATTTTGGGAGCCCTAGGTGATCTTTTGAGGGCGGACTTGCAGAGCTGGTAGCCATGGATTCTGCAAGATCGTGGAAAGAAGCAGTAGGAGTTGTAGGCGGTATTCCTCCACAAATGTCGAAGATAGGTTGAGGCTTCCAGATCAATCTTCTTCGCGTGAATCTCTGAAATCCATTGCGCCTGAGCCCACCTCTGTTGAAACCCTATTTATTTTTATAAGAATAATGCCTATCAATCTTTTGGTAAGGAATCCGGGTGTGGTTATGAAAATGTCTATGTACTCGATGTGGTGGAGGTAGATGGGAGTGAGAGTTTGCGGCCTCATTGAGGTCTGTAGTGAGGAGCAGCATGTTCGCAAGCCCTCTGCAAATTTCATCGTCCTTCATCCCTGAGCACCATTTTTTTTAACAATTTGCCCTGAGTAGAGATAATACAATATAAAAGATAGGGTTACAAAAGATAAATATTTTATTTAACACTATTAAATTAAGGACACTACAATATAAAAAAGAGTAGTAGGATATAAAATTATAATAATTTATTTTAAAATATTAACAATAATAATTAAAATTTAAGTATTATTTAAATGAATATACATAATGATTTATAATATTTTAAATACATTTAAAACTTATCTTTCAATTTTATTTAAATGTATTGATAAGTTTTTAAAAATGTAACTTCAATGATATATTTATATTAATTTGATAATTATTTACAATTTATCTTTTGGGTGACTTTTATTATGCAAAAGTATTTAGAAGGGAATTAAAATGTTATTATGGATTGTACTATTTTATATACAATTTTATTATTGAAATGTTATTTATTTATTTTTAATTTGTTTCTTACATATAATACATTTTAATAAAATTGAAAGATAAATTTTAATTTTTTTAAAATATTATAAATAATTATATATACTCATTTAAATAATATTTAAATTTTAATTATTATTGATAATATTTTAAAATAAATTATTGTTATTTTATATCCTACTACTCTTTTTTATATTGTAGTATCCTTAATTTAATAGTATTAAATAAAAAAAATATTTTAAAAATTTATCTTTTGTAATCCTATCTTTTATATTGTATTATCTTCATTTAATAATCTTAAATAAAAAAATATCAATTCATATGATATAACAAATTCCTTCACAAACCACAAAGGATTGTATATTTGATCCAACAGACACAGTTGTTGTCGTGTGTGCTATATTGGTTATAGGACTAGCTAATTTGAGGAAGGCAACATACCCAAATGAAGAATATTGCATATAGACTTATTTGATTGGGAACTTTGTTTGACAAAATTTATTTGAAGGCAACCTGTTTTTGAATTTATTAGAGATATTGTTGAACTAAGGAGGTCATAAATTGTATAATTTGTTTGTAATTCTTCTGGTTGAACACACATGGTTGCAATTGATGCAACCTGCATAAGGTGATATTGTTAAAAAAATGAATAAATCTAAATAAAAAATCAT
Source organism: Chamaecyparis obtusa (assembly GCA_027943335.1). NCBI lineage: Eukaryota > Viridiplantae > Streptophyta > Pinopsida > Cupressales > Cupressaceae > Chamaecyparis > Chamaecyparis obtusa. The sequence goes on from BSBK01005394.1 coordinate 40,502, forward strand.
AGCAGATTAACCCTACTTAATTATCTGTATTATTTCCAAGGGAACTGTCCTTTTAGTGCAGGATCAACCATCTCAAAAACCTTATGTTTATCTGTAAGAGGAGGGAAAACGTAGTTGACATATGAAATGGATGATAGCGAGAGTGATTACACATGATAATGGTAGTTGAGCTTGATCATAACAAAATTGTGAAGTTGACAAATGCTGCCTAAAGTTTAAGTTTTCAAAACTGAAACAGGGGTCTTAAAAACTTGCTATATATCTGTGTAGGAGTGAAGAAATCTGGAATATAATTTTTGTAGTCATTATAGATACTTTGAACAATTGCCTATAGAATTTGGTTTTCATGAATAGATTAGAAATGTACACTTGGATTAGAACAAGAACCTACATAATATACATTTACATCTGCAATAAGGGTATTGAGCATTAGAGAAGCTTCTTCAATGGGACTAAACCTAGATCCATCGAAAAAACTAAAAAATCCTCTTTTAGAGTTCTTTTGGTGTACAAAGAGGTCTCATACAAAATTTGTGCGACGAAACTCCATCAGGTAGCAAATTGAAATCAAGCATTTCTTTCTCATTTATCTCAAAATTGAGAAGATTATTTTCATCTGTAACATATGTATTAAAATTATTGTTCGTTATCTTCATTGGCTTCTTTCTCAACTTGGCAGAAACTGTTGTTGCACCATTGCTTTTCAACTGTGAAGAATTTACAAATGGGTTTTTAGAGGTCTTATCCTTTAAAAATTTGGGATTCTTTGTTGAACAAGGGCGCCTACTTTTGAGATTGGCTTCTCTAGAAAATACTGCCTTTTTCTATTTATTATGACTTGGCATGCCTTGCAATTTGGTGTCTTTGAGGGAAACTGTGGGAAATGTATACTTTGAAATTTATGGTTCTGTGTTACTAGCCATCAAGGTGCAAATAGAGCAGCTTTAAACACTACTCAATACACATACATTTATGAGTTTGCAAAATTCACACTGTAAAAGAGGAATATCTACTAAAAAAAAATGAAGTTGAATGCATACTTTAAAAAAATGAAGTTGAATGCATTATATGCACTGAAACACATTACTAAGTTTTTAAGGAGAAATCATTTCGTATTTGATTTACATTTTCACTTGCATCCAAATCTTATTAGAATAGTCAACATGTCATTCATTTGGGACAAAAATTGAATGTGAAAGGTATGGAAATAACTGAGGAACGAGAGTACGAAGTGCACATTTAAGGGCAATACAAATATTTGTCTATCTTTTCATGATGGACTAGTGCCAATACCAATGAAAGAGAGGGAGAATATCTTGGGACAGTATCTTGATTTTGGAAATTTTAGAGGTTTGGGGGGTTTGAGTATAACTATCTATCAGTAGAGATATAATCTATTCTTTTACCCTAGCATCCTATTGTTTTTCTAAGAAGCTTGAGGTATGTATCTTAACTTGTATAATAGTTTGTTGGGGGTATTGATGAAATAGTAGAGTAATCTTGTACTTGAGGTAAATACATGTTTCAATGAACAATAAACCAATGTATTTAGAAATAACTGAAATTTTAGTTTTGCAAAAATGACATACTGTTGAAGGTAGCTGATTGTACTTGGTTTTTGTAATTTTTTGTGTAAGAGTCAGCAGTTGCAAAATCAATATTTTTTATTTGATTGTTGATGAAGAAATTTGGAATCTACTTTTTGTAGGTAGTATAGAAACCTTTAAAAGCTGCCTGTAGAAGGTGTTTTCCATGATTTGACATGGGCAAGCATTTTTTCTATTCACACTGCTTATAGGAGCTAATCTTGTAATGGTATTCACTCTAGTGAAGACAATCTATAGGAAAACCAAAAAAACATGTATGGTTAGAGGTTAAGTGGTTTCCATTAGAACAAAGAATCAACAAGATAGTCACCATACAATTCACATTCACAGAGACAAACCCATTTGTCATAGTTATCATAGTTGTTGAGCAAGGTAATAATGATCCTAGTGTTCTGATTTCTAAATATGTTTGGAAATATTAGAAAATATAAAACGTATAAAATTACCTTTTTCCAAAAAATGAACGAAGAAAATATGCAAACCTTGCTTGTACATTACTATAGAAAATTGATTTTGAATACGAACAGGTACCACATGCTTCAGCTGATAGTTAGAATTTGGATGTGCGTGCAATGGAATTTGATCTTCTTGGTGGAAAAAATTGTAACTGTAAGATGAAACATGTGATACCTTTCCTATGTAGAATTTTTTTCTATGTCATATGGCCTTTTGGAATCAGATTCCAAATACCTTGTAGAACAGATGGAGTCAAATAGAAGCAACAACTATTGCATCTTGGAGACATTGAACTGTTCAATTAGAATCATGTGGACAAGTCATTGCGTTTGATTATATATTAGAAAGGTAGGAAGCCATAATGTTTGATTTTCATGTTGAAAGATTGAATCAATGAGCTTTGGCACATTGAATTTGAAGGGTAGAAACCATTGTTAAGTGTTTCATACCTTGATTGTTGAGAGAGAAAGATGGACTAATTGAGCTTCTTCTTTTTTCCTTATGATTGTGTATGGATTCTTTTGCATTTTGGAGTATATTTCAAATGATAAATTTGGTTTAATATGAAGGGTATAATGATTTGACTCTCTGAAAATTATTGTGAATTTCAGTCCTTGCCTTTCTATTTTTCCAACATTGATTGTTTATTTTTGTAGGGTAAGGCCTTGCGATTTGTGAATGGTTAAAGCCCATGCCATTTTCAGCAACATCTTCCTTCGTGTGCCCAATGAGAGAGGAATTATTGGTATTAGTTTAGGATCATTTGTGTTCCATGGTGGCCCATTGTAATTATCAATCCTTGTTGTAACGTACATTGGAATATTAGGGGGTTTGGAACCGAGGTTGTAGACAATATCAATTATTTTTCCTAGTGCTCCATTTATGAGGTCTTCTCGTGTCCATATGTTTGTTGTGAGCATGATGCGTTGACCTTTGCACAGTAGAATTTATTTTTCAAGTTTTTCATCAGTAGCTGCATATTTTATGTTGTTTCTAGTGGTTGTTGCTACACTTATTGCAATTGGAGAGTTCAATAGTTTCAACTTTTTTTGTTGTGTAGTTTGACTAGATCGTCTGTGGAAAATAGGTGGATTGATTTGTCAAATTATTCCTTCTCATTTGATGTAAGTTGTATGTTTGTGTGTGTAGTGAGGAGCTCCCAATCTTCTTTTGTTGCTTTTGCATTTTTTATGTTGTGTAGCAGTTGATGAAATTGTGCCTACACTATATTGTCACCTTGTTGATGGAACATTGTTCATAATTTGATGATTGTCTTAATTTGATGCCACATTTTTATGGCGGTAGAATGTGATGTGTAAATTGGTTTGTCCATGACTGGGGCTAGTTTGGAAAGGTCACCCACTAGGATTATGGAAAGTCCACTGAAGCATACTTGTTGATTATGAGGAAATGCTTGTCCTAGTCTACTGTCTATTTTGAGTAGTAGCTTTGGGCCAATGGAGCTTAACTCTTCAATAAGAATGTATCTTATTTCCTTTAAATCCTCTTGGAATGTTGTCAATGTTTGTCCTTGTAGTTGTTGCATTTGTTTAATAGGAATCCTGAGCATAGAGTGTATAGTGGATGCATGTAGGTTGAATGCGGAAAAACCTATAGGAGCTAGCATGAGGAGATTCTTTTTTTGTCGTTAGACATTGTCGTTTAGTACAATTATTATGAAGGCAATCAAGTATGATTTTCCTGTACTAGTTGTGCCTTGAATGATCATATAGAGTGGTTTGGTAGATACACATTTGTTGTGGTTTTTAATTATTGTGAGAGTTTCTTGTTGGTCTATTGATAATGTATACCTTGGAATGTTTAAGTATGATAGGATGTTCTCACCTTGTGCACTTGTTTTTTTTTGTATTTATGAACTGTGTTGCAATTTCATGTAGATGTTGAGGTATGCTAATTTGATCCCATTTTTTGTTCTTGTTGTCAAAGTCATGTCTTCCAAGAATGTCAATTTCATTGAAGGCAATATTATTTGAAGGGCCCATTTGTGATAACAATTTTCATTCATTCATCTCTATTATTTCTTGCATGCTTGTGTCATTTCTCTCCCCCTCTTCTTCTTCTTCTTCTTCTTCTTCTGAGTTTTCTTCATTTGGGGTAATGTGTTTCACATGCCAAACATCATATCTTGTTGCATGCATGTTGTTCCAATTTTCAATTATTGAATCTTTAGTGAGTCCAATGTCATTTTCTATATAATGGAAATGTTTGTATAAGAGGAGCTTTGTCCAGCAGAATATTTCAAATTTCTCTGAGTCGCCATGTGGAATATTGTAGAGCTTTGGGTAAACATTGAAAATGGCTTACACTTTTCTTTCTTTCTATTTACAATGTCTACGGTTTGCAGAGTAGGTGTAAGACTGTGTTGATTTAAGAAGTGTTATTGTTTCAAGCTCTGGAGGTTGTTGAATGTATCCCTACAAGTATGTATAATATTGTTTTTGGTTTGTTCTTGATGTGTTTGTTAGTAGTTGAAACATTTTTTCATCCAATATTCAAAGATGTGAAAGAACGATTGCAAACAACAAGAGGCAGTTTTGATGCATGTGACATGTTTCTTGTACTCCTATGTCATGCTCAGCTACAATCTTCGTCATGAATTTCCTGTATGTTGTGAGAGATGGGATATCTTCTTGTTGTGTTGTACATATTCTTTGTAACATATTAGTGTAAGTACATGATGTTCATTCTTCTTTTGATGCATATTTTGCAATGTATTTGAGGACAAATTGTCATGAGATAACAGGATGACAATCTATGTTGGCTCTCCAAATTGATAACATTTCTCGATTGTGTATGTTAAGCTTGTCATCATTTCTTGCAGGGTCATATTTTTTTACCATTCTCATCACATGAAATAGTAAAGCTGATATTTTCTTTCCATGGAGCTTTGTATCAAAATTCAACTTTTGAACCCTTATTTCTTAAGCATGTGTCTTCTCTTCATTTTGTATGTCGTTGGACCCAGTTAATTAATTCTTCAAAGTCATGAGTTGGCTCAGTAGTGAATATCTCATTTTTGTCAAGAAAGCATGGATTATCTAGTGGAGATAGAAATGTTGTGTTATTTTTGTGTGATGCCTCATGAGGGTTCCAAGAAGTAACATATTTGTCAAAAAGCATTCATGCACTTTCAAGTTCTGCAACATTGTTCCAATCTAGTTTATCCATATCAAGTGCATTTTTAATCCAAATAACCCCATGTACATGTGCAATACCTCTATGTTTCCATTATGTTCTATACCAATAGTTTTCTACATGTAGGAGTTTTTCAAGGACTTCTTCAATAAATATTGTAAATCATTAACACAAGTACAATTCTACGTTATGAGGGTTATTGATTATGTTCTCCATGCACTATCTATTTGATAGCATTTTGGGGGTATTATCATTTGACAACAATTTATGTAAATCTAGCCATTTAGTATCTGTTGCACTCAATATGAAGAAAAGAGTAGGTGATCATATTTGGTTGATCATGTTTGTCGACTTTTCTCATTTACTATTCCAATGTGGTCTTATACCTTGCATAGAAGAAGCAAAGTGCATGAGATCCTCTACAAGTTGTTTCTTTGGAAAAAATTTAAGGTGTGAATGAAGGTTTTATATGGGTCGGGTATGTTTTCTTCTTCATTTCTCTTGATGAATATGGATGAAAATACTTGGCTACGATGTCTGGCCATTAGATTGAAGATAAAATATAGACAACGGGGGTGCCTTCTAAATCTTTTGTCATGGAACCTCATTAAGTGTAGTAAAAACTCATGTATGTGCACTTCTCTTAGTCGGGGCTACATGTGCTATGCAGATCCATTTGGGAAGAGAGTGGGGAATTCCATATCTAGTAGACCCTCGGTGTTGTATTCATTTATTGGAGATGACCCCATCTCTAGCCAATTGATAATGTCGCTTGTGTTGTCTTCAAGTTGTAGTTTTTGCTTAATAATTTGTAGCTCACAAGTTATTTTTGGTTGTCTAGTCATAAATGACAATGTGTATACCATTTATTTTCATTAGGGTCTTCATCGATGCCCATTTCATTATTTGGCATCGTCGTTTCTTCATTTGTTTCAATTCTTTTGAGCACTTGAAACATTTGTTCTTATTTCAGGGATCTTTTCTAGATACTCATCATAAATAATAGTGTCCTTATAGTATGGGTCATATTTCCTTTTGTATTACAATATATCTATAATGTGTCTTTTTTTCACATAAAAATAATAGTACTGACATGCTGTATACAGTCTCTGAACTATGAGTATATCTAGTTCTTGTATTCTACGTGGAAGCAAGTTTGTAATGTTGTTTATGTCTTGTACAAAGCTTATTGTGTGACCACGATATTTATATTGGCCTCCAAAGTTCTAAGTTACTTGCAATATTGGGTTGACTCTGACGATAAGCATTTCTTTCTCTTGGCTCAATCTTTTGAGTATAATAGGTTTTTCTCCTAGGTCTATGTTGTTCTGGGTTGAAAATCGATGTATAAATTTCTCATGGAAACATCTTTACATGTGGGTGTTGTGTTTGATGATTGGAAGTGCATGTATAGGTAAAATTATTTGCATATAGTGCATGTTCATAAGTTGGCTAATGAATCAATCCTTTAGCGGAATTGTATGTTCACCATTGTGTAGTCATTTATGTGGATCATTCTTTCTTGTTTGTTCCTTCATTCTTGTAATGGAGTTTGTTCAGTTTCAAATGGGTGCTCCTCTACTGTGCTTCTATTTTTTGTGAGGGAATTGAAACTTTCTCTAATCTTTTAGCTCTTCTTCGAACAGCTATCACCTCTTTATTACGGGCATAGTATTCTTGATTTATTTTTCTATTTTTTTATTTATGAAGCTCAAAAATTGGATTTTTGGGAGATGGTTTTCGATGGGAGTTTCCATATGTTGCAATCTATAAGTACAATAAATTGTTTTGTTAGATAAAACATTGGAAAACATTGGAATAAATACACATATGAAATCAAGGTTTAATTACAAGGTGGGCATTGTGTGGTTAAATATTGGTATCAAATTGAAATGCAACCAACACTCAATAAACCATTAACTCAAGAATTTAGCTATAGGAGGCCATATCAAATGAAACAACTAAATTCCCAAAAGTGGCTTATTACTTCCTAGTTGAAGTGAGTTTAATCCTTTTTATGATGTTCATCAGATTGGAATGAAGGATTAGTGACTTGACTACTCCAAAATGGAAGATTCAAATGCAATGTAAAACTAGAAATGATCTAGAATTCAACATTAATAATGATAGAATGAGATTATTAAACTATAATGGATGCAAACAACTAGTATTCTAGGATGATAATGCAAGAAACTATGCTATGATTAACAATGCAAGAAAGAAAACTAGATTTAACAATGCAAGATTATGCTATCAATGAAGTAAACTAAGAATGCAAGAGAGCTATGAGAATATAATGAAAGAAACTAAAACACGTATATAGTTTGATTACAAAATATGGTAGAAGCTCACTTCTTCAAATTTGCAACCAAAGGCTCACTAAGAATACAACAATGAATATAGATAGGATTTCACTGCTCCAGACTTGCAAATAGAGGCTCACTACTAAAGTAGCAATATACACCAACAAACTTGTTAGTAACCCTTTGTGCTTCATCCATTCGTCCATCTTGAATAGAAAAACCATGAGGATAAGTCGATCTTTGGCCCATATCTCTCCATTAACCATCATGGAAGACCCATTGAGGTATGTAAGTCGAATTGAAACCCATATCTATCCATTTTCCATTGTGAAAGACCCATTGAGTTCTGTAGTGAGGAGCAACATGTTCGCAAACCCTCTGCAAATTCCACCGTCCTTCATCCCTGAGTGTCATTTTTTTTTATAATTTGCCCTCAATGGAGATAATACAATATAAAAGATATGATTACAAAAGATCATTTTTTTAAATAATTTTTTTACAGAACATTATTAAATTAAGGACACTACAATTTAAAAAAGAGTAGTAGGATATAAAATTATAATAATTTATTTTAAAATATTAACAATAATAATTAAAATTTAAGTACTATTTAAATGAATATACATAATGATTTATAATATTTTAAATAAATTTAAAACTTATCTTTCAATTTTATTTAAATGTATTGATAAGTTTTTTAAAATGTAACTTCAATGATATACCTACATTAATTTGATAATTATTTACAATTTGTCTTTTGGGTGACTTTTATTATGCAAAAGTATTTAGAAGGGAATTAAAATGTTATTATGGATTGTACTATTTTATATACAATTTTATTATTGAAATGTTATTTATTTATTTTTAATTTTTTTCTTACATATAATACATTTTAATAAAATTGAAAGATAAGTTTTATTTATTATTTAAATATTATAAATAATTATATATATTCATTTAAATAATATTTCAATTTTAATTATTATTGATAATATTTTAAAATAAAGTATTGTTATTTTATATCCTACTACTCTTTTTTATATTGTAGTATCCTTAATTTAATAGTATTAAATAAAATTTTATTTTAAAAAATTATATTTTGTAATCATATCTTTTATATTGTATTATCTTTATTCAATAACCTTAAATAAAAAAATATCAATTCATATGATAAAACAAATTCCTTCACAAACCACAAAGGATTGTATATTGGTTATAGGAATAGCTAATTTGAGAAGGCAACATACCCAATTGAAGAATATTGCATATAGACTTATTTGATTGGGAACTTTGTTTGACCAATTTATTTGAAGGCAACCTGTTTTTGAATTTATTAGAGATATTGTTGAACTAAGGAGGTCATAAATTGTATAATTTGTTTGTAATTCTTCTGGTTGAACACACATGGTTGCAATTGATGCAACCTGCATAAGGTGGTATTGTTAAAAAATGAATAAATCTAAATAAAAAATCATAGCAGATTAACCCTACTTAATTATCTGTATTATTTCCAAGGGAATTGTCCTTTTAGTGCAGGATCAACCATCTCAAAAACCTTATGTTTATCTGTAAGAGGAGGGAAAATGTAATTGACATATGAAATGGATGATAGCGAGAGTGATTACACATGATAATGGTAGTTGGGCTTGATCATAACAAAATTGTGAAGTTGACAAATGCTGCCTAAAGTTTAAGTTTTCAAAACTGAAACAGGGGTCTTTAAAAACTTTCTATATATCTGTGTAGGAGTGAAGAAATCTGGAATATAATTTTTGTAGTCGTTATAGATACTTTGAATAATTGCCTGTAGAATTTGGTTTCCATGAATAGATTAGAAATGTGCAACCATGTAAAGAGAACACTACATCATGACAACTATTTAATGTATTAGGACATTTTCTGAATCACTCACTACACTTGGATTAGAACAAGAACCTACATAATATACATTTACATCTGCAATAAGGGTATTGAGCATTAGAGAAGCTTCTTCAATGGGACTGAACCTAGATCCATCGAAAAAATTATAAAATCCTCTTTCAGAGTTCTTTGGTGTACAAAGAGGTGTCATACAAAATTTGTGCGGCAGAACTCCACCAGGTAGCAAATTGAAATCAAGCATTTCTTTCTCATTTATCTCAAAATTGAGAAGATTATTTTCATCTATAACAGATGTATTAAAATTATTGTCTGTTATCTTCATTGGCTTCTTTCTCAACTTGGCAGACACTGTTGTTGCACCATTGCTTTTCAACTGTGAAGAATTTACAAATGGGTTTTTAGAGGCCTTATCCTTAATAAAATTGGGATTCTTTGTTGAACAAGGGTGCCTAGTTTTGAGATTGGCTTCTCTAGAAAAAAACTACCTTTTTTCTATTTACTACAACTTGGCATGCCTTGCAACTTGGTGTCTTTAAGGGAAAATGAGGGAAACGTATACTTTGAAATTTATGGTTCTGTGTTACTAGCCATCAAGGTGCAAATAGAGCAGCTTTAAACACTACTCAATACACATACATTTATGAGTTTGCAAACTTGACACAATAAAATAGGAATATCTACTAAAAAGAAATGAAGTTGAATGCATTATATGCACGTACTGAAACATGTTACTGAGTTTTTAAGGAGAAATCATTTCGTATTTGATTTGCATTTTCACTTGCATCCAAATCTTATTAGAATAGTCAACATGTCGATTATTTGGGACAGAAATTGAATGTGAAAGGTATGGAAATTACCCAGGAATGAGAGTACGAAGTACACATTTAAGGGCAATACAGATAATTGTCTATCTTTGCATGATGGTCTAGTGCCAATACTAGTGAAAGAGAGGGAGAATATCTTGGCAAGGTATCTTGATTCTGGAAATTTCAAAGGTTTGGGGGGTTTGAGTATAACTATCTACTAATAGAGATATAATCTATTCTTTTACCCTGGCATCCTATTGTTTTTCTCAAGAGCTTGAGGTATGTATCTTAACTTGTATAATAGTTTGTTGAGGTATTGATGATAGAGCAGAATAATATTGTACTTGAGGTAAATACATATTTCAATGAACAATAAACCAATGTATTTAGAAATAACTGAAATTTTATTTTGCAAAAATGACATACTGTTGGAGGTAGCAGATTGTACTTGGTTTTTGTAATTTTTTGTGTAGGAGTCAGCAGTTGCAAAATCAATATTTTTTATTTGATTGTTGATGAAGAAATTTGGAATCTACTTTTTATAGGTAGTATAGAAACCTTTAACAACTACCTGTAGAAGGTGTTTTCCATGATTTGATTTAACATGGGCAAACATTTTTTCTATCCACGCTACTTATAGGCTAGTCTTGTAATGGTATTCACTCTAGTTAAAACAATCTGTAGGAAAACCAAAAAATAATGCATGGCTAGAGGTTAAGTAGTTTCCATTAGAACAAAGAATCGACAAGATAATCACCATATAATTTACATTCACAGAGACAAACCCATTTGTCATAGTTATCATAGTTGTTGAGCACGGTAATAATGAGTCTAGTGTTCTGATTTCTAAATATGTTTGGAAAGATTTGAAAATATAAAACATATAAATTACCTTTTTCCAAAAAATGAACGAAGAAAATCCGCAAACCTTGCTTGTACATTACTATAGAAAATTGATTTGGAATAGGAATAGGTACTACATGCTTCAGCTGATAGTTAGAATTTGGATGTGCGTGCAATGGAATTTGATCTTCTTGGTGGAAAAAATTGTAACTGTCAGATGAAACATTTGATACCTTTCCTATGTAGAATTCTTTTCTATGTCATATGGTCTTTTGGAATCAAATTCCAAATACCTTGTAGAACAGGTGGAGTCAAATAGAAGCAACAACTATCGCATCTCGGAGAAATTGAACTGTTCAATTGGATTCCTATGGACAAGTCATTGTGTTTGATTGTATATTAGAAAGGTAGGAAGCCATAATGTTTTATTTTTATGGTGAAAGATTGAATCAATGAACTTTGGCACATTGAATTTGAAGGGTAGAAACCATTGTTCAGTGTTTCATACCTTGATTGTTGAGAGAGAAAGATGGACTAATCGAGCTTCTTCTTTTTTCCTTATGATTGTGTATGGATTCTTTTTCATTTTGGAGTATATTTCAAATGATGAATTTGGTTGAATATGAAGGGTATAATGATTTGACTTTAAAAATTATTGTGAATTTCAGTCCTTACCTTTCTATTTTTCCAATTTGATTATTTCTTTTTGTAGGGTAAGGCCTTGCGATTTGTGAATGGTTAAATCCCTTGCCATTTTTAGCGACATCTTCCTTCGTGTGCCCAATGAGAGAGGAATGATTAGTATTAGTTTAGGATCATTTGTGTTCCATGGTGGCCCATTGTAATTATCAATCCTTGTTGTAACGTACATTGGAATTGATGGAATATGGATGAAGTGACTGAGAGGGGGGGGGGGTGAATCAGTCAACCATAAAACACTTCACAATTATTTCTTTCCAGATCCCTTAGGATATCTAAATGAATATTATCTGTTTCACACTCGGTAAATAGATTGTAGTAACTTTGAAGATGCAGAAAGTATTAGCAAAATTATCTTTAGATATTCATCAGCAATTGTATATGATTAAGATAGCAATTAAGAACACAAGAGACACAAGATTTAACGTGGAAACCCAATATGGGAAAAACCACCAATGTATCTAGATACTGATTTTCACTTTTCTGAAGTGATGCCCGGTTAGAAGCCAACCCGGTAAAAGGTTACAAAACACACTATTAGGTGTGACCTTGTTAGAGGATTTAATCACCTTGCTAGGAGTGGCCTGGTAAGAGGTCTTGAAAACAATTCAATGGAATTGTCACCTTGTTAGAGGATTTACAATATGGTTGTTAAACCAACTCGGTTAAGAGATTTAGAATTCACTGTTACAATGATAAAAAGGTAACAATGAAAATGACCTGTATAATAATGCAACTGCCTTGCTGATTACAGATCTCTGTTCTGCATAAGTGTGATCCTTCCTGATCGAATATATCTCTGCTGCTCCTCAAGGATATCTGATCATCCTTCACAAATTCGCACACACCTTTCCTGTCTCTCTTCTATATATCTTCTGCTGTATTTCTTGATTATTTTTCACATTTGACCTTTTATTTATATGATTTTAGATTTGTCAAATCGACATTACTTAGTATAACAGTCGGCTGAAATAAGCAAACTTTATTTGCAAAAATCCTTCAAGGGCCGACAGTGCTCGGTGACCATAACTTTTTACAATCTTTCGGAGACCGAGGGAACTCGGTAAACACTGATAATCCTTTTTCTTAGATAACCGGCTAAACTCAGTAAATGCTAACTTTTCTTCGACAACCGACTGAACTCGGTAAACACTAAATTTTCTTTGACGATCGAATGAACTCGGTAAATGCTGATTTTTCTTTGATAACCGAGTGAACTCGGTAAGCACTAATTTTACTGCCTGGCAGACCGACTGAGCTCGGTAGGTACTGAAATTTGCGGACTATGACATTGTGTGACATCAAAGACAATACATAATTTGAGTAGCAATTTTCTTCAGACAATTGTTTCCAACAATCTCCCTCTTTGGCATTGATGGCAACACAATATGTCATAGCATAAGAAATTTGAAAGAATTAGCTCGGTTCAGATTCAAATCTCCCTCTGTCAACAAACTTCCTTTTTCTTGAAAACTCTTCCTTCTGATTATTGAAAATTTCTTGAAGTAATAGCAAAGACATAGTAAACACTCCCTCTTTGACAACACATGCCAAAGACAATTCACAAATTACCGGTGTAAACTAATGTACCTCAAGTACAGATTCATATGCAATGATTCCTTTAATATGCTGCATCAACAGGTTGATTTTCAATCATGTTCTGGTTGATGCATCACTAAAACTGTATTTAGTGAGCCTCAGATAGGGGAATGACCCCTAACTTACCTCTTAGATACACAAATGCATCCTTAGGTAATGGTTTGGTGAAAAAGTCTGCAATCTGCTCTTTTGTGTGAATATATTCTAATCTGATTTCCTTGTCCTGCACCAATTCTCTGACAAAGTGATATTTAATAGCAATGTGCTTGGTTTTGGAATGCATCACTGGATTCTTTGAAATGTTTATTGCACTGGTATTGTCACAAAATATAACAACTGGTTCTTTGATTTCAACCTTCATACCTTGTAATAACTATTTAAACCAAACAATATTTGAACAATTTACTGCAGCAGCAACATATTCTGCTTCAGCTGTGGATTGAGATGTGCAATTTTGCTTTTTACTGGTCCAGGATACCAGTCTTTTTCCAAGAAAAAATGCTCCACCACTTGTACTTTTTTTGTCATCAATGTTCCCTGCCCAATCAGCATCAGTAAACACTTTTAAGTCTAGATTGCCTCCATATTTATACCACAAACCATATTCTTCAGTTCCTCTTAAGTATCTTAAGATTCTTTTGATTGCCATCATATGATTTTCCTTAGGTTTTGCTGAGAATCTAGCTACTATACCGATTGCTAAGGCAATATCAGGTCTTGTATGTACTACATACTGCAATTTTCCAATCATAGATCGGTATAAGGTCTGATCTACATCTTTTGAATCATCATTTTTGGTAAGTTTCAGTCCAGTACACATGGGTGTACCAACTGGTTTTGAATCTTCCATACCAAACTTCTTAAGTATTTCCTTAATGTATTTAGATTGAGTAATGTATATACCATTCTTGCTTTGCTGAATTTGAAGACCAACAAAGAATTTTATTAAACCAAACATAGACATTTCAAATTCTTTGTTCATTTTCTCTGAAAATTCTTTGCACTGATCCTCATTCCCTGTAAATATAGTATCATCTACAAATATTTCTGCCAATACAATTTTGTCATCCGGTCCTTCTTTAATATACAGATTATTGTTATCATTGGCTCTTTTGAAATTAATCTGAATCAAATAGTTATGGAGTCTTTCATACCATGCTCTAGGAGCTTGTTTCAAACCATACAATGCTTTGTGTAACCTGCAGACCATGTCCTTTTTATCTGGATCAACAAAACCTTCAGGTTGTTCAATGTAGACTTCTTCATCAAGAATTCCATTGAGAAATGTAGATTTTATATCCATCTGATATACCTTAAATCCTTTATGTGCTGCATAAGCAAGTAGAGTTCTTACACCTTCTAATCTTGCAACAGGAGCAAAAGTTTCACCATAATCTATACCTTCTTCTTGAGAATAACCTTTACATACCAATCTAGCTTTGTTTCTAGATACTTGACCATCTTCATTCAGCTTATTCCTGAATACCCATTTTGTTCCAATTACATTCTTATCTTTAGGTCTAGGTACAAGAGTTCATGTTTTGTTCTTTTGTATTTGTTCTAATTCTTCATTCATTGCTTCAATCCAACTTTCATTATTCAATGCATCTTTGATATTTCTAGGTTCAAAATCAGTAAGCAGACATGTACCTTTTAGCTTGCTTCTTGTCATAGTACCATCTAATTTGTTTCCAATAATTTGATCTGGTGTATGATGTCTTCTGACATATTTGGCTAGTGTAGGTTCCTTGCTTTTTGAATGATTCATGTTGTTGTCTTCTAGGATCTCTTCTTCAAGTTGCTCAGGCTCGGTAGATATTTGCTTGGTAACTTCAGGCTGAGACTCGGTCTGAATTTCTTCCTGTGACTCGGTTTGAACTTCTTCCTGTGACTCGGTAACTGTGCTCGGCTCGGTAGATATAGTTTCCTCATTGATAGTTGTGTCTGCCAATGTTTCAGGTTCAATGTAAACGAATCTTCTGTAGTTTTCAAGTTCCCTTTTGCTTTCTTCTTCAGTCTTTTCTGCAAACTCATCAAATTTTACATGTATACTTCCTATGACTTTTTGAGTAGATAAGTTCAGGCATTTGTATGCCTTACTTTTGCTAGAATATCCTAAGAATATTCCTTCATCACTTTTCACATCAAATTTATTTCTTCTGGATTCTTTTAGGATATAACACTTGCTACCAAATACTTCCATGTAACTTACATTGGGTTTATATCCATACCATAATTCATAAGGAGTTTTGAATGTGTCTTTCTTCAATTGTACTCAGTTCAAGGTATGAACTGCAGTGTTGATAGCTTCCTTCCAGTACTTTATAGCGATGTTCTTTTCTATCATTAGAGTCCTTGCACAATCCATAATAGATCTTTTTCTTCTTTCTGCTATTCCATTCTGCTCAGGAGTTCTAGGAGCTGATACCTGTCTTTTGATTCCTCTTTCAATGCAAAAGTTGTTAAAATCATGGGAGATGAATTCACCACCTCTGTCTGATCTTAAGCATTTCAATCTTTTCCCTGTTTCCTTTTCCACTCTTGCCAAGTACCATTTGAACTTTTCAAATGCTTCTGACTTTTCTCTTAAATACATAACAATCATCATTCTAGAATAATCATCAACGAAAAGAATAAAGAATTTATCTCCAGTATAGCTTTGTATTCCAATAGGTCCACATAAATCAGTATGCACAATTTCCAAAATTTCTTTAGACTGATAGTTCTTACTCTTAAAGCTAGTCTTACTCATTTTGCCAATCTGACAATTCTTACATAGACCAGTATCAGGTTTCTTCAAAGTAGGAATGTCTCTTACCTTCTTGAATTTGCTTATTTTCATCATGTTATCAAAATTTACATGACATAACCTTTTGTGCCATAGCCAACTTTCTTCAATTTGAGCAATAAAACATGAATATTCACTGAGATCAAGATAAAATAAGTTACCTTTTGTTTGTTTGCCTGATCCAATGAGTTTTCCTTTTTCATCCAGCAGTCTTGCTTGACCATTCATGAATTCAACCTTGAAACCAGTGTTGATTAGCTGTGCTACACTTAGAAGATTATCTTTTAGTCCTTCAACCCAATAAGCATTATCACATATGAGTTCTTTGGTTAATGAGATTCTTCCTTTTCCTTTTATACAACAAGGTTCATTGTTTCCAAATCTTACATTCCCACTATCACAGTCTTCTAGGTATTCAAATTTTGTCTTGTCACCAGTCATGTGGTGTGAACATCCACTGTCTATTATCCATATATCATCTTTGCTTATATGAGAAATAAGTGCCATCTTATCTTCATCATCATCAGATTCATCTTTTATAGCAATAAAGACAATTTCTTCTATCATTAGAATCTTTAGCTATAAAACATGTTTTCTTACCTTTATCCTTGAATGATTTGAAATTCTTTTTGCCATAGTACTTGTGACCTTTCTTTTCTTCCTTGACTTGCTTGTTTGCAATATGTCCAATTTCTTCACATGAAAAATAGATTAAAGGAGTTTTACCTTTATATTTACCTTTCCCTTTAGAGTACTTCTTTGCAAGTAATGCTTCTACAATTTCAAGATCACTATCAGAACTTTCTTCTGATACTTCTTCACTTTCTGACTGAACTTCTTTTATTTTCTTGTTCTTCTTTAGTGAAACCTTGGCCTCAAATGCTGACTCAATATTTTTGGAATTTGGAACATAGTTGTCATAGTTGTCTAATTCAAAGGCTGTCAATCTTCCAACTAAAGCATCCAAAGTTATATTGTGGTTTGTTTCACATCTTCTTTCTTGAATAGCTGATACTCTTATTGCATAGATAGGGAGTAATGTTCTGAGTACCTTGCTTATAACAGTTTCATCAGAGATTGTTCCTCCAGAAGCTCTAATTGCACTTACACTTGCTTTGATTCTTTCAACATATTTTGCAATGTTTTCATCTTCCTTCATATTCATCTTGTCAAACTGTCCTCTTAGGCTTTCTGCTTTGGCTCTTTTCACATTTGCATCACCACCATATATTTTCTTCAATGCGATCCACATTTCATATGCAGTAGTGCATTCTTTAATATCATCAAATTCTTCATAGCTGAGAGCTGATGCAATGTCTATCATCATGGTGTTATGAGTCTTTTCCTCTGCAATGTCTTCAACAGTTAATGCGCCAGTAGGAACTGTGTATTCTTCATCAATGTATTTGCATCCTGAATCACCAATGGAAGCCAGATGAAGTCGCATGAGACCTTGCCATGCTGAAAAGTTATCTCTGTTGAGCTTTGGAATTTCCCTCTTGTAAGACATCCTGATCTTTAGCTTAGGTCCTTGAAACCCTTCCTGCAAGCACCAAAAGCTCTGATACCAATTGATGGAATATGGATGAAGTGACTGAGAGGGGGGGGGTGAATCAGTCAACCATAAAACACTTCACAATTATTTCTTTCCAGATCCCTTAGGATATCTAAATGAATATTATTTGTTTAACACTCGGTAAATAGATTGCAGTAACTTTGAAGATGCAGAAAGTATTAGCAAAATTATCAGCACTTGTATATGATTAAGATAGCAATTAAGAACATAAGAGACACAAGATTTAACGTGGAAACCCAATATGGGAAAAACCACCAATGTATCTAGATACTGATTTTCACTTTTCTGAAGTGATGCCCGGTTAGAAGCCAACCCGGTAAAAAGTTACAAAACATACTGTTAGGTGTGACCTTGTTAGAGGATTTAATCACCTTGCTAGGAGTGGCCTGGTAAGAGGTCTTGAAAACAATTCAATGGAATTGTCACCTTGTTAGAAGATTTACAATATGGTTGTTAAACCAACTCGGTTAAGAGATTTAGAATTCACTGTTACAATGATAAAAAGGTAACAATGAAAATGACCTGTATAATAATGCAACTGCCTTGCTGATTATAGATCTCTATTCTGCATAAGTGTGATCCTTCCTGATCGAATATATCTCTGCTGCTCCTCAAGGATATCTGATCATCCTTCACAAATTCGCACACACCTTTCCTGTCTCTCTTTTATATATCTTCTGCTGTATTTCTTGATTATTTTTCACATTTGACCTTTTATTTATATGATTTTAGATTTGTCAAATCAACATTACTTAGTATAACAGTCGGCTGAAATAAGCAAACTTTATTTGCAAAAATCCTTCAAGGGCCGACAATGCTCGGTGACCATAACTTTTTACAATCTTTCGGAGACCGAGGGAACTCGGTAAACACTGACAATCCTTTTTCTTCGATAACCGACTGAACTCGGTAGATGCTAACTTTTCTTTGACAACCGACTGAACTCGATAAACACTGAATTTTCTTTGACGACCGACTGAACTCGGTAAATGCTAATTTTTCTTTGATAACCGAGTGAACTCGGTAAGCACTAATTTTACTGCCTGGCAGACCGACTGAGCTTGGTAGGTACTGAATGTTGCGGACTATGACATTGTGTGACATCAAAGACAATACATAATTTGAGTAGCAATTTTCTTCAGACAATTGTTTCCAACAGGAATATCATGGGGTTTGGAACCGAGGTTGTAGACAATATCAATTATTTTTCCTAGTGCTCCATTTACGAGGCCTTCTTGTGTCCATATGTTTGTTGTGAGCATGATGCGTTGACTTTTTCATAGTAGAATTTATTTTTCAAGTTGTTCATCACTAGCTGCATATTTTGTGTTGCTTCCAATGGTTGTTGCTACACTTATTACAATTGGAGAGTTCAATAGTTTCAACTTTTTTTGTTGTGTAGTTTGACTAGATCGTCTGTGGTAAATATGTGGATTGGTTTGTCAAATTATTCCTTCTCATTTGATGTAAGTTGTTTTTTTTTTGTGCAATGAGGAGCTCCCTATCTTCTTTTATTGGTTTTTCATTTTGTATGTTGTGTAGTAGTTGATGAAATTGTGTCTGCACTGTATTGTCACCTTGTTGATGAAACATTGTCCATAATATGATGATTGTCTTGAATTGATGCCACAATGTTATGGAAGTAGAATGTGATCTGTAGATTGGCTTGTCCATGACTGGGGGCAATTTGGAAAGGTCTCCCATTAGGATTATGGAAAGTCCACCGAAGAATACTTGTTGATTCTGAGGAAATGCTTGTCCTAGTCTACTGTCTATTTTGAGTAGTACCTTTGGGCCAATGGAGCTTAACTCATCAATAAGAATGTATCTTATTTCCTTTAAATCCTCTTGGAATGTTGTCAATGCTTGTCCTTGTAGTTGTTGCATTGGTTTAATAGAAATCTTGAGCATAGAGTGTATAGTGGATGCATGTAGGTTGAATGTGGAAACACATGTAGGAGCTAGCATGAGGAGATTCTTTTGTTGTCATTAAACATTACCATTTAGTACATTTCTTATGCAGGCAATCAAGTATGATTTTATTGTACTAGTTGTGCCTTGAATGATCATATAGAGTGGTGTGGTAGACACACATTTGTTGTGGTTTTTAATTATTGTGATATTTTCCTCTTGGTCTATTGATAATGTATACCTTGGAATGTTTAAGTCTGATAGGATGTTCTCACCTTGTGCACTTATTTTTTTTTGTATTTATCAACTGTGTTGCAATTTCATGTAGATGTTGAGGTATGTTAATTTGATCCCATTTTTTATTGTTGTTGTCAAAGTCATGTCTTCCAAGAATGTCAATTTCATTGAAGGCAATATTATTTGAAGGGCCAATTTGTGATAACAATTTCCATCCATTCATCTCTATTATTTCTTGCATGCTTGTGTCATTGATCTCCCCTTGTTCTTCTTCTTCTTCCAAGTTTTCTTCTTTTGGGGTAACACATTTCACATGCCAAACATCATATCTTGTTGCATTCTTGTTGTTCCAATTTTCAATTATTGAATCTTTAGTAAGTCCAATGTCATTTTCTATATCATAGAAATGTTTGTATAAGAGGAGCTTTGTCCAGCAGAATATTTCAAATTTCTCTAAGTCACCAAGTGGAATATTGTAGAGCTTTGGTTAAACATTGAAAATGGCTTACACTTTTCTTTCTTTCTATTTACAATGTCTATGGTTTGCAGAGTAGGTGTAAGATTGTGTTGATTCAAGAAGTGTTAATGTGTCAAGCTCCGAAGGTTGTTGAATGTATGCCTACAAGTAGGTATAAGATTGTATTTAGTTTTTTCTTGATGTGTTTGATAGTAGTTGAAACATTTTTTGTCCAACATTCAAAGATGTGAAAGAACAATTGCAAACAACAAAAGGTATTTTTGACGCATGTGACATGTTTCTTGTGCTCCTATGTCACGCTTAGCTACAATCTTTGTCATGAATTTCATGTATGTTGTGAGAGATGGGCTATCTTCTTGTTGTGTTGTACATATTCTTTGTAATATATTAGTTTAAGTACCTGATATTCATTCTACTTTTGATGCATATTTTGTAATGTATTTAAGGACAAATTCTCATGAGATAACAGGATGAAAATCTATGTTAGCTCTCCAGATTGAAAACATTTCTCAATTGTGTATGTTAAGCCTGTCATCATTTCTTGTAGGGTCATATTTTTTTACCATTCTCATCACATGAAATAGTGAAGTTGGTATGTTCTTTCCATGGAGCTTTGTATCGACATTCAATTTTTGAACCCTTCTTTCTTAAGCATGTGCCTTCTCTTCATTTTGTATTTCGTTGGACCCGGTTAATTAATTCTTCATAGTCATGATTTGGCTCAGTACTGAATATCTCATTTGTGTCAAGAAAGCATGGATTATCTATTGGAATGGAGAGATAAGGTACTGAGAGGGGAGGGGTGAATCAGTGCCCTCAAAAACTTTAAACTTGAAACTCAATCTACAAATAGTAGTAAGCTAGTCTACCCAACTGAATCCATTCATTCAATTAACTGGTAAATATAATTTGCATGAAAAAAAACAATAATTTAGTCACATAACACAAGTATTTTGGTTACGTAGAAACCCTTGTGAGAAGGTAAAAAAATGCGGTAGGGATGACACCCACAAATTCTTCACTACTACAGATAATAAAGTAAGGCTACAAGTTGTGATCACTTCTGGTGATCTTACCCTGTCAGGAGTAACAATAAGATTGACTAGATCTACCTGGTTAAAGGATTTCAACAACACTTCTTGAGTGTGTACTCAGTTAAGAGGTTTACAACAAGACTGTTAGGTCTACTCTGTTAAGAGATTTTTTCTAACTCTGTTACAATGATTAGAGAATAACAAAAAGTATATGTAATTGACAACTTAACTTTTCTTGAATCAGATCTATGAAATATCATATATATATCACCTCAGTGTGTAGATATCTTTCCTCTGTACTGCTCAGTAGTCTTGACTAATTCTGAATAATCTAAATACTGCTCAACCTTGTTTGAAAATTGATGTCTTGAAGATGACTGCTTGCTTCAAGATCTCCTTCTTGTCCTTCGCATTACATATGTCAAAACCTTATAACAAAATGTCATGATTTACTTTGATTTCCATCACCACCTAACCTTCATGACCTAATTAGGGTTACATCTTCTTAGGAAAATAACCTAAGATCTACGGTATACAAAAATAACCTAGATCAAACAATTACATAGAGATCATCATCACATTTAATGATTACATCCATAATAAATAATCCTCGATCTTGGTAAAACTTTTTGTGATTCTATTGTAACCATTTACATAGATAAATGTGCCAAAACTGATTACTATGTCATTTCCTAGATTGCTCGGTAAACATTGTCAATACTTCTTGGTGAATACACTAATGCTCGGTGTTTACTGACACTCGGTATCAATATACACTGATGCTCGGTAATACTACTCTAGTGCCTGGTTAAACCCATTTCTATTAGCTCTCGGTACTTCCTTATGAATACTCGGTATGAAGGCTTGTTTGTCTAACCAACTAGCATAGTGTAGTATGTAGTTCTTCCTTTTACCGATTGATTAGCATAGATAACTGACTGATCTAATTTGATACTAATGACAACATCTAATTCTCAATAGAGATAACAATCTCCCCCTTTGGCATTAGTATCAAAATCTGTAATGTATATATATCGATATAACCTTTATTGTCCTTACTTCGTATATACATGACAAAAATTTTACAACTCTTCAAAATTTTGTATAACTCCCCCTCGGTGCATGCTCCCGGTATATATGTAGTACACTTAGCATAGAACTATACAATTTTGGCATAGACATTATGTTTTCCCCCTTTTTGAGATTAATGCCAAACTCAAAAATATGTACTTACATTTTATCAAATATGTGATGGTGGGTTTTCTTCAAAGAATCTAAGAGGTTCTCCCATTCCTCTTTGAAGTTGGTGAGAGAAATGTGCTCAAGACCAACTTGTGCATGTGTGTCAAAGATGTTCTCCAACACATAAATCTCTGGTGTTGCAACTAAAGCTTTTTGTTTGACAATATGTCTTTCAATTATCTTTAGGTGAGGAAGTAGCCCAACCTGAATCTCTGTGACTTGGTCACTTATTCTATCCTCTTTCTTCCTTAAGTCTTCTCTTAACCACCTAAGTTCTCAAACTTTGAGTGTATGCTTAGCAAAATCATTTGGCTTAGTTAAGGCTTCTTGTGCACTGGCTTAAATTTTGGTATCCAGCTGTTTTATCTTCTCACTGACCTTAGTAGTGAAACTATCCACAGTGCAAAGCTTTACCAACATTTGAATAATTTTTTGAGTAATATATTGAATGTCGATTATTACCTTAGATAACTTTACCTTATTGATTGCCAATTCCTGCCTGATTTTCTCTGCTAATGAGTGTTGTATTTTTTATTCTGCCCACTCTTCAATTCTCTTTTCTTCTTCAATGTCTGGGGTATTTATTTCTTGGGCAAGAAGTGCAAGATGGTCCATTATTGGTGTATCTTTAGTGATGTGGACCTTAGGTACTACCTATTGTAAAATGTCTCTGACATTCTCCAAAATCTCCTTGTTCTTGCATTCTTTTCTTAGCTTCTCCTGAGTTACCTTCCTCGTACAAAGTTCCCCATACTTTCTTAATTCCTTGGGGTCTAGGGTCCTCGGGTCACATTTCAGTATCTTAATAAATTCTTCTAAAGTATCTGGCCCTTTACCATGCTTTTTCTTTTTCTTCTTCTTCTCTTGAGGAGAATTCTTAACAAAAGGAACAAGTCCTTTACCTCGAAATTAGGCGTTTGTTGTCTGGTAGACACATTTTCTTCCTTCTTCGACTCCTCAGTAACCTGTGCATCGGTTGATATGGAGGAAGCGGCAAATGTAGTGTCTAGTGTGATAATCTTAGTAGATGTAGGCTCACTCTAGCCTTGTGTCTCTGCATCTTTTGCCTTAGGTCCATTTGTCTCTACAGGTGTGCTAGTTCCTTAATCCCCTGATGTATCCATTGGTTGCTCAGCAATTGAGCCTTCAGGTTTCTCCTTAGAGATTATTTCAACTACTTCCATCATAATAGGAAGTTCACTCAGTAAAGATGTTATTGTTGGCTCGGTGAGGTGTCCCTCTTCTTGTATTTTTTCTCCAACAACAGTCACATCCTCATCATCAGCTAGATCATCAAGATCACCATTTTTTATGTCCTCAATGAGTACATCAAGTGCAGTGTTGTCTATTATGTGGATCTCAGCTTGATCTGATGCATCCTATGTAAGATTTATTTCCTTGGTGGAAAATGATGTATCAGGTACCTCGGTATCTAATAGCTCAATTCTTTGTGTGGTTTCTAGATCTGCATCATCTATGTGTATTCCTTTCCCTTTTCTTTTTGATTTCTTCTCAGGAGTTATGGCTAAAGCCATCTTTTCAACTTCCTCTCGGGCTTGTTTACTGAAGTCCAGATGAGTTGATTATTCTCATCTATGTCTGCCAGATTTTCATCCAATATCTGCAATGCTTGGTTCTTCACTCTAAACCTTTTTGAATATTTTCTCATATATTCCTCAATTTCAGGAACTGTCAAATGAGGTATTGCCAAAACTAGGGATTGTTCCCTCATTCTTTTTTCAGTATCCGAGGCATAGGACCATTTTTATGAAATTCTTTCTTCTAATGCCTTCGGTAAATGTTTGGAAAATTCAATTGGGACTCTTTTAAATCGAATCATCATCTGGATGATTGCCTCTTCAATTTTACTCTGATCCTCGGTTGACAGGTGCTCAAATTGACTGAGTTCGGGATCACTAAGTCCACCATTTTCTATTATTTCTTCTGCTACCTCATCAATTGACCAATTTTTATTACTAACAACTTTGAATTGATCATTATCATCTTCTTCCTCATCTAAATCATCCTTACTTCTAATCATCTTTCTTATTTTCCTAGGGGCCTTAGTAGATGCTCTATTACCTCTTTTTGTATATGTCTTGGTCGGTGCTGCTTCTTTTGGCCTTGATATCTTCACAATTCCTTTCATCAGTGGTGGTGAGGCTATAGTTGTAGACCTTTTTCATGCCCTTGTCTGCACATCTTATTGCATCTTCTTTGGAGTTGGTGAAGGGGAAACCGGTGTAGAGTCTACATCTTTGTCTAACTCAATTTTTTCACTGTCATTCAGTTTTTCAGTTAGCATTAATTGATCTTCGGTTATAGTTTCAACCAGTGTGTCATCAGATGATCCAGTATCATCTCCAAACTTCTTTATAAGATTCTTCATCATTTTCCTTGATTTCTTTGTTATCTTATCGATAACTATGCCTATTTTTATTCTTGTCTTGGCCTCTTCATATGTTCCAACCTTTCTGCCTTCACATCCTTGGGAGTAGCCAATAAAGCCTTAATTGATTTCGAAGCAAAATCAATGTCTATCTCATATCCCAAAGGAGCTAACCATTTAGTCCTAGGATCCATAGCCTTTATCAATGTGTGGTTAGTGTCCACAAGAAAACATATCTCCTAGTCATAATCTTCTACTAGTTGCCTGGGAATTCGGCTCTGAGATTCATTCTACTCTTGAATTATTCAAAATAATTATCTAAAACATTATTAAGATTTTTTCCCAATCCCTTAGTTAAATCTAAAATTTGTGAAATCACAGGCTTGTCGGCTGACCACTCTATATTATCGACAGAAGGATGTGCAAACTAGTAGAGATCCAAACTAACATGCGTTGGACTTTTCCAACTAGATTATCTTCATGTTCTCTTCAACTTGCTTCAGTAGAAGCTCGACTAAGTCCAACTGATATCCTTTCTTAACCATTCGGTATGCAATATCAATAGCTCCACAAGGCACACGATTCAATCTGCTCGACTGATAAATTTTATGACCGATGACATTGATGCAGGAGCATCTCAGGTCCTTGGAAATCCTATGTCACCAAAAAAATGTTTGAAGTTTTATGTGTTTCTCGGTTCCTTCTTTGATCGAGTTGGTTAGATGTTGCTCAGTTTCCTTTATTTACCGGTGTTGGTCTATTATCTCTCTGGCGCTCGGTGAATTTCCCTGACGCTCGGTTATGCTTGTCTGGCACTCGGTTATCCTTGCTTACCAAGTTGTTTGTTTTGGATTTTTGTTGAGGCTGACTCTTGCAATTAATTTTGGTCATGGATTTCATGTTGGTATCTATCATTGGGAAGCGTGTGGACCTAGATCTAGTCATTCCTTCCGTTGTGTTAGTGAACAGATTTGCAATTTAGAATGAAATAACTCATGATGCCCAGATGAAAGTGCAATCCTGGCTAACAATTGGATAGGTTATCATTGAATTGATAATCTTCCTCTAAATTTTATCAGGTATAGCTTCCCGTGTGTGATTTTCAAGGAATTTTCAATAAAAATAAAAGAACATACATATGTACTTTTACTAGAAAGTACTTAAAGGTTCTCTTGACATACTCTTAGGTATGGAGGAAAGTTTACAAAGACATTACAATAGAAACTAAGAGAATCAAAAGACACAAAGTTCTCTAGATTTCAAAGATTTGAAAAACAACATAACTCTCAAAGAAACTAAACTCGGATGAAAAGAATGATAATCATAACTTTCCCTCCTTTACAACTACAAAAGAAAATAAGAGCAGAAACTCCCTTCCTTATAGCACAAAGTCTCCAAAAAAAGACATCTCCTTTGTCTCTCTGTTATTTCTAACTATCCCCCCGGTAGCACACAGTTTGTCGAAGCTCCTATATTCACAACTCCTATTTTGCTGTAGCTCAAAGTCTACGGAGAAAAATCTAAGGAAAAATTGGAACCCTTCTTCTATCTTCTACTAGCATATTTATTTCCTTCCCAATGATGGGCTTCTTTTCAATTTTACAACTAATTCTTGAAAATCCTCCTATCATATTTATCTTTATTCCTTCTTTTCCAATAACATTCCCGCTTTCTTTAATTTGATATCTTCATAAAATATTTATGTAAATTTTATAATGATATACTTCAATATTTTAAATAATATTTGGGCAGGTGGCATATAAATTTGTCAACCCAAAATGAAAAAAAAACTCTTTTTGTTGGGCAGACATGAAATATCACTAGCAATTTGGAGATGTTGTATTCCTCTGCTTGTATCTCATAAACCAGAATTTAGTTTTGAAATCTCTTCAGTGAAAATCTAGATAATTAGGTTATGCAGCACATATCAAAATCTGAGAATGATCCAACAGCTGAGAAAAAAGATATGCTCCTCGCATTGTGACTATTTTTCTCAGACAGTTAATTCATGGTTACGGGTTGCATTAAAAATTATAAACATTCTTCATGCTAATTCTTGCACATGAAACTTCAATTTGAGTTGATTTACATTGTTTGGATACATTCTTCCACACAAGCCTTCATATGGATTTCTTTCATTCTTTATATTCAACATCATGATGCCAAACTTGGGTCCAAAATTGATTAAGCCTACTGTTAATATTTCACCAAATAACTAGTCTGAACTATTGAACCATTACATTTGAACTTTAAATATGAACCTGCACTTTGAATTTACGTTCATATCATTGAAATTTCAGCTTTTTTGAGTCTATGAGCTTGTTTGTACCATTTAAACTGATTTTAACTAGTTATGCTAACTGTACTAGATCGAACCACTGAACTTGGCCTTCAATCTTAAAATCTGAACCACTAAACCTTCTGCACTAAAATTGACTGTATTTGATCTTCCTTGTACCATTTGAATTCGATGAACTATTTTGAACCATTTTGAACAGAGTTCAAAGAGGTTCAAACAAAGATTGATATGAGGAAAGTTACATTTTAAAAGTTTTTAAAATGGAGTGCATAAGGATACTAACATTGGCTCTAACTGTGGAACTATTTTTGGCATGAAAACAGAGAGCTCCAACAATCTCTGGGAAAAGATAAGTGCCTTATCCATTGGGCAAATAGAGTCACTAAGAAAAGGATAACCGAGAGTTGCTTGCAAACGGGCAGAGGGGAGTAGGGCAAAGCCAACCAACCTAAACACCTAAACTACCAACAAGCTCGGAGCTTGTACATTATTCCAACTAAAACTATGCACACCAAAAGAAAATTTAAAATATATATAAAGGTAGGAAAAGAGCCTACCACAGAAGCCAAAAGTAAGAAAAAGTCACGTGAATCCATTTACCAGCTGGGAGAAGTAGGAGCCTTTCCGCAATATAAAATCATGTCTCAATGGAGTAGCTCCAAACCATTGCCTACTAGCGACTTCTTCAATGCCAAACATCAAGCTAAAAGCACATATAAATATGTTGACCAAGCACTTCTTCCCAAACAACCATAACTCATCATAGCACTCTTTTTCCTTCAAGGATGGATCTTCAACATTCATGAGGCTAGATTTCATTTCAAAATGAAAAAAATGAGCTGTAGAAATTTCTTCAAGAAAGGGTGCACGATATCCAAAAATGTTGTCATCAAGACTCACCTTTTGCATATGGCTTTTAGTATCATGATCAGTTTGCAGACAGAGAGATGCTTCATCCAACATAGAATCAACTCCCGAATAGATGTCTTCTCCACTTCTTTCAAGAATCAAACTGTCATCAAGCATGCAATGTATTCTGTCTTTTTTCTTTCCAAAAGTGTCATCACATTTTCTAGTATTACTTCCACAACCCAAATCAAAAAAACTACATATAGAGGAATGAAAAGAGAGATCATTTATCGATGTTTCATTTTCAACTTGATTTGGATGGATACCTGAGTCATTCTAAGAGAAATGATCTAGTTTGAGCGATGATAGAAATTTGTGTATAATGTATTCTTCTTCATTGAGAGGGGCATCCTTCAACACACCAGTCGAGTCACCAATAGATTGGAAGTCAGCTTCATACCCCTTTTTCTCAAACAAAATTATAGCATGAGATGCTTGAGCCAAAGGTATCTTTACCTCATCACAACCATAAATTTTATTTTCAAATTGACAAGATTTTTTAATGGGTTGACCACCGATTTCACAAAGGGACATGTTACTTTTAGCCTTCTCATTAAAAACAAAACATTCAAACTCCGGTAATATGTTACTGTCAAATTTTTCATAAATAGGAACTTTCAAAGTAAGATGACCATCATTATTTTTGAATCTGAAACTTTCTAAATTAGGAGGAAATAAAGATTCAGATGCACCTTTATCATCTTTATTCATGAGTTCTTGAGTGCCATCATGATCACCAAAGACTGCATAATTGTGAGAGATAAAATAAGATGATATTATTGAAGGTTCTTCATCATCAACTGTCAACTCTTCTTTCATCCTTGCCACCTTTTCTTCATACTCCTTCAGATCCTTGAGTTTGTGGAACCGTGCATAAAGACTTCTCCAATAAAGAGTACTTGCATGATCATCTTCCAGACTGATATTTTCTTTAACAACCCGAGAGATACTTTCTTTGAAATTGTCTAAGAACTCATGTAACACTTTGTCATGCATTGGATAGATTTCCATAAGAGTAGGATCAGGTCTTTTCTTGGTCAAAATCTTTCTGGTCTGCATGATGAATTAGTAGAGTCGCCAAGCCTGCATAGACATATATAATATACAAAGTGAGGAAATAAATTTAGCACTGAATCTTCGATTCGAGTCCCTAGAAGAGTCGCAAAATATCTGTTAGTGAATAGATTTGCACTTTAGAATGAAATAACTCCTGATGCCCAAATGAAAATGCAATCCTGGCTAATAGTTGGATAGGTTATCATTGAATTGATAACCTTCCTCTGAATTTTATCAAGTACAACTTCCCGTGTGTGATTTTTAAGGAATTTTCAATAAAAATAAAAGAACATACATATGTAATTTTACTAGAAAGTACTTAAAGGTTCTCTCGACATACTCTTAGGTATGGAGGAAAGTTTACAAAGACATTACAATAGAAACTAAGAGAATCAAAAGACACAAAGTTCTCCAGATTTCAAAGATTTGAAAAACAACATAACTCTCAAAGAAACTAAACTCGGATGAAAAGAATGATAATCATAACTTCCCCTCCATTACAACTACAAAAGAAAATAAGAGCAAAAAATCCCTTCCCCATAGCACAAAGTCTCCAGAAAAAGACAACTCCTTTGTCTCTTTTTTATTTCTAACTATCCCCCCGGTAGCACATAGTTTGTCAAAGCTCCTATATTCATAGCTCCTATTCTGTTGTAGCTCAAAGTCTACTGAGAAAAATCTAAGGAAAAATTGGAACCCTTTTTCTATCTTCTGCTAGCATATTTATTTCCTTCCAATGATGGGCTCCTTTTTAGTTTTACAACTGATTCTTGAAAATCCTCCTGTCATATTTATCTTTATTCCTTATTTTATGATAATATTCTTGCTTTCTTTAATTTGATATCTTCATAAACTATTTATGTAAAGTTTATAATGGTATACTTCAATATTTTCAATAATATTTGGGCAGGTGGCATATAAATGTGTCAACCCAAAATGAAAAAAAAACTCATTTTGCTGGGCGGACATGAAATATCACTAGCAGTTTGGATATGTTTTATTCCTCTTCTTGTATCTCGCAAACCGGACTTTAATTTTGAAATCTCTCCAATGAAAAGCTAGATAATTAGGTTACACAACACATCCAAATGTGAGAATGATCCAACAGTTGAGAAAAAAGATATGCTCCCCGCATTGTGACTTCTTTTTTTTGAGACAGTCAATTCATGGTTACGAGTTGCATTAAAAACTATAAAAATTCTTCATGCTAATTCTTGCACATGAAAATTCAATTTGAGTTGATTTACATTGTTTGGATACATTCTTCCACACAAGCCTTCATATGGATTTCTTTCATTCTTTATATTCAACATCATGATGCCAAACTTGGGTGCAAAATTGATTAAGCTTGTTGTTAATATTTCACCAAATAACCAATCTGAACTATTGAACCATTACATTTGAACTTTGAATCTGAACCTGCACTTTGAATTTACCTTCATATCATTGAAATTTCAGCCTTGTTGAGTCTATGAGCTTGTTTGTGCCATTTAAACCAATTTGAACTAGTTATGCTAACTATACCAGATCGAACCACTGAACTTGGCCTTCAATCTTAAAATCTAAACCACTAAACCTTCTACACTGAACTTGACTGTATTTGATCTTCGTTGTACCATTTGAATTTGATGAACTATTTTGAAACATTTTGAATAGAGTTCAAAGAGGTTCAAACAAAGATTGATATGAGGAAAGTCACATTTTAAAAGTTTTGAAAATGGAGTGCATAAGGATACTAACATGTTGATGGTGGATTTGAAGGCTGACTTGTTCAGTAGCCTCTTGTATATAATGTAATCTTTTGTTGTAGTTTTAGGACATCAGAGATAGAAGATAGGAGATAGAAGATTATTTGAGATCCTTGTTGTTGGAGGACTTTTGTACTTGATTGTAATATCTATCCTAAATGGGGAGGGCCTTATAGCCCAGCATGTATGAATCAAATTGAAGATAATAAATGAAAGGATCTCTACATTCTTTCTCTCACTTGTTGTGTTGTTTCTTCCGCGTGTTGTTCTACAAGGTGGATCTAGTTAGGGTGTGCCTTTGGCCCCTCTCCCCGTCTGCCCTTGCATTAGAAATGCACTATAAATTTCACCTTTGGGTCTTTGATTGAGTGTATCTTTAGTGCACGGTCATCCCACTCAACTCTGGTGTTCTTCTCAATATCTGTTCTTGGTGCACTGCGAACTACCTTTGCCTTATCAGTAGTAGGATACCCAGTAATCATATGAATCATTTTCTTGGTAATTTCCACCGGCTCATCCAACCACATTATTCCATCATGGAATCTTCTCAAAACAACCCTAATCCATTCGCTCTTAAATTCCCTCAAAAAACTTAGGGCATTCATCAAACCTATTACTTCCAGTTGTTTGTGTTCAGGTTTCAGTCTTCCATCTTCTCCACAAAGCTTCTGGTAAGCTACATACAAGTCAAAATCTCCTATTTCACCAATCTTGCAGTGAATATATGATATTTCATCTTTGACCAATAGAACCCTAGGGGGTATGCTTGAAAAAGCTCCCGCTTGATCAATTTTCAATGCAACTTCAGGATGAAGTTTGTATCGGGGTTCATTACAAGTAGCAGAAACTATAAGATTTACTATCTCCTCCTCTACAAACTTGGATTTGTTTACTTTCAATGTGGACGCCATTTTTCTTAATTTATGGTTTCGGTAAGTAGTATGAATCAACTCGGTAGTAACAATACTTATGCGAAAGTGCCAATGAGATCACTCAGAAGACTATGAAATAGTTTTTAAGAGCTCTGAAAATCCATTGCTTGAAATTGCTCTGGAAAATGTTTGTTCTTCAAAATCACAAGTGAAGAATGAACTAAGTTCATCGTCTATTTATAACCTTTTTTTTAAATTCTCGCTCAAACTTTTGTAATAAATGCTTGACCTACTCACAGCTTGGCGACAACTTTCAAACTCAGTGAGTACAACAAAATACCAACATCTCGGTTAACACATAACTTTTTCACTCGATTAAAATTGATACTCAGTTAACCTTGCATAATAGTCATCGATGGCTAACTCTTTACTTAGTCTAGCATATATCGACTATGTAAATTTGAAAGCTCAAAACTTATAAATCACAATGCATCTCTATTCATGCAGATTTGGTATGTGCACATCAAATATAAGGAACTGTATGTAAAATATGATCAATCTGAATTATCAGTTCCATACATACCTTTTTTAGCTTAGGTGGAGGTGTTGATGTCACCCAATCCAATGGATGAGGTTTCATCGACTACATTTCTTGACTCAGCATTATCATTTGATGCCTTTTTCCACATAGTATTTCTAATCCTCATGATATCTGCAATTGTATTGTCATTCTGAAGAACTTGTTCTTCTAGTGCTCAGTCTCTGCAATCTTTAATTAGGTGACTGACTTTGTGACAATGCAAACATGACATACCAGTTCTTGTCTAGCTTCGATATTTTCTAGCCCATCTCTTCCTCATGCAATTAGTTGCAATATGTCCATACCTTCCACATACTGTGCAGTTAACCCATGTGTTATAATCCCAAGTGTAACTATTACCTTGTCTTCTCGGTTGATAGGATTTGTTGTTTTCTTTCGGTGTTAAGACTTGCTTCATCTTTGTCCCGCATTCTTGTGAAGTTTGTCCATGCATGTTGCAAGTATAACAATGTTTCTCCATGTAGGGTTTGTTAGGAGTCCTATTCAACTTAGATATGCATTCATATGCTTGATGTCCAAACTTGTTACAATTATAACAATGACCATTAAACTTAGGGGTGGTTTTCGGTTTACCTTGTGCTTTACTCCTACAAACATTTGAAGTGTGTCCCAGTTTTCCATAGTGATAGAATGTTAGTGTCTTAGGTCTATGATTCTAATTTTTATTGATCTATTCAGCTTTCTTAGATGATTCTCCTTGCCCAGTGTATCCTATTCCAACTTTGCTTCCAAATCTTCTTTGATTAATCAGAAAATCATCAATCTTCTTAGAATTATCTTCAACCTTTTTCATCATCTCATTATGTTGTTGCATCTTCACTTCATTTCTCAATTTTTCATTTTCTTCCCTGAGTACTCCGATGTCTTCAAGTTTCCTTGATAATTCACTATTTACTCGATTGATCTCCTGGTTTAAAATAATCATCTGATTGGATATTTCAAAATGATGCTTGGTAAGTCTCAGTATCTTAGTTTCTTTTACTTGTAGTTGTTCAGTCATCTGTCATCTGTCTTCAATAGCCAGATTTATCTATTGTTCAGCTTGTCTAGCATTGTTTATCACATCAATCATTCTCACCATTTGTGTCTCTTGACCGATCTACAGGGCTTTCACTTGTTCAGTCAAATGTAGATTTTTCTCAGACAAATAAAAAATTGCACTTTCAAAACCATTAGAAATACTACCTGAACTAGATCTGACATTATCAAATAAATCATCAATCTCTTCTTCATGGTAGTTAGTCTCATTTTCCAGAATAGCCATGTTCTTTCTCTGAACCAGTAACACTTCTTCAATGTATCCTTAGCTTTCTTGAATTGCTCAATAAACATTTGCATTTGAATCTTTTGATTTTCTATAGTTTTGTCCAACTTGTATCTCTCCATGATTAGATTTTTACTCTTCAGTGGTTAAACCGTCCAATAAGAGATCCAAGCTCTGATACCAATTGTTCAAATGGAGAGATAAGGTACCAAGAGGGGAGGGGTGAATCAGTGCCCTCAAAAACTTTAAACTTGAAACTCAATCTACAAATAGTAGTAAGCTAGTGTACCCAACTGAATCCATTCATTCAATTAACTTGTAAATGTAATTTGCATGAAAACAAACAATAATTTAGTCACATAACACAAGTATTTTGGTTACGCAGAAACCCTTGTGAGAAGGTAAAAAACTGTTATGGGGATGACGCCCAAAAATTCTTCACTACTGCAGATAATAAAGTATGTTGACTAAGGCTACAAGTTGTGATTCTTCTTCATTTCTCTTGATGAATATGGTTGCAACTACTTGGCTGCGATGTCTGGCCATTAGATTGAAGATGAAATATAGAAAGCGTGGATGCCTTCTAAATATGTTGTCATGGAACCTCATTAAGTGTAGTGCAAACTCATGTATGTGCACCTCTCTTAGTCGGGGCTACATGTGCTATGCATATCCATTTGAGAAGAGAGTGGGAAATTCCATATCAAGTAAATGCTCAGTGTTGTATTCATTTATTGGAGATGACCCCATCTCTGGCCAATTGATAATGTCACTTGTGTTGTCTTCAAGTTGTAGTTTTTTCTTAATAGTTTGTAGCTCACAAGCTATTTTTGGTTGTCTAGTCATAAATGATAATGTGTATACCATGTTTTTTTCATTAGGGTCTTCATCGATGTCCATTTCATTATTTGGCATCATCATGTCTTCATTTGTTTCAATGCTTTTGAGCATACTTGAAACATTTATTCTTATTTCAGGGATCTTTGCTAGATACTCATCATGAATAATGATGTCCTTATAGTATGGATTATATTTATTTTTTTATTGCAATGTATCTATAATGTGTCTCCTTCTCACATAAAAATAATAGTACTGAAACACTCTATATGATCTCTAAACTATGAGTATATCTAGTTTTTTTTATTCTGTGTGGAAACAAGTTTGTAATTTTTTTTATGTCGTGTGCAAAGCTTATTGTGTGACCATGATATTTATATTGGCCTCCAAAGTTCTAAGTTACTTGCAATATTGGGTTGAATCTAATGATAAGCATTTCTTTCTCCTGGCTAAATCTTTTGAGTATAATAGGTTGTTCTCCTAGGTCCATGTTGTTCTGGGTTGAGAATCGATGTATAACTTTCTCATAGAAATATCTTTGCATGTGGGTGTTGTGTTTGATGATTGGAATTGCATGCCTGGGTAAAATTCTTTGCATATAGTGCATGTTTGTAATTTGGCTAATGAATCAATCCTTTGGCAGAATTATATGTTCACCATTGTGTAGTCATTTATGTAGATCATTCTTTCTTGTTTGTTCCTTCGTTCTTGTAATGGAGTTTTTTAGTTTCAAATGGGTGCTCCTCTAGCTATGCTTCTATTTGTTGCAAGGGAATTGAAACTTTCTCTAATATTTTAGCTCTTCTTTGGGTAACTATCGCCTCTTTATTACAGACATAGTATTCTTGATTTATTTTTCTATTTTTGAAGCTCAAAAATTGGAGTTTTGGGAGATGGTTTTCGATGGGAGTTTCCATATGTTGCAATCTATAAGTACGATAAATTGTTGTGTTAGATAAAACATTGGAAAACATTGGAATGAATACACATATTAAAGCAAGGTTTAATCACAAGGTGGGCATTGTGTGGTTAAATATTGGTATCAAATTGAAATGCAACCAACACTCAATAAACCATTAACTCAAGAATTTAGCTATAGGAGGCCATATCAAATGAATCAACTAAATTCCCAAAAATGGCTTATTTCTTCCTAGTTGAAGTGAGTTTAATTCTTTTTATGATGCTCATCAGATTGGCATGAAGGATTAGTGACTTGACTACTCCAAAATGGAAGATTCAAATGCAATGCAAAATTATAAATGATCTAGAATGCAACATTAACAATGATAGAATGAGATAATTAAACTAGAATGGATGCAAACAACTAGTATTCTAGAATGAGAATGCAAGAAACTATGCTATGATTAACAATGCAAGAAAGAAAACTATATTTAACAATGCAAGATTATGCTAAGAAGGAAGTAAACTAAGAATGCAAGAGAGCTATGAGAATATAATGAAAGAAACTAAAACACATATATATTTTGATTACAAAATATGGTAGAATCTCACTTCTTTAGGTTTACAACCAAAAGCTTACTACGAATACAACAATGAATATAGATAGGAGTTCATTGCTCTAGACTTGCAAATAGAGGCTCACTACTAAAGTAGAAAGATACACCAACAAACTTGTGCATCCAACGCTCACTATCCAAGGGACAAGGTACATACAACTCTTTACAATAGATAAAGAGAGATTATAATGATAGTACAATTGATCTTCACAATACTATCAACCCTAACAATACACTATTACTGTGTTTTATTTTCTTCTAGTATCATTGAACTCTACTTATTTAAAAATCTACATATAGATCTTCACAGCTAGTTCCCTAACAAAATTCTCACTTACACTCATGTATTTTGCCAAAGTACAAATTATTCTTGTATAAAAGATAGATGATTGGAGATTACAATAAGGTCAACCATGCCAAAAGGATATTATAATTAAGTCACAAATCAGTCATGGAAACAATAAAAATTGAATAAGGTCTCATAATAGAAGCTTCCAGACCAAAACATAGAATGGACCCAACCAAATAAGAGAAAAACATTAAATGCACAGGTCACACATAGCATGAACCCATCCAGATATGGGATAAACATTAAATATATAACCTAGACCTAAATCAAGAATCGTGATCTACTTTAGGAGAGAAAGATGAGACCATGAACATGCTACACATAGCCCAATGTTAGATTCACAATTAATTGAACAACTTCCATAACCAACTCAAAAGATTAGTCACACTGCCCAAAGAACCACTTAAATTAGGTCAACTAAATCTGCACCTCCACATGCCATGATGAGATCCACATGCCATATAATAATCCATGTCACTTTCTAATAGTCCACATCAAAACCAACCACAACACATTTTCAGACCAGACCACAAATTGATGATAACTACAACACCTGAAGACATTGTTTCTAGATCACTAGGAATAATTTATGGATCACTAATAAATACCTCAACCAAGACCAAAACCTTAATATTATTTAGAACACATCCGCATATCTTCAACCTTGCTTTTGGAATAGAAACCATCTTGAAAATAAAACTAAATATTTGTTATCTTCAATTGAATAACTCTATCATTGAACCACTGACATGTAGACATAACCAATAACTTTCAGACGTAGGAAAATAACTGTGAATCACTAAAAACAATCTCTAAAATATATTTTTGTCTTCCACTATTCTATAGCACTGAATATATACCTACAAGGACAAGTGTTGAAAAAATTTCAAGACAGGATGAAATAGATAGTAGACTACATGAGGTCTTTCCCCATAGAAAACATATGTACTTTAGTGGAGCATTTATAATATTGAATCGTGACCTCACACAACCCCCATCTATAATGGAAAAACCTTCCTATGAATCAAATTCAAACGTGAGAACAACGTGGGACCAATTTAAAATAATTTTCACCTTACAAATGATGTTTCATCAACAATGTGAAACTCTGAAGCAAACAAAATTTGTCAAACATTCACAAAATGTACGTAATGCAACACTAACATAAGAAGATTGATAACTTTTGAAAGCACACATAGACAAATAGCTTACATCAAGTGGGAAATAAAAATTTGACAACTTGATGCACCTATTTGTTGTAAATGAGTAGTGAGACTGCATAATAAAAGAATGTTAAAATTGTTGAACCTTCCAATTACACTATGTATTATAACAAGCATCAACCAATGAAATATATAACATAATTAGTGATGAACAAATTGAGAAATAAGTACTAATTTGCAAAGGCTAGTACACCACACTTATAATCAACATATGGGCACAAGCAAGACTTATAAATGGAACTTATAGCACTAGGTCCAAACTGCCTGATGTTCCAATGCATGTTGTAGAAAGAATTGATAATTACAGTGGGCCATTGTATAGTGAAAAATGATGATCAATGGTAGGATTTAGATCACTCGCCAAATTTCATGGGGGAGATATATATTAGAATACAAACCCAATCCTTAAGAAAAACCTAATTAGCACAACTAAAGGAAGAAGGGTGCTAATGTAAGATCTAGACCAAAGGGGGATTTGGTATTCCTTTAAAGGGGAGAATGACATGTGATATGATAAATGATAAAGAAGATGAAGGAAAATATGATCTATGAAAGTAAATTCAAGGAAAAGGGAAGAATGAATGTACCCTGAAACAAGAAGAGGAGTTTTGAACTTTGAATCTAAATTTGATTGTCACCAAAATGTCAAAATCAGTTGTAACTTTAGATCTAGGAAAATGAGACCTATAACTATATGTTCTGTAAATTTTAGCGAAAAAGTGCAAGGACAAGTTGAGAAGTCAACTTGTTCCCAGTAGTTCCAAATGTGATCAAACTTTTCAAGATCCTGCATTTTCACCTATACTTCTCATATCTGAGATCGCAACTCCATAACATGTTCTTGCACATAGAAAAATGGAGGAAAAGGTTGTGGAAAGGGGTTTTCCTTGGTTGAACCCTTTTTTAGGAATTAAAATTTCATAAAGAAAAGTAGCATGTAAAGTAAAACGGAAAATGGTTAATTCACCTTGTACAAAACCCTCATGAATGGATGTAGTAATTGCTCAATTCTGTAAAGATGCTTTTAAATATACTTGGTATGAGATGTATAATCAAGAATTCCTTCACAAATGCATAGATCTATGATTGCCACTCATACATATTGAATATATGTATGCTTGATAACCACTTAGAGAAGGAGAGAGAAAGAATTAAGGATGGATGGATCTTCTTGCTTGATTATGAATTCCTCTACTTGGCCATCACATGAGAGAAAGTTGTAGCAACTAGAGAAGATAGACTTTTCTTGAATGGATCTTTAAGAAATAGAGACTTGGAGATCTTGAATTGGATGCTTACCTTCAAATCTTAAATCCAAATCCTCAATACATAACTTAAATGCTTGAATGCTTGCACTTGAATATGATATTTTTGCATATTATTTATGGCTACCAAATGAGACGAGAGGATTTCCTTTTATAATCATTTCGGGATTCAAATTTGATCAAGACCGACCATTGATTTGGACTTATGATGAAACCCTTGGCATCAGACCTTGGGCCAAATATGAGCTCAAAAACCCACGTAAAAGTCAAGAACTGACTTCTACCCTAGGGAACAAATCAAGATCTCAACTTATACCCCTATGACAAGTCTATAGGTCGACATGTCCTAGGTTGAATAAACCTAGATTTTGTTAGGATGTCAGGAAAGATGATAAGATGCGAGAGGAGGAAATATAGATAAATGGGATCAAGCATAATAGACATTTGGACCTTGAAATCTCCAAAATGGCATCTAATATGTCATGGAGCCTCCAATTATAGGTGCTAACTTTTTAGGAAGATAAATTTAGCCCCTACATTAGCGAGAGTAAGAAATGAAACTCATGCTCACAGTAACCTAGATTGAACTCATAAGGATGATGTCATCAAGGTAAAGGAGACAAAGAAATAACTAGACCCCAAGTGACTCAAGTATTCATCAAATACAAAACCAAGATAAGAGAGGCATCGCTTGAAAGAGAGAGAAAGAGAAAAGGGTGTGATCACTAGCCTAGTAAGATTTTGTCTTACTATGGACCACACAAAAGGAAAAAGCACCTCAAAAGATAGCATTATGTTGGTACACAAATCAGTAGATTAGATTTCCAATGGACTTACCACTCCAATGATGGGAAACCCAAGGGATTTGGCCAACTAACAAGTTCAACCAAAGTCAAGGTCAAAAATTTTGCAATTCTGGCTTTGCAGGACCAAGGCTGGTGGGCCTATACCTCAACCCAAATCTATTGGTTGTAAGATTTTTATAGCAGATAGTTGTGTGGAATTGGTATAATTTGTATAAAATGGCAAGTGAAAACTTTGTAGTGAATTATCGGTGTATTTAAAATTTGTAATGCTTTAAAGGAAAGATATTTTGTGTCGATTTGTTTGTTAATGCCAAAGATTGATTGTTTTGCAAACTAGACCAATGCCTAAACCTCTCAAATTTGATTTCTATTTACTCAATTCAGAATGAACCATATGTATAACTCTGTAGATAGTTGTATAACTGAAAACTATCAATTTAAAGGTGTTCAAATGAGCATATAATTAATTTGAATCCACAATTGGTCCTATTGAATTTAACTTTATTTAGAAAGACCAGTAGGACAGAATTGAGAATTCACAATCAATATTTGAACTTGATAATCAAACTGCAATTAACAAATAATTATACTTTCATCAAACCACACATTAAATAAAATCAGAAGATTTATCATAGACAACTAATTCAGATTGAATAAGAAATAGATATCACCGAGATCTAAAAACAACATGCCTTTGTATTACAAAAAACAACCTGTCAATGGATACATCATTATAAAAATCCAAGTGTCATAGCATATTAGAATATATAAGCAATCATATATCATTTTTCTTCCCTACGCTTGTGTCATGTATATATAAACAAAAAGGTATTTAAAATTCCAAAAGGATGCAACCTTTTATAAAAAGTCTTAACATAAAGTAAATAGACTAAAAGCCCTTTAATTTGCATAAAATAAGACAAATATTAGTCTCCCAACAGTCCCTTGCAATTTGTGATATGATCCAAATAATCTTCAGAAGAATAAGTTTCAGCATCATGGATGATGTTCCTCACGGTAATCTCTAGGGTAACAAAGTTTTCCATCTACACAGTTGTTTCCTTTAATTTGATTCCATCAGATCAAGAAACATCTAAGGCAACACTGACTAGACTTTGGCATTCACCAATCCATTTTCTTCTATCCTTTATATCACCCTTGTCATTTGTGAATTTTGGTAACCCTGCTCTGGTCACATCCTGAAAGCTGTCAAACTCACTAGTTACTTCTTTATCAAATTCTCCATGTTTTGAATAGCTTTCTTTAATTCTTCAACCTCTACATCACAATTTCCTTAAAGGGTTTTTTCATGTAATTTGACCCCAAGTCTATTGTTTATTATAAGATGTGACAATTGGTTATTACTATTCTTTAGATATGAATCCCATAAGGTCTCAATTATCCCTTTCATTTTGTCAAACCTTTGTGTTAATAGGAAAATTGTCGTGTCCACCCTCACATTCTGTATTTGTCTTATTATCCTCTAGTTTTCTGTATGTAGATTATCATACTTCCTTTTCCATTTTTTGTTCTCCCTAGGAGTGATCAAAGGCACACCCAATCCACTTTTCTTCATTGTTTCCTCATACAAAGCCTTAAAATTATTTTCTTTTTAACAAATCTAATAACATGTGCTTTATTGAACTTAGAAACATCTATAACCATGTTTGTACAAGTAACAGGATCAAGTTCTCTAACTTTAAGCTTCATCATGTGACTAAAGGATTTGTCAAAATCAATGATCTTGGGCCTCTTATTTGGTGGATATAATGCCCATAATAATAAATATTCTTCATCCTGATCAAACCTTGAGCCAACAAATACCTCATTTACCCCAACAATATCTTACTTAACATATTTGTGTTATGAATCCAACAATCTATCAAAAATAAAAGAAACACTCATATCCCAACTAGGAAATAGATTAACACCTTCTTTAGATAATAAAAAATTCCCTTTTGTGGGGTCATGGACAACATCTCATAATCAATATCATCCTTGAGTCTTTTAAACAACAAAGCCTCATTTTCCTAATCTATATTCGAATGAGCCTCTTTTAACTTCTTTCCTTCAAAATTATACAAGAAAGTCTTGAATTCTCTTGATTTAACAAAAAAAAAAAAAAAAGCAACATGTTTTGTAATCCTATTATCCTGGTGGATTCCAAGAGCAGAGAAAATCTTGTCATCTTTATCTAGTTCTTCCTCAATCTCAACGACTTGTCTCCTAGAAACAACTTCATTGTCTGCAGATTCTTCTCCCTCAAGAGGCTATGTTCCTTATTGTTGTGCCAAACCTTTCAATTTTTGTCTTTTCTCATCCAACATTTTGTTATAATTGTCAAAAATAGTTTGGGCTTCGTGCTCTTACAAATTTCTAAAAATATCTTCAACTTCTACAGCTACATGAGGATAATCACCAAGGTTTTGCTTCTTATCATAATGAATATATCCCTCGAGATCATAATTTTTCCTAGGGTGATTCTCATATAAATTAAACTCCTCTATCAGTATCTAATCAATCACAACAAAAGCCTTTGTAGAAACAATAGTAAATTCACCTAAACACAAAGTACCAGGTAGAAAGGTTTGTTTATGTAAATTTCCAAAATGCTCTTGCAATCTCTAGATAGGAAATCCTATCTCAAATAATCTTGGGAGACATATAAGGACTTCCATCAAAACCATATATTCTAAAGAAAGAAACATTATCAAAAACATACCAATCTCCCCAATTATGTTGAATCTTTTTATCTGGATCAAATTTATTGAGCCTAAGAAAGGCTTTGATTTTATCTGGTATGGAATGATTGCAAGGTAAATTAAACAACTGGTACACATGCTTCGCAATAAACTCTTCAAACCTGACATAATGGGACCTCATATACCTCGAGTCCCACAGAGAAGTCTATAACTACATAGGTTGATTCTCTCCTTCTTTTCTTATGGTATTTAACTTTAACATGTCAGCCCACAATCCCCTCTTATGCCCATAAAAGAACACCATATGCATTAATAGTGAGTAATATCTAAATGTAGGAGTACCACTACTTCTAAGATCTAAGAATCCTTCATGTAATTTTTCAGCTAGAAAAGAATCATAATCAAAGGGCCCAGGTTCATGCATCTGAATGTATGCATTTAACACCATTGGTCCACTGCTCATCAAGTCTAGGACTTCAGCTCCTCCCAATTTCCCACAAGACATATAAGTATACTAGAAATAGGGTCTAAAAAAATCTACCCAAAAAGGTGGCCCATCCTCTTCTGTAAAATTTCCCTTTTGCACCTTATGGACTGCTAGTTTCTAACCCATATATACAGTATCCATCCTATTGTATTCATCCTCCAAACTTATGAATTTTAAAGGCTTGTTACAACTGAGATCTAAATTAAATACCTTCATAATTGTTTCCACCGATAATTTTATAAAAAAAATTCCACTGGGGTCTCTAGTACATCTCTCTTCGGCTTTATATTTTGTACCAATAACTATAGTAACTTCAAATTCATGAAAAAATTGGGCACAATTAACTTATCCAGATTCATAGTCCATGGGTTGCTAACAGGAACACCTCCATTTCTTCTCAAATAGTGGAAAAGGAAAATCTCATAACCCCACACCTTCGTCCATATGTCTTCCACACCTCCATAGTTATCTTCCAATTTCTCTCTTTCTGAAAAATGTTGTTTTGACATCCTTGATTTAGGTCCTAGGGCACTCATCTGATCAATCATATCCCGATTCAACTTTTTGGCTAGCTCCATTTCATCTCCTTTCTGCTTCTTAATAGAAGACTTTGTACTCTTTGTTGCTTTTATTTTTCCCACTGAACTTGTTAGAATAACTGAGAGGGGGGTGAATCAGTTATCCACAATCCCAATCACAAAATGTATATCCAAAAACATTTTACTAAAATGTATGTAGCTCGGTAACATAAAGTAGTATTATGTATGTACTTTTATTGATTACCAGTTAATAACATATAGTGATTACCGATCAAATCCAATATGCAACATGTAAAGTATGACAACAAACAATCATCACAGTCAACACATAACACAAGAGATTTAATGTGGAAACCCTATAAAGGGAAAAACCACCTGGGACCGGCAACCCAAAAATTATTCACTCTTCTGA
Organism: Chamaecyparis obtusa; assembly: GCA_027943335.1. Taxonomy (NCBI): domain Eukaryota; kingdom Viridiplantae; phylum Streptophyta; class Pinopsida; order Cupressales; family Cupressaceae; genus Chamaecyparis; species Chamaecyparis obtusa. Next base: position 84,393 of record BSBK01005394.1, read on the forward strand.
AGTGAGGTTGGTGAAGACCCAACCCTATTAAAGTTTACAATCACACTGTGAGGTGTGACCTTGTTAGAGGATTTTAGACCAACTGTTAGCATCCAACCAGCATTCACTATGGGGTTGATAGGATAACAAATATACACTCTATGAATGACATTACAAGACTTTCTAGTCCACTCTGTTAAGAGATTTATCTATTTGCAATGGTTAATATGTAACAATAGGTGATCTGATTACAACACAACTTCAATTGTAGATTATCAGATCTATGTTAAGCTCATTCAAATCCTCTGATCAATATATCAATTCTATTTTAATCAATATTTAGTAACTTACTGTCACTTGGTAATAGCTTTCTGACGCTCGGTAATCTCTGCAATTCAATTCTCCTTAACCAGTCTGATTAGGCATGCATGAAGCTTGTTCACACAATATCTCTACAGTCTCCTTCTTCCAGCATGTTTTCATCATGAAATCCTAGTCTCTTAAATAGACAAGTAAACCATTTTAATTCCATCCATCAGATTTTTCCGCTTAATCTCCTTTGTTGATTTTGTCGCTTAAACCTTCCTCGGCTGATGTGTCTATAACATGTTTTATTTCAATTCCTTAGATCTTCTTCAAATTATGCTAGTCATAGATCTTCATAACAAACATTATATTCAACTCCGTAATCATAACACTTTACAGCTCATCAACTTCCATCGACTAAACTAATCATTTAGTTCTTTTCTTCTACTTAGTTAACAAAGAAATATGTCGGTGAACACAAGATCAGTTTATACTATTCTCAGTATACACTACATTGCGTCGGTGTATACTGAAATGCTTGTTTAACCGACCACACTGCTTTGTGCATTTTTCTTTGTCCTTCATCATAGATGAATGAAACATAATCAAGTCAATAACATAAGGTCATAAACTCATTCATAAGTTACCCAATGTATTCCTTATCCTCATCTATCATATCCATCTTCCTCATGTAGATATATCTATTCTTCATCTCTTTTCTTCTTCTTTCCACAGATGTTTGGGTATAGTAACTTACAAGATAAGTATTGTCAAAAATAGTTGACATCAATGACAACATATTATTGATTTAATCATCTTACATATCTAATCAGCAAATCAGTGATCTCAAATCATAGATCTTCAAGTCATACAATTTATTCAAATCAGTTGTAGTTCATCACTTGTTGCCTCCATTTTAGTTTTGCATGAGTAGTCTCCAAGCTCTACAATTTTACAAATTCTTAAAAGTTGTGTACAAATGATTATGTTGGATTTATTTTGATCCTAGATACCTACATCCAATTTTTTGCCTTGTGCAATGTATAATATCTCATTAATGCATTTCCTTTTGTATTTATCACTTTTGAAATGTTGTTAAGTTCATCGCTATATACTATAGCTACATATGACTGATGGTGGCACTTTAAAATGGCTCCTTTTGTTCTTTTTGATTTATCGGCGTAGGTTATCCCACTCAATCCATCAAGCATCAGTCTGACTAACTTCACCCTACTCTTCTATTAAACCTTACACCGATGAACTTATCATTATAACCTTTCTTGATAGTGTTGTATCTTCTATCAGCATGACCAATACCAATATTTTCATCGGACATCGGTCTAATGTGTTTTTCTCTCCACTGCTAGTGAAATATTTGTCAATAGATATATCAAGATGATCCTTCATAATGGTTCCAAATCCTTTATCGGTGTGACATATAGTGATACATCTATTGGTTTTTTGTCTAGCTCAAATTTCTCTTGACCGCTAGTGGAAGTTTTATCGATAGATTCATCGAGATAGGTTATGTTGATCCATGTGCTTTTTTTCATTGTGATTCAATCCTTTTTGTTGTGTTGAAACTTCATCAATGAGACTGTTGCCAATACACACACTACATCATCATCGACAAATGTCTTGCCGATAGTTCTCCCTTTGCTAATACAAGTTATGTGTTATCTTCTAATGTTAAATGTCTTTATCATAACCCAGTGTTACCTTGAAGCCACCCAATGGAGGATTGGATTTTTAAGGTTCTTGAATGTCCATACATGTGATGACCCTTTAACAAATGGCACACACAACCAACAGTAACTATTCTAATGATTTATTTGTGTCAATAGTGGCTCTTTCTGGGGAGGTATGCTCTTGATGAGCATAGCGAGATTCTAGTTTTCTCTAGGAGAGAAAACTATAACATAAAACAAAAGAAAAAAGGAAAAGAAATATGATACATTGTGTACATTGGGTAGGATATTTCCTTATCATTCTCAAAAGAAAAGAAAAATTAGATACTGACCATGCACTGGGAGTTCCTAAATGTAGCCTTTTGAATCCTACAAAAAATAAGAGTTCTCACCTCCTTTCCCACTAATGATGAAAGGTCCCAACAACAAGGCATAAAATTTTCTATGCTTTCCCTTGTATTGATCCTTTGTATTCCATTTTAATAACCAATATCCTTCCTAAAATTTTCTTTATTTGGCCCTTTTGTCATATAGAGTTTTCACATGTTGTTGTTGCTTGAGATTCCTCTTTTGGGCATGTCTTGTTATCTCATCCAATTCTGTAAGATGGTACATCTTGTTTTCCATAAAATTGATATCCTTTATCTGTTCCTTCTTGACAAATTTGTACACTAATATAAGATTATTCAATGGTAATCTGGTCTACTTCCCATAGACTAATTCATAAGGTGCATATCTCGTTGATTTCTTGATTGTAATCCTATCTGCCCAAAGTGCAAGATTCAATTTTGAATCCCATGCTTTTTTGTTTTTACTCAACATCCCTTTGATGATCTTCATTATATTTTTGTTACTTGATTATGCTTGACCATTACCTTGTGGATGGTATGGGGAAGAATAGGATGGATCAATACCATACTTACAATAGAAATCAGATAATTCCTCTGACCTGAAACACATAGCGTTGTCACAAAAAATCTTGCATGGAACACCAAACCTTGTCAATATATTCTCAGTCGGGAATTTTATTACTACTTTACTTGTTGTCTGTCTGGTGGGTATAGCTTCAACCCATTTGGTAAAGTAATCAGTAGCAACTAGGATACACTTATGTCATCCACTTGAAGCATCAACAATTTCATCGATGAAATATATTCCCCACATCTGAAATGGCTCCTCGGTGGAAAAAAAATTAAGAGGTAATGTGCCCTCATATTTAAGTTTTCTTGAAAATTTATGGCAAGCTTCACATTTTCATACATATACATGACAGTCTTTAAACAAATATGGCCAATAATACCCTACATTTAATATTTTATGAGCAGTGATCCTTGCTAAAAAATGAACCCCACACACTCCATCATGTAACTCTTTTAATACTGACTTCGCTTGATACTTATCTAAGAAAAACAAAAGGACACAATCTCTATTTTTCCAATACAAGTCCCCTTGTATCAAGACATACCTTGATGCTTGCAATTTTATTATTCTCTTTTGATTATCATTTAGGATTTCTGGAAAATTTGTGTGCCTTAAGTAATAGACTATATCTGTATACCAGGGACAATGCTCAATACTAGCTTCTGATTGCTCTGAACTGATTTGATTTACTTGAATTGCATCCAAATTTTATTATGTCATGAGTTTGGCTATTCAGTGTTCTCTGACTAATTTATTAATTTGAATTTCTATGATAAATTCTTGGACCTGATTCACCCATCTGCAAATTTTGCCTGTGACTCCAAATTGGCTGAATATGTCTTTAATTGTTGCATTAGGAACATATGCTGCTATTTTTTCTCCTATCAAATATGGCCTAAAGGATTTCATTGCTTTCACCAAGGCATACACGTGTTTATCATTTATATCATAATTCAATTCTATTGCCTAGAGTGTCTTACTAAAAACTGCTATTGGTTGTTCATATCCTTCATCATTTTTCTATAATGAGACAGTAACAATAGTGTGGTATGAAGCAAATGAAAACAATTGAAATAGTTTTGAGAAATCGGGTGATTTAAGGACAGGAGCCTCCTTGATTTCTCTTTTAATATTTGCAAATGTTTTTAATGCTTAGTTTGTCCATATAAGCTTTGCACCCTTCTTGAGCATCTTAGCAATAGGCTTGCCTATCTCTGAAAAATTTGATACAAATCTTCTTACAAAGTTTATTTGCCCAAAAAATGATTGAACTACCTTGACTATTTTAAGGACTTGAATTTTGTCAGGAGTTGATATTCTATCAGGATCTATTCTTACTCCTTCTTTAGACACAATATGTCCCAAAAGTTTCCCTTTAGTTACCCCAAACTGGCACTTCTTAGGGTTTACAGATATCCCATATTCAAGAGCTCTTTTGAATATTCTCTCTCAATGCTTCCAATGGTCTTCTTCCTTTTTGGAATATGTAGTTAGGTCATCTTGGTAAACTACCATGATAACTTCGATGAAATCCTCAAAAGCTACATCCATAGCCCTATGAAAAGCAGCTCCTACATTAGTGAGTCCAAAAGGCATCCTAGCATAAACATAAGTCCCCGATGGTGTGGTGAAGGTTGTCGTATACTAATCCTCTTCAATAAATTTCACCTAATTGTACCTGAAAAAACCATCCATCATGGATAGTAGCTCATTTCCCATTACCTTTTGTAATAGTGCTTCCATGTTTGGTAAAGCATAATTATCCTTAAGTGAAGATATATTTAAATTCCTGAAATCTACACAAATTATGATATCTCCATTCTTCTTTCTAACTCACACCAAATTTGAAACCCATGTGGAATGTCTGATAGGTTTATTTTATCAGCATCCCTCATTTTTATCAACTCTTCTTTCATTTTAGGAGCCAAGGTTGGATTTATTGTCCTTTGTATTTGCCTAAAGGGTTTCGCATCTAGTTTGAGAGGTATCTCATGTTGGAACAAATCCTCTCTGTAAACTTTGAGGTCATCATATGACCAGGAAAATACATGCCTATACTTCCTTAATAACCTTACAATGTCAGTCTTGATTTTTGGTGTTAACTTATTTCCCACAAAGACCTCTTTTGGAGAGTGTTCATTTCCCAAATTTATTTTCTCCACTTCCTCAATGACTATGCCAACAACTTCAGTTTCCCTTCTCAATTATTTATCATCAAACACTCTTTTTAAAGCTACTAGTCCTTTTTGGATTTTGGTAGTTTTAAGCTACATAACTTCTCTTCTAAATAGAGTTTCATTTATATCCATTATCTCAACATGAGCATTCAAATCACTAAGCTAAACTTCATACTGCTCTTCACATGCCAAGAACTTAATTATATCCCTATCATCTTCAAAAACTTTCCAGTTACATATAATATCAGGTACTGCAGGTCTGATTTTAACCTCTAGTGATAGCTTCACAAGGAATATCATTGTGTTTTATTGCCAAGTTAGCCATTAAGTCTGCTAGAATATTTTTTGATCTTTCTATCCAATTTATAGAAAAAGAATCAAAACATTCTATGGAATCCCAAACCTCATTTCTATATCTTTTTAATTTATAATTTTTAGTGACAAACCTATTTCTAACTTGAGAAACAATAAGTTCAGAATCACCATAAACACAAAGAGATTTAATGCCATGTTTATATGTTATTTTAAGACCAAGAAGTAGTGCCTCATACTCTACAACATTCTTAGTGCAATCAAAAGATAACAAAAAAGAGTATTTAAATAATTTCCCATTTGGAGAAATAAAAACACCTTCTCCATTACCATCTCTACAACATGAGCCATCAAAATACATTTTCCAAATCATATTCTTATTTTTTCTAACATGTATTTCAATAAGCTCAGTATTCTTCATAGCATCTTTATAAATACTTACTTTTAAATTTTCCATGTCAGTATGGCAAAAGCATGTCATCTGATCTCAATCTACTCCTTCAATAATGTAGGAGGCTCTCAGCTCCCTATCAATTATAATATATCTGCCATTTACTGGGATAGAAGCATAAGATAAATCCAATTGAATATTTCCACCTACTAAATTAGACCATTGTCTAGACAAGAGAATTCCATAATTTGCAAGCAGTTGGGATTGGAAAGATAAATTACTAAGAGGGGAGGGTGAATCAGTACCCTTAATTACTTTTAACACTTAATACTTTGCAATAGTAGATATCCATTAACCAACTGATTCCATTATTTGTAACATACATTCATATAACTATAAATGTAAAGTGCATGTAATCAAAACAATAAATCATACATGAAAATAAGTACTCATGACTCAGATATTTTGGTTACGTAGAAACCCTTGTTAGAAGGTAAAAACTGTGGTGGGGATTACACCCACAAATTCTTCACTACTGCAATAAATAAAGTATGTCAGTTAAGGCTACAATTTTTTATCACTTCTGATGATCTTACCCTGTTAGAAGTAACAAAATATTGACTAGATCTACCTTGTTAAAGGATTTTAGCAACACAATCAAATGTGCACTCAGTTAAGAGATTTACATAAGACGGTTAAGTCTACTTTGTTAAGAGATTTAAATCTTCTACAATGATTAAATTGATAACAATAAAGTATATGTAAAATGACAACTCTATAATTTATGATTCAAATATGTGAAATGACAATCAAAATATCACCTCAATGTGGTGAATGTAACCTCATGTCCTACTCGGTAGCCTTGTGTATGTTCTGATAAAACTAATTTTGTCTCTAATAAACCATCTGTCATAAACCCTTTTCTGATCTCCTGATGTCCTTAGTGCAACTACTTCTTCATGATGTATGTTTCATAATGACATCTTTACAATTATATATCAAACAATCTTTTCTTAATTAGGGTTACAATATCTTAGAAAAACCTAAGATCAACGGTATAGAAAAATAACCTAGATCTACCATTACATAGGAATCATCACAAAAGTTAATGATTACATCTATATTAAATATGTCTCGATCTTGGTAAACCATTTATATGATTGGTGTAAACTGATTGCATAGATATATGTGCCTTACTTGATTACTATGTCATTTCCTGAATAACTTGGTAATCACTGCATTTTATTATTCAGTGAATTACTGATGCTCAGTGTGTATGCATGCTCAATGATCACTAGCTCAGTACTCGTTAAATTCCTAACGCTCGATAAGTATGCTCGGTCAAACCTGTATTCGGTTAACTTGAAGTTCTTCCTTGTGTTTGCTTGGTGTAAAGGTTTTGTCTACTTGACTGACTGACTTGTTATCTCCTTATATCAACCTTTACTAAATGAATAAATTATTGATACTTATGACAATCCATTAATGCTCAAATAGAGATATCAATCTCCCCCTTTGGCATTAGTACCAAAACCTTATGTATATGTACCGGTTAACTCAAAAATATACTAACTCCATATATATACAACTATATATACATTGACTCTTTCTTTTCTTGACTCCCCCTTTGTGCATGCTCTCAGTGGTGTGAAGTGAAGTACATAGTGGCATATATACATAGTTTTCCCCCTTTTTGAAATTAATGCCAAAATAATAGAAATATGTACTTACAACTTGTCAAAAATATGCTTGTGGGTTTTCTGCAGTGAGGCTAAGAGGTTGTCCCATTCCTCTTTCAAGTTGTCAAGAGCAATGTGCTCAAGACCGACTTGTGCATGCATATCAAAAATATTCTCCAAAAATGAAATCTTGGGAGTAGCAACTAAGGCTTTTGCATTCTCAACATGTCTCTCCATTATTTTGAGATGGTGAAGCATCTTGCACTAAGATCGGTAAGTCACCTGATATCACACTAGATGTTGCCTTGGTAGGTGCAGTTTCTTCAGTTTGATCTGTAGCATTAGTAACATCTTCATCATCCTTGATATCATCAGGATCTCCATTTGTGATGTCTTCAATAAGAACATTATTTGTTCCTATTATTAATACTTGCTTGGGAGGATCCGTGTAGTCTTCTCTATATCCTATCGGATAAAAGTCATTTGCAATGGTAGTGTCTAGTACCTCAGTATCTGATAATTCTATAGGTTCTTTGGTAGCCAGGTCTACATCATTTGAGTGTATACCTCTACCTTTCTTCTTTCTTTTCTTCTCGGGTACAAGTACTAATGTCATCTTATCAGCTTCTGCTCGGGCAGTAAGAATTGTTGTCCATAAGAGTTGACTATTATCATCAACATCTTTGAGTTTGCCTGCCAGAATGTTTAGTTCTCTACTTTTCAATAAAAATATCTTTGAATATTGTGTCATTAAATCTTTAATCTCAGGAACTGATAATGTGGGCATAGCCAATATCAATGAGTGTTCCCTCATCTTTTACTCAGTGTGCAAGGCATAAGTCCATTTTGGTGAAACTTTATCATACAAACTTGTAGGTACATATTTGGAAAATTCAACAAGTACCTTTTTAAACTTGATCATCATTTGTATAATTGATTCTTCTATCTTTTGTTGATCCTTGGTAGACATATGTGCATACCGATTTATTTTTGGGTTACTAAGGTCATTGGTCTCCTTTATTGTTTTTGCTAACTCATCAACTATTGGATTCTTATTTACAACTACCTTGAACTTGTCTTGGTCTTCCTCTTCATATTCTTCATCAATGTCATCCTTAGCCCTTATCATCTTCCTCCTCTTCTTTGGTGTCTCAGAGGTGGCTTGTGCATCTCTCTTTTTCTTTTGGTAAGTTTTAGTACAAGTGGGCCTCAAAATTTTCACAACTCCTTTCTTTGGAAGCGGAGAACTAGTTGTTGTAGACCTTGTCCTTGCTCTTGTCTGTACTTAGGCTTGCTTCCTCTTATTTTTGGTCTTGACTGGTGAAGACTAAATGTCTTTATCTAACTCAGTTGCCTCTTCATCATGCTCACTGTTACCTATTAGTAATTGTCCCTCAGTTGCCTCTTCAACCAGAATATCCTTAGATGCATTGTCTTCTTCTGCATATCACCAAATTTTTTTAGTAATTTATCCATCATTCTCTTTGACTTATTTGTTACGTTGACTCCAACTAGATCCATTTTGATTCTATGTTTGGCTTCTTCATAAGTTCCAAACCTAGTTTCTTGTGGATCTTTGGGCTCAGCCAATAAAGCCTTTATTGACCTAGAAGCTTAGTCAATGTCAATTTCATAGCCCATTGGTGCCAGCCATGTTGTTCTCAGTTCAAATGCTTTTATCAAAGTGTAGTCGGTGTCTACTAAGAAACAAATTTCATCTTTGTAATTCTCAATCAGTTGTCTTGGTATTCTGCTTCTTTGGTTCATTCTATCCTTGAACTACTCAAAATAAACATCCATGAAGCTGACAAAATCTTGTCTCAAACTTTAAATATAATCATTTATTTGTAAAGTGACTAGTCGGTCAATGTTCCAATCAACATTACCGATTAAGGGGAAAAAGTTCTAAACATAGAAAAATATGCATAGCAACAGTGATCCAAACTTACACATGTTAGACTTTGTTGACCTGATGGTTTTCATGTTTTCTTCTAACTACTTCAACAATAACTCGGCGAGGTCTAGTTGAAATCCTTTCTTCACAATTTTATAAGTGATGTCCACAGCTCCACATGGCATATTGTTAGGTATGCTAGATTGAAATATTTTGTACCCAATGGCATATGCAACGAACCTAATTTTGGGATCAACAATGGTGTTGATTTTCATACCTCTACTGTCCCATTTGGCTCATGTTGCTTTTTCAATCTCGGTCCTCAATGCACTCCTTAGTGTTTTGACCTTGTTGGTTATGGGATAACTAGTAACTACATGTATTATATCCCTAATGATCTTCACAGGTTCATCTAACCATAATTTTCCCTCGTACACTAAGCTCAAAATGATCCTTATCCATTAGTTCCTAAAAACCCTCAGGAAGTAAAGGGCATTGACCAAACCTTTAACCTCTAAATGTGTGTTCTCATCTTTTTGTTGGAGATTTTCCAACAAGTCAGCATTGACTGTATATTTTTCATTGATGACAACATATGGTAAGCAGCATGCGTGGAAGACTTATGGAGAGATCCTTGAGCATATGTTTCCCAGATATGTTATCAGCATGATATCATGAGCGCAAAGGTTGATTATGAGTAAAGACAGTTATACAGATGTTTGTTTCAGTAGTGTTCATGAACAGGTCCCAAGAATAGTTTTGTATGTTATTTGTAGTATGGTTGTGATGGAGCCTTGCGCATTTATCTTTATGTTGTAGAAATGTTAGTGAAGCTATGTTCATGGATGCAGAGTCAGTTGTGCGGTACAACTTGAGTTATTATGTCTTCAATTGCCAGTTACAATTTCTTGAGTTTATATGACAGAGCTAACATTATTTATACTGTTGTAGTAGTTGCACCTATCATTTGGATATGCGTGCTTGGATTATTGTTTGGATAAGAGTTAAGAATTTTTGGTTAAGAGAGTATGACGTAATTCAGCATGAGAAGAAAGTAGCAGTTAATTTGGTGGAGCCAAAAATGTGAAGTGACATGTCTACTCATATGGAGTTGTGCAGTCCTAATTTGTGTTGTGTAATGCCCCGCCAAGGAACCCAGGAGAACTTAACCTAAACAAGTATCTAAGTTTGCAGATTAATTTTAAAAAAAAAATTTAACATACAAGATAAACATCAATGCGGAAGCAATTACCATTTACTCATAATAATAGAATAACCAACACAGGTTAAAACTCTCAAGGGTTCCTCGATGAAGATTACGTTAACATTAATTAATTAATTTAGATTAGGCACAATTACAAAACTCATATAAACAACTGAAAGATAAAAGCAACATCACATAAGAGATCACATAAATACAACTGGTACCATAGGGTATCCATAAATCTGCATCCACTGCTTATGTCGCAGGGTATGTAATACAATAACTGAAAGAAGTACACATGACATCTCTGAATAACTGATACAAAGATACATGATCACAAAGAAGAAGAAGAAGAGTACAACTCCATCAAAGAAGATCAAGAAGGAACAACTACCACAAGGATCATCCAGCACTGGTACATGAATGTCAGAATCTCAAATGGTAAAAGAATCACTACCACTTGACCTCATGAACCTAAATGGTCCACTCCCACCGTGCTGAGGAGATAACAATAGATCCCACTCGGATAACAAACATCAAACAGATCAAGCTAAGGAAATAATCCTGAAAGCTCTCTAACTCAAGGTGAAAAAGTAATAATGTCATGAAAGACTCACTATTCCAAAGGCAACCAACACATGTAGGATAACTAGACTATACATAGGAAGGTGTCATCATGTACGTCTAACCCTTGAGTTTTGTCTTGTTAATCTCTCTGGATCCTGGCACTCAAGTGACCATACACGGTGTTAATGACCTCTCATACTGACGAAGCCATCAACTATGCTAACTCATCCCTTTTAAAGGGGGCTAGTCATCTTCTCCATTCCCACCTTAGTTTGTACTAGCACTAAGCCAGGGTGAGGAAACCATATCTTGTTAGGTTCATTTTAATATCTCTCAATGTTATATTATGTTATCACTTGATTATAGATACTTAACAATAAGTGATCTTGGCAGCCACTTGTTGGCCCCGATGCTTATTGCAAGCCACCTCCTACTACATATCTAGGTAAACTACCCTAGGCTCACAGATCTCACATAGATCAAATCAGGTACACAACCAGGTAATCTCAAATCTAGTTTCACATACAAGAACTAGAAATGATTACAAAGGCACCAAAATCAGAATACAAAACATCATGAGCCTATATGGTCAATCAGGGCATAATCAGAATATATACACACATCAAAACATAATACATAAAACATGAACAACTGATACATACCCCAGCCTCTATCTTCCCCCTAAGTCTTCTAGTATCCCGAAATCACAGTAAGCACAAGAAGACACTCCAGGCACGAAGAAGACACATTTGCACCATAGAAGGTTAAAAATCTACCCTTAAGCATTTAGATTCCATAATGAACACAATTGAATTGAAGTATAGAATAACGTAAATCTACTAAGATAAAGTAATCATAAACATTAATATAATGCCATAATGAAGGAAAATTCCCTATAGACTACCTAGGGTTCTAACAAAATAAAAATGCCCAATTTCAGTAGAAACATATCACTTGTAAATTATATGATGTCAATAAGAACATTTGATCAACTTTCCAAATTGATTATCCGTGCAGAAGAACTTAATATTGCCTAAATACCCCATGCAAATGTAAAACAAAACCATAAACAAGCATACATTATGTTACCTATTGAAAATCAATTTAACATGAATTAAAATAATCATGTCTTACATATACATCTTTACCCAAATTAATTCAAAATGACATCAAATGATTTAAACCAAAATTAAATTAAACTAATATAAATACACATCCAAATAAACATAATTAGCAATTTATCTAAACTTATTTTAATACACGAGTAAATTAACTAAATCAATTAAACAAACTAATTAAACTATTATACAAAAAAAATATTTAAATTAATTAAGAATAATAAATAAAATTTAATTAATCTAATACTTTATTTAAATTAATAAATTAAATTGTTAATAAAAAATAAAACATATAAAAATAATACCTTTTTTGGGGGGCTGGGCCCCACGCCCTTTCCATCTACGCATGCGTACCACCTAAGGTACTGCGGCCAATCTGCCTGTCGCATGGTACCTAATGGTGTCACCGGCAAAGTAGGCCCTACCGCACGGTACCAAGAGGTACCGCTGGTAGCGGTGGCCCACGCCGCAGGGGGTTGGGGGGTTGGTCGCCCCCACCCCCTTTTATTATATTTTTTTAATATTTTTTAAATTATTTTAGAAAACCTCCTATCATATATATATATATATATATTTAATCATTTATCTATTTATTTTTTTAAATTGTCATATATATTTATTTACTGTACTGTACTTTTAGACAAAGAATATCACATTTTTCTAGAATTGAATCTAATACCCAAATTGGTTTTTTTTTCAACATTTGTTTTCTTTTAAACCATTTACTTTTTTTTTAAACAATCATATTGAGATTCTTTACCAGGAATCTCTTCTGTTTTTGTCTTATTGGACATTTTGTTTTGATTGTAATTTTTATAAACAAACAGAGAGTACTATTTTCCATTCAAATTGGGTTTTTGGTAACGAATTGATTTTCTATCCAACACTATAGTCTAACTATATAACAGAATTGATTTATCATTTTGTAGGAAAACTATGAACAAACTATTAACAAAATTTTGCCAGCATAACAGTACTATGTTATATTTTAATAAAAACCTAAAATATCATATCCAAGGGTTTCTCTAATACCCAGAACAAAGAAAATACATACAGACCTAAGGAGATAATCAAGAAATTATTCAATTACAGATACTCATCAAACAACAAACACAAAACACAAAATAAGATTTTCAGATCCTACCTTAGATCCAATGCTAGAAATTGAAATGAAAACCCTTGATGATCTGAAAGTAGAATTTCTTCCAAAAATAATCAGCCTGCAGATCTGAAGCTATGAAGAAACAGGTACAAGATCCAGATGCACAAGCAAGAATTTCACAAAATAAATTTGCCAAAAATTTCAAAATTCCAATCCAAGCTCTCTCTCCAAAAAATTTCTTCCAAAACCTATCCAATCCCCAAAATGAATGCAATTCCCCATAGTAGGGATTCAATTCCCCATTTCATGCAACCCTAAATACAACTCAACAGCTAACTCCCACTTCAACTCCAAATCAGAAATTGAAAGAAAATCTTATTAATAAATTAAAAATATTTTTTTTATGCCCAACTCAACATTGACTTTTTAAAACAGGTTGATAACTTTTGAAAGCAATTCAATTTCAATAAAGCACATGTTTATAATTAAAATTCATTATTAAATAGATTAAATATTTAAAGCATCCTAAATCAATGCAATTAAATATTTAATTATTTAATAATGCACACAAACATAATTAAATTTAATTACCAATTAAATAACCAAATAATTCCAAATAATCAAATAATTGGCTTTAGATTAATTTCCTCAATAAACATAGGAACATGATTAATATTAAATTCAACTATAATCATCAAATTAATAATCACATAAAATCACCCACATAAGCAGTAAATCAACTAAAGCCAAACGAAGTAAAATCAAACAAAGTAAAACCAAGCAACACTAGAAAGGGATCCACGAATTCCTGTCACCTAGACAAATTTGGGTAGGGTAGTCAAACTGATACTTGTCCAATCCTAGGACAAATGGGCTTAGGTTAAGTTTTGGATCTGTGTTATCTCTCATCTCTTACCATTTGAGATATTGTGATAGGGCACACTCATCCTGACAATTCAGGAAAGTCAATGCTCAGTACCTGCAAACCTGCATACAACACCTGCATGTACATACATATATAAATATATAACAGACAATGGCAAGGATCGACTGATCATGTGGATCTCACAAGCAAGTAACTACAACTCCATCCCTCAAACACATCAGGCATGTCAAACAGAAAAATGAAATAAACACATCAACCATACACATGCAAGTATGGGGTCAATATCAATGATTTCCTAACATATAATCTTTCATCCTAAAATAATCATAACATTTATAAAATTGGACTAGGGGTAGGGTACTACATGTTGCGTGCTTAGTATAGCTGACTAAGATGTTATTAGAGAGTTGTATTGTTTCTCTAATATGATTTCAAGATGGTTCTAATAGGTTGACTTGATTATATCATTTAGAGGAAGATATTTATAGGTAGTCATTGTGATTGCTAAGTATGGCAATAAGTTGAAAGATAAGAGCATAGCAGAAGGTGTGAAGTATTGTGCCATCAGTAGAAGGTCTATGTGACATAGAAGAGAGTATATTCTATTCATTGGAACTTATCAAGACAGTAGGTCTACCTCACAGTTCACCAAGATCTAGATATAGTGTATAGTTGTTATTTAGAAGGTTGCAGCCTTCACTATTTGAGCAGTGAGCTCTCATATAGTGTGTCCTCACCCCTAATAGGGTTAATTATAAAAGACTCCTAATAGGGTCTGACCCTTGACCAGGTCACTTTACTTAATGCATTGTAAAGATCAACTCCTAACAAGGTTGTAAGATCTTCTAACAGGGATCATTATACACTAGTGAAGTTTATAGTGGGTGTTAATTCCCACTGGGGTTTTTACCTATTTGGGTTTCCCCATAACCAAAATTGTGGTGTTGTGTTAAGTTTTCTCATATTGTGTTTATGCTTAATGTTCTTCTATACTTAATTGGATAAACAATTAAATCTTATAGATAAGTGATTCACCACACCCCCCCCCCCCCCTCTCAGTTATCTCTTGGGACTATTCCTAACAATTGGTATCAGAGCCAAGTGCCTCAGAGAGAAATTTTAATAGCTTGAGGTTGATCAAATGGTATTCTTTAGAAAATAAAGTCCTAAGTTTGATGGAGAGAACTATCTAGACTAGAAGAACAAAATGATGACACATTTGTAGTGCATTGCTTTTGAGATTTTTGAAATATCTACTAAAGAAGTTCAAATTCCCTTTTTATCAGATCTTGCAAAGGATGATGTAACTTTGAAGAAAAAGGAGATATTCACTCAAAATGCTATTGCTAAAGAATCCCTTATTAGCACCCTATCTAACAGTGAATTTTCAGAGATCAAGAAGGTAGATAAAGCCTACAAGATATGGAAGTATCTAGAAGACATGTTTGAAGGAGATATTCAAGCCAAGAATGTGTGCAAAAAGACATGGAAGAAAAGATACAATACATTGGAGATTCTACCTGAAGAGAACATCAGAGCTTACAATCAAAAGATTAATGAAGCAGTTGCAGGAATCAGAAACAATGGTGGAGAGATTTAGGAAGAATATATAATGGACAAGTTGATGACTACCTTGATGCTAGAATATGATAGCAAGATAAACATCCTTGATGAAACTATGTAGTCCACAAAAGACTTCAAAAGAGAGACCTTAATTAGCAAGATTTCAGCATTTGAGATATCAAGATTGAAGACAGAGCCTAAGAGTGAGACAACATTCAAACCTTCAGTCCATGGTAAGAAATCCTTGAACACTTCTGGTAATTTTGATGATGATGATGATGATGATGAAGAAAAATCACTAGATGATTTCATTTCTATGATTGCTAAGAAAGAAAAGAAAGAAAAAGGAAAATATCAATGTCAGTTACCATTCAAATGTTTTTCATGTAACAAGATTGGTCACTTTGCCTCTAAGTGTCCTACAAGAGTCAAAAAGTTCAAAACTAATTACAAGCCCAAGTATACAAAAGAATGTTACTATGTTGGAGATGGAGTATCAGATGAAAATTCAGCAGAAGATGAAATTGGATTCATTTCTCTTGAAGATATGGAGAAAATGTTTGATGAAATGGACCTTGAAGATGAAAAGAAAGCACAAGAGCTAGCCTTGATTTCACAAGCAGACATTGGCACTGATTGGATCATTGACAATGGTTGTTCACATCACATGACAGGAGACAAGGATAGATTTTTTCATTTGGATAGATACAAAGGTGGCATGGTTATATTTGGAGATAACACTCCTAAACCCATCCTAGGTAGAGGAGCTATCACTTTGGATGGAAATAATAACACTGATGATGTGTTATATGTTGATGGTTTGCAACATAACCTACTTAGTGTTGGACAGTTGCTTAACAAAGGATATCAGTTGGAATTCAAAGACAACAAGTGCATCATTAATAAAAAATAAGGAGAGATGATTGCATCTATTTCAAAGATAAAAGGTAATGTTTTTCAGCTTAATTCAGAAGCAATTTGTTTTGTTGCTAAAGTAGATGACGGTTGGTTATGGCACAAAAGACTATGTCACATCAATTTTGATAGTATAATTAATATAAGAAATGTAAAGGCAGTAAGAGACCTCCCTAGTATTGCAAAACCAATTGATACAATATGTAGGGAATGTGTGATGGGAAAGCATGTGAGGAATTCATTCAGAAGAAAGAACAATTCAGTAGAGAACAAGTTGGATCTAATACATATAGACTTATGTGGACCAACTCAAACAAGATCATACTATGATGAAAGGTACTTTATTTTGTTTGTTGATGATTATTCTAGAATGATGTGGTTTGCTTTCTTAAAAGACAAGTCAAAAGCATCTGAGAAATTCAAAATATTCAAAGCTAAGGTTGAAAATGAGTCTGGATTGAAGATAAAATGTCTGAGATTAGATAGAGGGGGAGAATTCACCTCTGACAGATTTTATGAGTATTGTGAAGAACATGGGATAAAGAGACAACTAAGTGCACCTAGAACCCCTCAGCAGAATGGAATTGTAGAAAGGAGGAATAGGATCATTCTTGACACAACGTGCACTATCATGATTGAAGGAAAGGTGGAGCACACTTATTGGAGAGATGCGGTCAATGCAACAGTCTATACTATCAATAGAATTCAATTGAGGCCAAGCGTAGAAAAGACACCTTATGAGCTATGGTTTGGTAATGTACCTATAGTGAAATACTTCAAAATATTTGGAAGCAAGTGCTACAACAAGAGAGATGAAGCCATTGGAAAGTTTGATGCAAGAAGTGATGAAGGTATTTTTCTTAGTTACTCTACTAAAATAAAAGCTTATAGATGTTTTAATTTAAGATTGAAAAAAACAATCTAAAGTGCTCATGTAAAGATTGATGAAAATTTTATGATTCAAGAGAGATATCATGATTATGCACCTATGATTGAAGAAGAACCTAGACCTACCAGTAGTGAAGTAGTTGTTGAAGAAATGTTTGATAGAATTGATGTTCTATTCAATGACCCTAAAACAAGTGAAGAAGAAACACAAAAGGCATATGAGAGAGTCACACCTAATGTTCCAAAATTCACATCTAGATATCATTCAAAAGAAGAAATCATTGGAGATCAGAACAGAAAATTCATGACAAGATAAAAAGAAAAGAGTTTAACAGGTGATGAACCGGTATGTTTACTTTCACAAATTGAACCCTTAAGTGTTGATGAGGCATGTAATGATTCAAATTGGCATGAAGAAATGAAAGAAGAGCTAGATTAGATAATTAAGAATGACACATGGGAATTGGTCCCTAGGCCTAGTGATAAGAATGTGATTGGAACCAAGTGGATATTTAGAAACAAGATGAATGAAGATGGTATAGTAGTAAGGAACAAAGAAAGACTAGTATGTAAAGGATATGTGCAAAGAGAAGGAATTGATTATTCAAATACATTTACCCCTATAAGCATATTGGAAGCCATAAAGTTGTTTCTAGCCTATGCTACATTCAAAGACTTCAAATTATATCATATGGATGTCAAGTTATCATTCTTGAATGGAGAGTTAAAGGAAAAAGTATACATAGAGCAGCCTAAAGGATTTACCTTATCAAACAAACCTGATATGGTATGCAGATTGAAGAAAGCCCTCTATGGACTTAAGAAATCCCCTAGAGCATGATATGAAAGACTTGATGGATACTTGACAAAGATTGGATTCAAGAAAGGAGTAGCAGATTGTAACTTATTCATAAGAGAGACACCTGATGGATTATTGTTGGTTGCTATATTTTTTGATGACATTATTTTTGGTGGTAATGACAAGCTTAGTGCAGAATTTGCTAAAGAAATGCAGAGCGAATTTGAGATGAGCATGATTGGACCTATCAAGTACTTTTTGGGGCTGAATATGCAGCAGACAAACAAAGGTATTTTCATTAATTAGTCTAAGTATGTGAAAGAGATATTGAAGAAGTTCAAGATGGATTATTGCAAGCTAGTAAGTACCCCTATGATAACAGGATGCAAGCTTTCAAAAGAAGATGATTCAACAGTAGTAGACATGATCTTGTATAAGTGTATGATTGGCAAACTAATCTATCTTACTCAATCTAGACCTGATATTTCTAATGCAGTTGGTATAGTTAGAAGATTTACAGCAGAACCTAAAAAAAGTCATCTTATGGCAATAAAAAGGATATTCAAATATTTGAAGGGAACTATAGACTATGGTGTATGGTATCCTAACTCAAAGAATGTAGAACTTCATGTGTATACTAATGCAGATTGGGCAGGTTGCGTTGATGATAGAAAAAGAAAATTATGAGGAGTATTATTTATTGGAGATAGACTTGTCACTTAGATGAGCAAGAATTAGAACTGTATTTCTCAATCCACAGCAGAAGCAGAGTATGTGGCAGCAACATTAAATTGTTCCATAATTGTTTGGATCAAGCAGATGATAAAGGATTTTGGAATTCAGATTGATTATCCTATTGTTATTCATTGTGATAACACTAGCACTATCAATATGTCAAAGAACCTTGTATGCATGCAAAGACAAAACACATTGAGATAAAATATCACTTCCTAAGAGAGAAAGTTGTAGAGAAAGAAGTAAAGTTGGACTATGTGAGTACAAAAGATTAGTTAGCAGACATATTCACAAAGCCTTTGCCGAAGGATACTTTTGAGTATCTCAAGGAGAAGCTGGGAGTAATTCCCTTCCCTGAATTTGATTAGAGTTTGCAGGAGTGCATGAGTCCTTAGTGACTAATGAATGGTTGACTACTCTACTTAAGGAGTAGTACTGGTGCCTATTTGTTTTGGCTCCCTTTTCCATTGATGTCAAAGGGGGAGTGAGTATATAGTCATGAAAAACAAAAAAATTGTTGTAATCTAGAAAGGGGGAGTAAGTATTAGTAAGGGAAGTATATAGTAGTTGATATTCAGAGCATTCAGCAAAAGATGGAAGACTCATCCTTGGGGGAGTTTTGTTGAGGAAATGGAGAATGTTATAAAAGAATTGTAGAAATAGAACAGTAAGAGGATAGATGGAGGATTCATCCTTGGGGGAGTTTTTGTTTAGGAAATGGAGAATATTAGAAAATAATTGTACATTTGGATTGGTGGTGTTTTTCATTCCATATGTTTCCATCAATGCCAAAGGGGGAGATTGTTGGAGATTTGTCAGCAAGACAGTGTTGACTATATGTTTATCATTGATGACAACATATGGTAAGCAGCATTCATGGAAGAATTATGGAGAGAGCCTTGATCATATGTTTTCTAGATATGTTATCAACATAATATCATGAGCGCAGAGGTTGATTCTAAGTAAAGACAGTTATATAGATGTTTGTTTCAGTAGTGTTCCTAAATCGGTCCTAGGAAGAGTTATGTATGTTATTTGTAGTACAGTTGTGATGGAGCCTTGCACACTTATATTTATGTTGTAGACATGTTAGTGAAGCTATGTTCATGGACACAAATTTAGTTGTGTGGTACAGCTTGAGTTATCATGTCTGCAGTTGCTAGTTACAGTTTCTTGAGTTTATCTGATAGATCCGACATTGTTTATATTGTTGTAGTAGTTGTGCCTATCATTTGGATATGTGTGCTTGGATTAGTGTTTGGAGAAGAGTTAATAAAGTTTGGTTAAGAGCTTGTGATGTAATTTAGCATGAGAAGAAAGTAGCAGTTAATTTGGTGGAGCCGACAGTGTGAAGCGACGTGTCTACTCATATAGAGTTGCGTGGTCCTAATTTGTGTTGCTTGCTTAGTATAGTTGACTGAGATGTTATTGGAGAGTTGTATTGTTTCTCTAATATGGTTTCAAGATGGTTCTAATAGGCCAACTTGATTATATCATTTAGAGGAAGATATTTATAGGCAGTCATTTGTGATTGCCAAGTATGGCAATAAGTTGAAAGATAAGAGCAGAGCAGAAGGTGTGAAGTATTGTTCCATTAGTAGAAGGTCTATGTGACATAGAAGAGAGTATATTCTATTCATTGGAACTAATCAAGACAATAGGTCTACCTCACAGCTCACCAAGATCCAGATCTAGTGTGTATCTGTTATTCAAAAGGTTGCAGCCTTCACCATTTGAGTAGTGAGCTCTCGGACAGAGTGTCCTCACCCCTAACAGGGTTAATTATAAAAGACTCCTAACAGGGTCTAACCCTTGACCAAGTTACTGTACTTAATGCATTGTAAATATCAACTCCTAACAGGTTTGTAAGATCTTCTAATAGGGATCATTATACACTAGTGCAGTTTATAGTGGGTGTTAATTCCCACAAGGGTTTTTACCTATTTGGGTTTCCCCGTAACCAAAATTGTGGTGTTGTGTTAAGTATTCTCATATTGTGTGTATGCTTAATGTTCTTCTATACTTAATTGTATAAACAATCGAATCTTATAGATAACTGATTCACCGCCCCCCCCCCCCCTTAGTTATCTCTTGAGACTATTCCTAACACTTTTAGTTTCCCATCTGTTGATGTAATTAATTATTCATAATTACACTTTACTTAATCTTACTTAGGTTAATGCATTGCATAGTAATTTTTGATTGAGACACCTAGGAGTGTGCACATCTATTAAGCACATGGTGTAGGATAAATTCCACTTTTGGTGTGATAATTGTCTTCACATACCTCGTTGTGTGTGAGATCCACCTTTCATGCTCTTATCACATTATCATCCTAATCCAATGCACATACTTTATTGCATATTGGAGGATGATCCACATTTGGTGGACATGTGATTACACCTAGCATAGGTGATAGCTTATCAGCTCCTTATCATTCTCTCATATTGCCTTTCCTATATAAGGAGGCCTATTATGTAATCATTGGTTACAATTAATTCATTGGATCTATTCAATCCATCATTGCATTCATATTTTCTCTCTTATGATTTTCTTCAACATCTAGATCCTTGGTTCAATATTTTCTATTTGCAAATTCTTACATGGTATCAGAGCCATTGGAGTGTTATTGATCAGTTGATTTGAAGAGAGCTTGATGCAAGCTTTGAAGGTCCAAATCTCAGATCTAGCAACCAGCGTGTGATAGAGGTGTCTTGGAGTAGATCTGACCTCACCATTGCATCCGGGAGGCTGTTTTGGTTAAGATTGACTATAAATTTGCCTATATTAGGTGAAAGTCAAATCCGAGGCAAAAAAATTTTGCAAACCGGACCTTAGGCCCGATCTGCACCTCCGGTACGATTTTATTAAAAAATATATTTTTTTTTTTTAGTTCTACAATTTTCTCAAATTTTTTTTTATTATTTCTACAAAAAAATGGGCTGGTACATGCCCTAGAATTTCTATTATTCACATAGAATATTCTCTATCTCTGCACATTAGACAAACTGTGCCAAAGTACACAATGTGACATCATCCAATCAAGTCACAGGCAGCGGCGCAGACCAAATAAGGCACAAGCCTCAAGCCCGAAGGCACACAGTAAGCCAAGCCCGCTAGGCCTTTGTTATGTTATAGCGGGCCTTTGCATATTTTAAAGGGCTTAAAAACCCCTAATGCGCCGCATGTGGGACTATTTCCAAAGTCCCCCCACCTCTCCTTAGTTGCGCTCTACCGTGCCTCCGCCGCTTGGAAGACTTTGACCACCTCTACAGGTAGCGGCACCTCCCGGTTCCATCACGGCCTTTCCTCTACTGAACGCATGGCTTCCTCTCAAATCGTCACCTCCGCCCAACGCTCGAGCACTCATCTTGAATCACGCCACTCATCTCAGATCCAGCCGCCAAGATCCACCACCAACAGTGGGAGATCCCACCACTAGCCTCCGCGCCCAACCTCAAACCTCCATGCAGACCCGCCAACTGGTGCCACGTGGACCTACCAAGGAGGTTACCCCACCAACATGGCTGCTCTGTGATCACCACACGGAGCCCATGCAGAACTACGTGGCCCAACACGTGGCACCCATGCGGAGCCACGCAGCGCACACAAAGCTGCCCAGTCACACCACATCAGCGACACTTGCAGCCACCCAAAACCTGACACGTGTCTTCATCATCCAATTGTGCCACATCACCGTATGGACAAGCATGGTCGGCCACCTCAACAAACACATCAGCCCGTGGGGGCGATTTTTTGCTGACATCACTTTTTCAGTAGCCTAAATTTGACGGTCGTTTAGCCGTCGCAACAAGGCAAATTTGGGTTTTTTTAATGGCCGTATGACCGTCAAATTTAATGTAGTATTTTTCTGACGTCATCAGGGTTTGGAAATTTTCTACCTTCACCATTTGCATTTTTGGTTTGACAGTCCAACTTTGGGAGGCCATAACTTGGTCATCCGGGCTCCAAATCGGGTGCAATTTTTTTTGAAATTGGGTAGAATTTCCTAAACTTTCCAGTGGTGGTGTTGATTTTGCATTTTGGTGGCCTGATTTGTCAAAAATTGCAGATCTTGTTAACTATTCCTATCTATTCCTAATTTTTGCAACTTCCAAGGCTTCGTTTGGACACATACGGTAACATTTTGAGGTGAAATTTTTTTTGAAAGTGCATGATTTTTTGTCTACTTTCTAGATTTGCAATCAAATTTGAGTGATTTTTGGTAGACATATCACTTTCAAAAATAGGTCATTTTGGGGCTATAATTGCACTTGGTTAATCCTTGGATTTCAGTTTTCTGATTTGCATCAGTCATTTGAAGGAGTTATCAGTAGTTATTAGTCATTATTTGATTGCAATATGGATAATTCAAAGGTTAAAATCCTCACTCCATATAACTACCATGAATGGAAAGTTTCTTTAAGTGATCATTTGTTGAATCTTGGATTGCTTAGAATGACTCTTGGGCAGGATTAAGAACATCAAACAGGTATTGTAGAAAGGTGAAAATGATTTGATCGAAGGGATAAAGCACTTGGCTCTCTTAGATCATCCATCTCTCGTGACATGCTCTTTCATATTGAATCTTGCACAAATCCTCATGATGCTTGGATCACATTGGAAGGACTCTTTGGTAAACCTGATAGGATGAGGAAATTCATATTAGAGAATGATCTCATAGGTCTAAATCCTAGGGATTTTGACAATATTCAAGATTTTTTCTCTAAGTTCAATACTATTAGATTGGAGCTTTCTTCATTTGGCATTGTTAAAGGGGATGAACAATTGATCTTTTCTATTCTTTCCAAGCTTGGTCCTAAATATTATATCTTTGTTTCTACATTCTATGCTACTATGGATGCTATTGGTAGTGCATACAAATTGCCCTCTCTTGATGAATTTGCAACGCAGCTCACAAGGGAACAAACAAAGTTGGCACACATGGGTCAATTGAAGCCTTCCACACATCAAGCATTGATTGCAAGTGAGTCTACATCAAAGGCTTCTAATGGAAAAGGAAAGAAACATAATAAGGATCCTAAGCCTCATGACAAAGGTAATGAATCTTCTTCACCAAAAAGTACTGAATCCAAGTCCTCTTCAAGAGAGGAATCATCTAGAAGAAAGAGAGATAAATGTGCATATTGTCAAAAGTTAGGACATGATAAGCATAAGTGTTTTCAAAAGAAGATTGATGAGCTAACTCACATTATTCAGAAACACAATATTAAGTTTCCCTCATCAGTGTCTGCTCCTTCTTCTACACATTTGGCAGCTTCTACATCTCCATCATCATCCAAAGACAAAGGTAAAGGACAAGCACTCTTGGCTTCCACACATCCTGAGCAAGGTAAATGGCTTCTTGATTCAGGTGCATCACGTCATATGGCATCTTCTATGGATATGTTTTCTTCTATTGAGCCTTGTAATTCTCCTAATATTTTGATGGGTAACAACACATTCATGAGAGTTTGTGGGAAAGGTTCTATTCCTATGGGAGAGGGGACATTTAAAGGTGGATTGGAGCTCAAAATCAGCAATTTTGCCAATCTTGCAGTGAATATACATGTGAATGTCTTCGAATAGTGAAACCCTAGGTGGTATGCTTGAAAATGCTCTGGTCTTGTCAATCTAGGATGCAACTTCTGGATGAAGTTTATACTTCAGCTCATTACAAGTTCCAAACTTGATTAGGTTAACATTCTTATCAATTCTAGTATTAGATTTATCATCTTTTGATGAGGATGCAATTGTTCTTCAAATTAGGGCTTCAAGAGAAATCAACTATATAGCTCAGTGAGAATGAAACTTACTTGTGACTGTGAATTCTTAGCTCAAAAATCCTTCAAATCTATGCTCAAATCACTCTCAAATCTATGCTCGGTGTATACTTCAAAAGATCATGTGCTCGATTAACACTAAGATTCCACTCGGTTAGAACCATAACTCGGTTAACCTTGCCAATAGTTACCGACTAGAAAATACATACTCGGTATTTCTTATACCGATAGTATACAATTAAAGCTCAAAACATATAAAACCATAGTGCATCTTATTTCATGTAGATTTGGTATGCAATCACTAGATATAAGGAACTATTTGTTAGATATAACTGATTAGAAATTTAGTTCCATACATACATTTATGACTTAGGTGGAAGTGGTGATGTCACCCAATCCAATGGACAAGGTTTCACTGATTGCATTGCTTGATCCAACATTATCAATTGATGCTTTTCTCCACATTGTATTTCTTATTCTCATGATTTCCTAAATTGTATTACCATTTTCATATGTTTTTGTCTCTGGTGCTCGGTCTCTGCAATCCTTAAGTGGTGACTTTGTGACAATGTAAACATGTCATACCAATGCTTGTCTAGTTGTGAGATCTACCTCTCCAGTTCTTTCTCATGCAATTTTCTACAATATGTCCATACCTTCTACATGTTGTGCAATTAACCCATGTATTATAATCTCAAGTGTATGCATTAGGTTGCCTTCTTAGTTGATAGGTTTTATTATGATCTTTCGGTGTCCAGACTTTCTTCATCTTTTTCCTACACTATTGTGCAATGTGTCCATGCATGTTGCAAGTGTGATAGTGTTTCTCCATGTAGGGTTTCTTAGGATTCCTATTCAACTTAGATATTCACTCATGTGCCTGGTGTCCAAACTTGTTACAGTTATAACAATGACCATTAAACCTAGGAGTGGATTTAGGAATACCTTTTTCTTTTCTCCTACAAACATTTTCTGTGTGGCCCATTTTTCCATAATGATAGCATGATAGCTTCTTTGATCTTTGATTAGTATAGGCATTGTTCTTTTCATCTTTTCTTGATGACTCTCCCTGCTCAGTGTAGCCTAAACCAGTAGTGCTACCAATTCCCTTCTGAATAATCAGAAATTCCTCTATCTTCTTGGAATTGTCTTCAGCTTTCTTGATCATTTCATTATGTTGTTGTTGCATTTTGACTTCATTTTTTAATGTTTCATTTTCTTCTCTTAATTCACCGATGTCTTCTAGTTTCCTTGTAAGCTCACTGTTTACCTGGTTGACCTATTGAATTATGATAACCATTTGATTGGAGATTTCAAAGTGATGCTTGGTGAGTCTCGATATTTCAAATTCCTTTTCTTGTGGCTTCTTAGTCATTTGTCTCTTGTCTTCAATAGCTAAGTTCCTTTCTTGTTCTGCTTGCCTAACATTGTTCATGACATCAATCATCCTAACCATTTGTGTCTCTTGACCGATCTGCAAGGCTTTGACTTGTTCACTAAGATATAGATTCTTTTCAAATAAATCTAATATTGCTCCTTCAGATGCATTAGATATACTACTTGATCTAGATTCGGTATTCTTAAATGGATCATATATCTCTTCCTCATGATAATCAATTTTACTATACCGAATTGCCATATCCTTCCTTTGAATCAATAACTTCTTCAGTTCACCTTTGGCTTTCTTGAATTGCTCAATTAAGATTTGCATTTGTATCTTTTGATTCTCAATAGTCTTGTCCAACCTATATCTTTCCATCCATAGATCTTTATCTCTTCAGTGGTTAAAATTCCTTAATAAGAGATCTAGCTCTGATACCAATTGTTGGGATTGGAAAGATAAAGTACTAAGAGGGGAGGGGTGAATCAGTACCCTCAATTACTTTTAACACTTAATACTTTGCAATAGTAGATATCCATTAGCCGATTGATTCCATTATTTGTAACATACATTCATATAACTGTAAATGTAAAGTGTATGTAAATAAAATAATAAATCATACATGAAAATAAGTACTCATGACTCAGATATTTTGGATATTTTGGTTATGCAGAAACCCTTGTTAGAAGTTAAAAACTATGGTGGGGATTACACCCACAAATTCTTCACTACTATAGTAAATAAAGTATGATGGTTAAGGCTACAATTGTTGATCACTTATGATGATCTTACCCTATTAGGAGTAACATAAGATCACCTAGATCTACCTTGTTAAAGTATTTTAGCAACATAATCAAGTGTGTACTCAGTTAAGAGATTTACATAAGATGGTTAAGTCTACTCTATTAAGATATTTAAATCTATTACAATGATTAAATTGATAACAATAAAGTATTTGTAAAATGACAACTCTATCCTGTCTGGTTTAGGTTTGTGAAATAACAATCAAATATCACCTCAATGTGATGAATGTAACATCCTATCCTGCTCGGTAGCCTTGTGTGTGTTCTAGTAAAATTGATTGTGTCTCTGATAAACCGTCTGTCATAAACCCTTGTCTAATCTACTGATGTCCTTAGTGTGGCTATTGCTTCATGATGTATGTTTCATAATGACATCTTTTCAATTATATATCAAACAATATTGACCTAATTAGGGTTATAATATCTTAGGAAAACCTAAGATCAACGGTATAGAAAAATAACCTATATCTACCATTACATAGGAATCATAAAAAAAGTTAATGATTACATCCATATTAAATATGTCTTGATCTTGGTAAACCGTTATATGATCAGTGCAAACCATTTTCATAGATATATGTGTCATTCCTTATCACTATGTCATTTCTTGAATAACTCAGTAATCACTGCATTCACTGTTTGGTGAATTACTGATGCTCAATGTGTATGAATGATCGGTGATCACTAGCTCAGTACTCAGTAAATTCTTGATGCTCGGTAAGTATGCTCGGTCAAACCTGTATTCGGTTAACTTGATGTTCTGCCTTGTCTTTGCTCGGTGTAAAGGGTTTTTCTACTTGATCATCTGACTTGTTGTCTCCTTATATCAACCTTTACCAACTGAATAAATTATTGATACTAATGAAAATCCATCAATCCTCAAATAGAGATATCACTTCAACCATAGTAATATCAGTCTTATAAGACATTTCAGGACAAATAGGGAACTTAAATTCAACATCTTTCATTATTCCAACAACAGGAATAGACCTATTATCCATAGCATAACATCTACCATAATTAGTATCCACTTTCATTGCTAATTCTTTTATAACATCAGAGGGCATAATGTTTACAGCTACTTCTGAATCAATCATATAATTCTTGACCAGCTTATTATTAATTAACAAAGTCAAATAAAATGGATCTACTTGTGTAGGGTTTTTATCCAAAGTAATTCTTAAATAAATAATTGGTGGTTCTTTATTTTCTTGTCTCTCCTTTTTATCTTCTTTAATATTTCCTACGTCATCTAGTATTTTAAGAGTTTCATTCCTATAATCAGGGAATTTCATAATTTTAATTAGGGGAACATAAATTTTTACCTGTGATAGCCCATGAGACATGAAATAATTGCAGTTAGAAACTTTCTTACCATAATTCTTCTTATCAAGAGGCTTGATCAATTTTGGACATTGTATCTGCTCTACCTGCTTCTTTGGGGTGGGATCATTTCCTTTATTTACCTCATTTGCTTCATTAGAAAATTTTGCAAACATCCCAGCTGGCTTTCCTTGATCAATATTGACTATCCTGCTTCTTAGATGGTAATTTCTATGAGCATGTTCCAATGTTGTTATAGTGCATGCTCTTTTTTCTTCATTCCTTAATTTTCTTATTTTGGGGTTTTTCTCATTATCTAAAAATATCTATTACACATTTTGTTGTCTTATTCTTCTATCACTTACATCAGTCATATACTCATCATTTTACGAACCATCATCTTCTCCTCCCCAACATGGGTCATCTGATAGAGTATTAACCATAGGTTGTTCATCATCCACTTGACTTTCTTCTTGCAAAATGTCCTATGCTATTAGGCATCATTTTGGCAAATGAGGCAATTCACAAACTTCACACCATGGTCCATTGTCAACAAAATGGTTTTCTTTCTTCAAAGGATCAGGAGTATCTTCATCTTTCCTTATGGCAATTGGTTTCTCATCCTTTTATGTTGTACCATAAGGCATATCTATTATAATTTATAATCTTTCCTTGGTGTTTTATTGTAAATTTGGATAAGCCAAGATATCCTAATTGTATTTTTGTCCTCTAGTCCAAGTGGGAGGACAACTCATATTTTGTATTTCCTTTGTTAAGGAAATTAGTTTATTCCTCCTTATGAGGATTCTCACACTTGGCACAGACTTAGTATGAATGTGGCATTCATTTACATGGGAGTTACATTCTAACTCCATCACTCATCTCTATTTAAGAGATGCTTCTTTACACACTTTGAATATTATTCTCACTTTTACTCTCATTCTCATTTTATCTCTCTCATTATTGTAATGAGCTTCTTTCTCATATTCTCTCTCTTTTTATAGGATTTTTTTCCTCATTCATATTATATTCACAAGGGGTTTTCATTGTTTTCCCCTTTCAAATCCTTGTCTCATTGTGTTGATCTTGGAGCATTTTGGTGGTTTTGACAAGATCTTGAAGCAATATCTCTTTTATTGTGTTTATGGTAATACTCTTCCTTTTTCTCACTCACTTGGATTTCTTCCTTTAAATTTATCTTCATTTTTTTAATATTTCTAAGAATATCCCACAGCTTGTACCTTTCATTTTTAATGAATGGGTATTCTTTTTTTTTAATTGAAAATTATCTCTGTCTTTGTGGACCTGAAGATTTTTTACCATATTCATCAACTTATCCATTTTATCTTCTTCTTTGTTATGCATAGGGGCCTTTGGGTTGAATAACTTGGGATCGTCTCTTTTGGCAACCCTACCTGTAGCCTTTATGTCATTTTTAATTGTTATAGTTGTCTTGAATGCTTGTAGTAGTGTGGATGGTCTATGAGACCTAATCTCGTAATCATTTTTACTATAAAAAAACTCAAATAAAAATCTATTAAAAATGAATCAACAGGTCTAATATCCCTTGGGATTCGATTAAGTCCTTTATTGAATATTTTATTAAAGTCAACCACAAATTTGTTATGATTTTTCTTTATACTAGTTAGCTCATGTGAAGCAAAAGAAGTGTTAGTGTGATCACCAAACTGCTCCATGAACTGGTTGACAAAATCATACCAACTTGAAATAGATCTATATGGAAAACTTCTATACCACTATGTTGCATCCTTAGTCAAGGATTCAACAAATAACTTCATAAAAACATTTGCATTCCCATCCTCTAATTCTTCAATTGTATTTTTTATAATTATACAATGTAATTCAGTAGATTTTGATCCATTGCCTGAGAATTTAGGAATAGCATTTATTAATTTATTAGATATAGGATTTGGGAACCCCACTATACCAGCAAAGTATAATTGCCTATATCTTTTAATCACTATAGGGGCTCTAGTATTCACACAATTGCCACCTTGATTATTTATCCTTGGCCACAAATTCTGATGATTGTTATTTTGATGATTTTGACCTCTGTGATTATTATTTTGATGATTCCCATTATTTTAATGCATATGATTCTCAGGATATTGATTTCCATTATGTGGTTGTCTCTAATGTCCTTCATTGTTTCTCCTTCTTCCTCTCCCATGCTCAAATAGTAGGTTGGCAGACCCATTGTTTAATATTTGTTCAGTGCCTTTTCTATGGGGAGGATTATATTTTGGTGCTCTATCCTCACCATTATTTCTTCTCATTTCATCCCTTTCCTCATTTGTTTGTTCAACTTTTCTTCTACCTCCTTTTGGAGTAGTAATCTAATCTCTTTTTATTCCCAACAACTACAATACCTCACTAGGTTGCCTTCTAAGAACCTTAGTTGTCTTTATATCTCCAAGATCAAGATTTTCCAATTCACGAAAAATCTCACCTACCTTATTGTAATATTCTTTATCTTCCTTGTTATTCTCCTCATCTTCACATCATCTTGTCAGGCATTATTTTCATTTGCAGTTATATAAAATGGGTTTCTATTATCTTAATCACTAGTGTGATGACTAGATTATGGATCCTCACCTTCATCTTGAAGTCTGCTTTCTCCAACTGCAAAATCTTTAAATCCAATAAAGGTCATATCTAGATTGGATTTTTCTCCTCTCATGGAGTGTGTATCCAATTCAATACGATTATCTTATCCTTCATGTAAGGACCTTCTACCTCGCATGTATCTGGCTACTATGTGTCTGGGGTTATTCCTTGTTCTCTTAACAAAATACTGCATATATTACAATAGAGTCACCAACTCAATTTTGAGGAAAAATGTTACTTAGCTTCTTTTGAGTACTTCTCTTCTAGTAGATTCTATGTATATAATTATGGTCTATGAAATAATAATTTTTTAGTATCTTCACAATGCAAATTGTGAGAAACTCTCCCCAGTAGACTTGTCAATCTGTTGGTGCTCAAATCAACAGATTAGATTTCCTATCGACTTGCCACTCCAATGATGGGAAATCCAAGGGATTTGGACAACTAACAAGTTCAACCAAATTCAAGGTCAAAACTTCTATAATTCTGGCTTTGCAAGTCCAAGGCTGGTGGGCCTATACCTACACCCAAATCTATTAGTTGTAAGCTTTTTATAGCAAATAGTTTTGTGGAATTGGTATAATCTGTATAAAATGGCAAGTGAAAACTTTGTAGTGAATTATTGGTGTATTTAAAATTTGTAATACTTTAAAAGAAAGATAATTTGTGTCGATTTGTTTGTTAATGCCAAAGACTGATTGTTTTGCAAACTAGATCAATGCCTAAACCTCTCAAATTTGATTTCTATTAACTCAATTCAGAATGAGCCATATGTGTAACTCTGGAGATAGTTTTATAATTAAAAACTATCAATTTAAAGGTGTTCAAATGATTATATAATCAATTTGAATCCAAAATTAGTCCTATTGAATTTAACTTTACTCAAAAAAACCAATAGGACATAATTGAAAATTGACAACCAATATTTCAACTTGATAATCAAACTACAATTAACTAATAATTATACTTTCATCAAACCACACATTAAAGAAAATCAGAATATCTATCACATAGAACTAATTTAGATTGAACAAGAAATAGATATCACTGAGATCTAAAAATAGAAGGCCTTTGTATTACAAAACACAACCAGTCAATGGATACATCATTATAAAACACCAAGTGTCATAGCATATTATCATATATAAGCAGTCATATCATTGTTCTTCCCTATGCTTGTGTCATGTATATATAGACAAAAAGGTAGTTACAATTCCGAATGGATGCAACCTTTCATAAAAATTCTTCACATAAAGTAAATGGACTAAAAGCCCTTTTATTTTCATAAAATAAGATAAATATTAGTCTCCCAATAGTCCCTCGCAATGTGTTATATGATCCAAATAATCTTTAGAAGCATAAGTGTAAGCGTCGTCGATGATGTTCCTTGCGGTAATCTCCAGGGAAATGAAGTTTTCCATTTGCACAGTTATTTCCTTTAATTTGATTCCATCATATCGAGCAACATCCAAGGCAACACTAAGTAGACTTTGGCATTCACCAATCCATTCACTTCTATCCTTTACATCACCCATATCATCTGTGAACATTGGTAACCCTTCTTTAATAACATCCTAAAAACCATTAAACTCACTAGTTAATTCTTTAACAAATTCTCCATGTTTTGAAATAGCTTTGTTTAATTCTTCAACCTTTTCATCACAATTTCCTTCCAAGGTTTTTTCATGTAATTTTACCCCAAGCCTGTTGTTGATTCTAAGATGTGACAATTGGTTATTACTATTATTTAGATATGAATCCCATAAGGTCTCAAGTATCCCTTTCATTTTGTCAAACCTTTGTGTAATAGGAAAATTATTGTGTCCACCCTCACATTATGCATTTATCTTATTATCCTCTAGTTTTTTGTATGTAGATCATCATACTTCCTTTTCCATTTTGTGTTCTCCTTAAGAGTGATCAAAGGCACACCCAGTCCACTTTTCTTCATAGTTTCCTCATACAAAGCTTTAAAATAATCTTTTTTTTAACAAATCTGATAACATGTTCTTTATTGAACCTAGAAACATCTATAACCATGTTTGTATAAGTAATAGGGTCAAGTTCTCTGACTTTAAGCTTCATCATGTGACCAAAGGCTTTGTCAACATCAATGATCTTAGGCCTCTTATTTGGTGGATATAATGCCCATAATAACAAAGCTTCTTCATTGTGATCAAACCTTGAGCCAAAAAATACCTCATTTACCCCATCGTATCTAACTTAACATCTTTGTGTTCTGAATCCAATAATCTATCAAAAATAAAAGAAGCACTCATATCCCAACTAGGAAATAGGATAACACCAGCTTCAGATAATAACAATTTCCCTTTTCATGGATTCATGGACAACATCTCAGAATCAATATCATCATTGAGTCTTTTCAAAAACACAACCTCATTTTTAGGATCTATATTCAGATGAGCCTCTCTTAACTTCTTTCCTTTGAAATTATACAAGAAAGTCTTGAATTCTCTTGATTTAATGAATTCATCACCAGAAACAAAAGCATCATGTTTGGTAATCCTATTATCCTGTTGGATTCCAAGAGCAGAGATAATCTTGTCATCTTTATCTGGTTCTTCCT
Organism: Chamaecyparis obtusa; assembly: GCA_027943335.1. NCBI lineage: Eukaryota > Viridiplantae > Streptophyta > Pinopsida > Cupressales > Cupressaceae > Chamaecyparis > Chamaecyparis obtusa. Next base: position 118,022 of record BSBK01005394.1, read on the forward strand.
CAATCTCAATGACTTGTCTCCTAGAAACAACTTCATTATTTGCAAATTCTTCTCCCTCAAGAGGCTTTGTTCCTTCTTGTTGTGTCAAGCCTTTCAATTATTGTCTTTTCTCATCCAACCTTTTATTATAATTGTCCAAAATAATTTTGGCTTCATGCTCTTCCAAATTTCTAAAAATATCTTCAACTTCTACAGCTACATGAGGATAATCACCAAGGTTTTGCTTCTTCTTACAATAATGAATATATCCCTCAGGATCATAATTTTTCCTATGGTGATGCTCATATAAATTGAACTCCTCTATTAGTATCTTATCAATCACAACAAAAGCCTTTGTAGAAACAATAGTAAAATCACCTAAACACAAAGTGTCAGGTAGAAAGGTATGTTTATGTAAATTGCCAAAATGCTCAACATTTGAAACACTCAATTGCCTTACAATCTCAAGATAAGCAATCCTATCTAGAACAATCTTGGGTAAAATATAAGGACTTCCATCAAAACCATATATTCTGAAGAAAGAAGAATTATTACACACATACCAATCTCCCCAATTATGTTGAATCTTTTTATCTGGATCAAATTGATTGGGCCTAAGAAAGGCTTTGATTTTATCTCTTATTGAATGATTGCAAGGGAGATTTTACAACTAGTACACAGGCTTCACAAACAAATCTTCAAACCTAACATAATGGGACCTCATATACCTCGAGTCCCATAGAGAAGTCCATAACTACACAGGTTGATTCTCTCCTTCTTTTCTTATGGTATTTAACTTTGACTCATTGGGCCATAATCCCTTCTTATGCCTATAAAAAAACACCATGTGCATTAATAGTGAGTAATATCTAAATGTAGGAGTACCACTGCTTCTAAGATCTAATAATCCTTCATGTAATTTTTTGACCAAAAAATAATCATAATCAAAGGGCCTAGGTTCATGCATCTGAATGTCTGCAGATAACTCCATTGGTCCAATGCTCATTGAGTCTAGGACTTCAACTCCTCCCAATTTCCCACAAGACATATAAGTATACTAGAAATAGGGTCTAAAAAAATCTACCCAAAAAGGTGGTCCATCCTCTTTTGTAAGTTTTCCCTTTTCCACCTTATGGACTGCTAGTTTCCAACCCGTATATATAGTATCCATCCTATTTTATTCATCCTCCAAACTTATGAATTTTAAAGGCTTGTTACAACTAAGATCTAAATTAAATACCTCTGTAATTGTTTCCATAGAGAATTTCAAAAAAAAAACATTGCCACCGGGATCCCTAATACATCTCTCTTTGGCTTTATAATTTTGTACCAATAACTCTAGCAACTTCAAATTCATGAAAACATTGGGCACAATTAACTTACCTAGATTCATAGTCCATGGGTTGCTAATAGGCACACCTCCATTTCTTCTCAAATAGTGGAAAATGAAAATCTCATAACCCCGCACCTTCGTCCATATGTCTTTCACACCTCCATAGTTATCTTCTAGCTGCTCTCTTACCAGCAAATGATGTTTTGACCTCCTTGATTTAGGTCCCGAGGCACTCATCTGGTCAATCATATCTTGATTCATCTTTCTGGATAGCTTAGTTTCATCTCCTTTATGCTTCTTAATAGAAGACTTTGTACTCTTTGTTGATTTTCTTTTTCCCTCTGAGCTCATCGCCTCCATTTCAGTTTTGCATGAGTAGTCTCCAAGATTTGCAATTTTAGAAATTCCTAAAAGTTTTGAACAAATGATTGTGTTGGATTTATTTTGATCTTGGATATTTGCATCCAATGTTCTACCTCGTGTGATGCATAATATCTCATTAATGCATTTCCTTTTGTATTTATCACTTTTTAAATATTGTCAACTTCATCGCTATATGCTATAGCTACATATGACCGATGGTGGCACTTTAAAATGGCTCCTTTTATTCTTTTACATTTATCAACAAAGGTTATCTCACTCAATCCATCGAGAATCAATCTAACTAACTTCACCCTACTCCACTATTAAACTTTACAATGATGAACTTATTGTTATAACCTTTCCCAATATTGTTGCATCTTCTATCAGCATGACCAATACGGATATTTTAATCAGCCATCAGTCTAATGTGTTTTTCTCTCTACCGCTAGTGAAAGCTTTTTTGATAGCTATGTTGGCATGGTCCTTCCCAATGGTTCCAAATCCTTTCTCAGTGTGACATATAGTGATACATCTATCGGTTTTCGGTCTAACTCAAATTTCTCTTGACCGCTAGTGGAAGTTTTTCCAATAGATTCATAGGGATAGGTTATGCCAACCCCTGTACATTTTTCCATTATGATTCAATCATTATTCTTGTGTTGAAACTTCATCAGTGAAACCATTGTTGATACACACACTACATCATCATTCACAAATGTCTTGCCAATAGTTCTCCCTTTGCTAATACAATATATGTATGCTCTTCTGATGGTAAATGCCTTTTTCATAACCCAGTGTTACCTTGAAGTCGCTCAATGGAGGATTGGATTTTTAAGGTTCTTGAATGTGCATACATGTGATGACCCTGTTAAAAATTGCACACACAACCAATAGTAACTCTTCTAATGATAGAATTGAAAAAATATTCTTTAGGATTTATTTGTGTCAACACATTAAAAGGTCTAGCAAGTTGTGTTATACTAGTCAATCTATAAAAAAGGAACAGGCCTTAAGAAAAGCATTATTTTTATTAAGGGATCTGAAAAGGTACGATCATGCCTAAGGAAAGCATTGTCTCCTTAGGGATCAAAGGAAAAAGTGATTAGGCCTAAGGAAATCATTGTCTCTTTAGGGATCAAAGAGGATCAATCCTTAAGGAAATTTTGTTTTCAATAATGGATCCAATGAAAAGGATAAACAGAAGGAAAACATTGTCTTCTTGGTCATCTACAAGAGAGGTTGCATGAAATCATTGTTTATATGTGTGCAAAATGTGAAACATAGAGCAGAGTGTATGCCCCCATGTTAAAGTGATTACAAATGCCTTAACGGGAGAAATGAATTTAATGGAGCAAATAGGTAACCACAAGAAATGTTTCCATTGTGAGATTCCCCCAATAAAACATAAATCAAGGGAAATAAGCACATGACAAAAGAGAGCACATAAGGGATCTACTAACTATGGGGTCAATAGGACCATATGATAATACATCATCCTCCAAAGGTAGTAGAAGTATAAGGCACAATAGAAGAAAAGCACATAAGATTTATGAAGAGTCTTTTTGGGTTGGCATCTTAGAGAACAAAAAAAATAGGTAGCTACCATTTTGCATCAACCCCAATTAGACAACACAAAGGAACATTTATGAATAGTGGCACATGTATGAAAAAACATGTAACAACATATAGAAGAATTTAGATACAAATAGAAGAATGTTTATGATATGTCAATTCCTTTATCACCTTGTGTTGATGAAGAAAAAAGGGTTGTTTAAAGAAATCTAAACAAAAAATATAATAGCCAACACATCACAGGGAAAGCACATTACAAAATACAAACACACAAAATCCCCCCCCCCCCCAATCTAGATCTGTAGTGTTTAGGGAAGGTGGAAAACATGCAAGGGGAGAAATATCAAGCATGATAGATGGAAAAATGGCTAGTTCCAAACAAGGACCATGTTGTAAAGATAGGTTTCTATATTTGTCACTAGGAGTGATAGGTAATTGTTGTGAAAACATAGCTAGTGAATCATGATCAAGATCAATAATCTCAAACATGCTATCAGAATCAATAGCATGAATATCATTGTTAGCATCAAAAGCATCATCATCAAGAGTATCTTCTTCATCCAAATTAATTGTAATAGAATCCAAGATACGAATAGAATTAACATGTTTTCTCAATTTCTTTTTTTTCAAGTTGATTTCCTCCTTTGGCTCAAGCATAGGTTGGTCAAAGGGAATCAAAGCATTAGAAGGTATATGAGGTGTTTTGGGAAGCACATTGGTGGGCTCTAGCATAATGTTTACAATAGCGATCATGAGCATGATAGTAATGTTTAGTGTTGTTTGAAACTAGGTTTGGTTTAGGATCAGTCAACATTGAGCCCTTTTCTTCTTGAGGAAGAACAGAAGGAACCATGCAAGGCTATGAGATAGCATAAGGAGAGTGTGTATAATATATAAGAGGTGGAATAGAATAATATATAGGAGGTGTATGAAGAATTCTATGTCTAGGGAAAAGAGATGGAACATCCTTGTGTTTTTTAAGTGCACAAATATTTTTCACTTTGTAAGCTTGGTCAGAGTGGAAAATATTATCAGGACAATTTTTAATTGGTTGAGGCATGGAAGGCCTAAAGAAATCAAGGTCAACTAATTTTTGAGACACTAAAGGCTAATAAAGGCTATGGTTAACAGTCATGATTTCTCCATTATGAGGAAATTTAAGACATTTATGAATAGGAGAAACCATGAATTTCATAGAGGTAAGCCAAGGAAGACCAAGTTTGACTTGAAATTGATCAAAAGTTGGGATCACAATAAAGGTGACATCCAAAGTTTAACCACCAACTTAAATAGGAAATGAAATGGAACTATGGGAATGATAAAGGAAACCATTGCAAGTTTTGATCATAACATCATATTTATCATAAGAAACACATTGAAATTGTCTACTAAAAATATGTTCTTCAATTATCATATTCACCATGCAAGTGGGATCAATGACACCACGAGAATAAAGTCCATTAACTTTTGCAACAATGTAGAGAGGACCATCAAGAGATTTAATTATCTCAATAGAATCAAAGGTAATGCAAGGATTAGTTTTAATTTTGGGTTTCACTTGATCAAGAAGGTTGACAACATGATTGGCTTTGTGAACTTTATCATCATAGTTAATAAGCTGAGCAAAAGAAGAGGAAGGTTGGGTAAACTCAATAGCATTGGTTGAATGTGATAGAAAAGGGTTGGTGTAGATTTGTAAATTTTGATTATGAGGTGCTAAATATTTGTTTCCTTCATCATTGACTCATTCAACAGATGTAGCATTAGAATCAATAAGGTCTTGAATAACAATTTTCAAGCAGAAACACTTTTCAGTATCATGGCCAGGTTGATGATGGTGTTGATAAAAAGATTTGTGATCAAAGTGTTTGGGAAAAGGTTGGGATGTGTCAATAGTTTAGATAGGAGGAAGTGTTAACAAATTATAATTAGGGTGATCTGGTAATCATAGTACCTACAATAACAATAAGATCTCAACCACAAGAAGATCATTAATAGAAGTTGGTATCCAAATATTGAAAGAGGAAGCAAATAGAAAATATGCATAATTATTCAATCATAAAGAAATCAATTCAAAAATACATGAATATGAAAACCAAAATTCCATCATCATTGTTCTCCTTCTCTATGGAATGTTGGGCTCTCACAATTGAGCTCAAAGTGTGCCAAACTAATAATCCAAAGCATAATGTAATTTGTGGTTACGAAAATATGAGAAAAGGATCTCATTATATAGATTTGTAGAGGTTCCAATCAGGATTCCCTAATTTGTGGGATTGATTATATGTGATTGAAGAGTTAACTCAAAGTGAGTGGGAGTTCAACTCAATTGACTGTATTGATTGTTGGGTTGATTGGTTGTGATTGAATAGTTAACTCAAAGTGCATAGCAGTTTAATTAAATCGATTGATTTGTTAAGTGGATTTAATGAGGAGTTGTGTGATGAGGTGGAAATAGAGGACTAAATAGATTGATTAGTTAGCAGAGAGAATTGTGGAGTCAAGAGTTGTGATTGAGAAGTTAACTCAAACTTAGTATGAGTTAGATTTAGGAGGATAAATATGATTTAAATAAATAAAATAATTTATTTACTTGCACATGTGGAGATATATAAATAAATAAATACACAATTATTTATTTATGAGAGAGGAATAATTAGTTTAATTAAATAAACATTATTTATTTAATTATGAGAGGGAAATCGATTTAATTACTACATAAATGTAATAATAAGAAAGAAGGAATATTAATTAAATAATATGATTATTTAATTAATTATAATAATATAAGAAATAATTAAATAATGATTAATTATTTAATTACTTTATAGTTGAATAATTGATGAAATAATTAGTTAGTTAATTAAAATCACTTAATTATGAAATTATAGAGAAATGATGGTTTTGAATTTAGAATATAGTAGGACACAAATTGATTAAATAATAAAGCTTATTTAAAATTTAAGATGAATCTTAGTAAAATTATTGTGTTAGAGCAATTGGTCATTTTTAAGTGTCTACATTTTGCCCCTCTTTGATATAATGCTTTTTAGGCATTGTTTCAAAAAAAATTGATAAAAATAATGTCCCAGTATGCCCCTATGGAAAAGCATCACTAACTAGGTATTATGGTGTCCCCTCAAGAAAATGAGTGAATAATAAAGTGGAGGGCTCATTTGGTTGCTATCATGATCAAGATCACAATGCAATTCATAGATTGGAAAATGGAGATTGTACACAAAAGTAATGAACTCGGAAGGGTGAAAAGCATCATGATTAATAGAAATACCAAAGGGTGCACGTCCATTGAGGTGGGATAGGGCGTATAAATGGGGATTAAAAGTTCATTTTCAAAGTCATTATGCACATTGATCTTTTTGAGAACTAGCAATAGATGGAGCAGTTTCTAAGTCTTTGGAAAGCAATGACAAATTACAAGGATGGAATTCACATCAGCAAGTGAATCATGACCTATTAGCATCCATCCGATGCCCCGCATGTGATGATTTTTGTACATTAGCATTTAATTTTCCTCATTTTTTGTGACTTTTCCTAGACTAGGTCAGGCAAATTTAAGGTAGAAAGATGTATAACACCGCACTTGATGGGTTTAATTGACGTAGATGAAAACTATGTAATAGGGCTTAGTTTATAAATGATTTGCACTTGTGATGTTTTGTTGATGCAAATGTGTGATTTGATCACCACACTCATCATTATCTTGACTTTCTATTTGCATAGATAATGACTAGAGAATTGGACTAGACTTTACAGATTAGGGATGATGTCATGATTACTCAAAAGAATCACCCTCGTGTGTTAGATTATAGAAATAGACTATTTGATGATGAGAGAGAGCACCTTGAGGGCCTAGGTTTATTTCATATGACATTGATACTTTAGATTAGGGTGAATAGGGGGTTAGTGATTTCATTATGTGAGTGATGGTACTCACAGACATCTTTCTTCCACTTGCCTACTAGGGAGTGCACGGTCACTTTAGAGGATGTATATCAGATACTTCACATTCTTATTTAGGGAGAGAGGGTGGTGTACTTTGTTTGGATAGGTAGAGAAAACCTATGAATTTTTTTTATTGTACTATAGTATACTTGGGGGTGAGGGGATATGACATCAGATAGGTATATATGCAGGGTTATGATCCATACTTTGTGATGTTTTGCAAGGTTATAGCAAGTGTAATTGTTCTAGATTGGGTGGGGAGAGATTGTGCTAGATATTTGGTTCAGAGGGACAATGTTTCCATGGGGGGCATGTGTACTATCCATGGTATATCATTAGTTGCATGAGATTTCTTACCATATGAGTCAGAGCTTGGGATGCAGGGTCACACTTATACACATGTGGGTTTTTTAGCATATAGCTTTATTTTGTCTAGTTTTCGACAAACCAATGATACATCTAGGTCATCCTTATGTATATTACTATGATGCAATAGTCCATAGGCATATGGTTCATGTCAAATATTGGATACATTTGTTGGACACATTGATATTTTTCTCATGGAGACCATATATAGGTTGTCCCACATGGGACGATGAGGATGATAATCTCCCATTTTGTAGACATGAGAGATATATTGTTGGACAATCCACTAATTATGCCAAGATTATTAAGATTCGGCTACCAGATAGGGAACTAAGATAGTTTGGGGAGATGCAAGGATTTCTGATTAGATAAGGATAGTTTTCTTGATGTGCGAGGGATGTTAGAGGTAGGGGACAAGTGATCCCCATTGCAACAATAGTGGAAGATTTTGGGACATTAGCTCCTATGAGGTGGGATTGTAGATCATAGAAGATAGGTGCTAGTACTTCTATAGAGTATGATGTGTGGTGGTAATTGACTAGGCCTACTCCTTATATGGATATATGTGTACCAATTCCCTTAGAGATGATCTGATGAGTCAAATTTCTCCAAAGGAAACATGGAAGAGAGGGGCAGAGAGGGGTTGTGTAGGGGGGAGAGTGGAGATGGTGGAGACAGAGGTGGTTGAATTGATGGTGGAGATGAAGGTGATAGAGGTGACAATGGAGATGGAGGTGGCAGAGGTGATAGAGGAGTTACTATTGTATTTTCCCCATTGATTCCTCTTGGTGGTGTACCATTATTATCAATAGGAGGGGGTGAAGATGATGATGTAGACATGACTAGTAGTAGTAGTTCTAAGGGGACAGATAGTAGTAGTGATACCAACTAGAGTATTCATAGTTATATCTCTTCTAGTGGTTATGAGGAGATGGAGGAGTTATCATGAGGAGAGGATACTATTTTGATGGATGTAGTGACGGGAGGAGATGATGTTAGACTGATGGATGTGGTGATGGGTGGATTTGATGAGCCAACATAGGATATACTTGGGAGGAAAGATATTATTTCTAGAGTAGATGGTTTTGATATAGATACTACAAATATTGATAGTCTAAGACATCATTGACAAGATTTGTAGAGTCAGTATGATGGACCGTGGAGGAGGGTTACATAGGTAGAGGCAAGAGCTATGGAGGAAGATGGTAGGGATACAATGAAAGATGCGTAGAGCCATTGGTATGTCAGGAGGGTGACCACTTTAGAGAGGAGGATATAGAGGATGGAGAGAGATAGAATGAGGTTAGAGATATAGGAAGTTGAGGCTAGGGCTCATGCAAAAAAGGTTAGGGCTTAGACAACAAAGGATAAAGCTCAAGCAACAGAGACTGAGGTGATGGATTTTATTGCTAGTGTACAGGATGCTACCACTTAGCAGTTGATTGAAAGACTAATCCTAAAAGGAACAAATGCTAGTAGACAAGCCCAAGATATGCAGAGAGAGATAGACTATTGGTAGGGGTATTATGAGAAGGTTGTATCCATTATGCAAAGGATTCCTAGCTACACTACCTCTCATCGATCTCATCGGGCACAAAAATCTCAGGGTAGTGGTGTAGTGATGTAACCTTGAATTATAGAGAATCATCATCAATGATAGGTGATCCTTGAGGATTCCTAGGCCTTGTGGACCAGAGGGTGAAGGCAGTACTAGTTGACTCATATAGATATTTTTTTGTATGTATTTTGTGAGCTCGTGAGATCTTCATGTGACTTTGTATCATGACACACACAGATATATATATATATATATATATATATATATATATATATATATATATATATATATATATATATATATATATATATATATATATATATATATATATATATATATATATATATATGATGTATTTTTTTTGACTTTATATGATTCCTATGTACTTATGGTTATGATGTTTACTTTCTATGATGTTTATGAGATGAAAAATGTTATGATATGATTCTATATTATGTATGGATTCATTTTCTATATATGATGTGATGTAATGCTTATGAACTTCTATTTTTGTATATTTCATATATACTTTTTTATGATGTGACTAGATGTGATGCAAATTAGATGAAATACTAAATGAATTTTATGTTCTATGTGCATTTACATGATGGATGGATGCATTGTGATGTCTATGTGTACTAATATTCTATGGATGCAAGATGCGGTATTTTTGTTGTATCATGATACTCTATCACAAGGATTTATTAGGACTAATAGAGAGAATTGTTAGTAATTATAGTTAGGATATGAGAGAAAATGAGAATGAATTTTGATTGAAACCTTTCAAATTCTATTAACCACAATTGAATTACAACTAAACTTGATCAATTTATTTTTCATCTATGAGCCACTTTATTGTAGCAAAAATAGATACCATCCTACCAAGATATGAATGATCTAGGTATGATTATCCTCTTGCATTAAAACATGTACTTTGAATAGACAAGGAATGTGGTCCAATCCATCTAGGTCAAACATTCAAAGTTAAGGTATGTGTGGCATATCACAACCAAAGTATCTATTGTAATTTTTCAATTGCACATTGTACGTAGATGTGAAGGCTCTTATCACAAACATCTCAATTTCTCTTTTAAGACTTCATGACAAACATCCCATAAACAAGAGATAGAAAAATAATTCATGAACTATCATGACATCTCTAATCACTCATGGATATCCCAAAGACGCATGAGCATGACTTGCAAAAATTAAGGCATAATAAGACCAATTTGACTCAAAAAGTTACAACCATACTGATTATGTGTCTATGTTTTAGTAGTAGTTTGGACATTGAATTTTGACATTTTGTTAATGCTATCTAGTTTCAAGAATAAGGTACCCCATATAAGACTAACCTGTCTAGTTTTGAGTGTTCCTTCCCTTGTCTAAGACAACATGATTTTCAACAAAAGACTGTTCAATGGGACTCGGTTGATAGATAAGATAGTTTGGCTAGTTTGACTGAGGACCTATTGACTAGTTTGACTATTTTGACTTGATTCTATTGAAGCTCAAAATTTTTATATGACATCATTCAATGCCTATTTTGAAATGTGAAAGAATTTGTTTATGTAAAAAGGTGATTTATTGCAGATTTTTCTTGGGCTTTTAATTTTTTGGTTGTCTTCGATAATTATTCGGGACTTTTTGCAAATGTTTTTGGTGTTTTCTCATATTTTTTCTTGATGTTTGTGGGATTTTGAAGGGTTTTTCTAATTTATGTTGTTGTTTTGAGGGTCTTTTTCTGATTTTAGATTTTTTCCTAGACTTTTTTAAATTTTTTTAATGATTTTTCAATACTTAATGAATCATGACATTGGGGTGCCCCCAGTCAAGAGAAAGTGGGAAATTCATTATGGAATGGCCATGATGGACTGAATTAGTGTGAAATGTTGTGGGATATGATAAGACAAAGACAACTGATAAGTCTCAAGTTATGATGGAGACAAGCACTGATTTTATTGTGGAATATAGGGAATAATAACATGTGATATCAAGTTGGAGAAATGATCCCTACACATGGCACCAGATTGCCCAATTTTCACCATGGTACTTTCCCAAGGTGCCACAAAAGTGGTTTTCACCATATGATGAATTTATTGTTGTAGTATTTCTATTTTTGTGTCCCAAAGACGCTTGATTGCCAAGTTTTCACCAAGGTAACCTTTTTTTCTTTTTTTTGTATTTTTTAACTTTTTGAAATAGGTCTACTCTAAGGGTCATGAATAGTACTTGCATAAATGCAAGTTGTTGATAGGATTTGATAAGGTTGGTTATTTGATGTAGATATCTGATATGCTCTAGATCTATAGACTAATGTGATGATGTAGGGACCCAACCGGTTTGGTTCAAACTTTCCTAGTTTTTCTCTTTCCATTTGATTATCTAATTTTTCATTAGTACTAAGTCACCAACTTCAAAAGACCATGATATGACCTTTTTTTTATAACTTCCCATGAGACATTTTTTATTTGTGTAATCACCTAAAAATGGTCACCAAAACCATAAGACCCTAGTCTCGATTATTCATCAAGAAAGCCCTAATTTTGATCAAATCTCCTAAGTCCTAACCTAAGACAATTCAACTCATCAATCTGATTTGACCTAGGTCTCTAAGTCTCATCACACTTGATCTTATTTGATTAATTAATTCCTAAATCCTAATATTAATGGCAATTAAATAAACCTTATACTTTTTATTTAATTAATATTTTAGGATGTTGATTAAATAAATAAAGAAATGTTAATTAATTACAAAAAGGAATTAAATTAATTATGTCATCACATTTTGGAGAAAAATGCATAAAATCCTTTAAAATTCCAAAAATGTATTTATGGAGTCATCATCTAGTCAACTAAAAACAATTTTAGAAATAATCCAGTTAACTTATAGAAAAACAAATATGTTAACTCATCATTCATTTTAGAAACTATAGTTCTACCTAGGAAGTTTCCCAAATAACTGATTCTCTCAACCAATCAAATGAGTTGCATGCGGATTGTGCTAGTTCAAATAAATCTCAATCATTCATCCTCAATCAATCTTGTTTTTCATTCTTGAGAGAATTTATATATAATCAGGCCTCCATTCTCACGAGAAAGATTTGAATCTTTGCTTAGTGTAACGTTGTTGAATTGATTATCATTTATGCATTTGAAATCATTGTTGCTTAGATTAATTTCTTAATTAAGTTTTGTTTATTGCATTAATCATTTGTTTAGGAATTACAATCTTGTTAAGTAGATAATTTAGTTTATTTCATCTTTATTGCATCAATCACATCTAGGAACACTTCAATTTGGCTTAATATGGATTAATCTTAGATTAAGTATTGGATGAACTTGTGTTGCATAATAGTTTAATCTTCAAATCCTTCATTTAGATAGAGCCTAAAGTCACTGAGTTTGCAATGACTTGAGAGAAAAATCATACTCCTGTCTACAGAAGGCAATGAGTCATTTTGGTTAATTTCATATTCTCGTATTATCATGCTTTCATTTATTAGATCAACCAAATAATGATTCATTGAAGTGTAGTGTAGTTTAGGAATCACGCATTTTCACACTCACATTTTTGGCGCCCATCGTGGGGCAGAAAATCAATTTTTGCCCTCACAACTGCACCCTTTTCTTGCAAAATATTGAGATTTTATTCATACACTGGCCATGTTTTCTCATACGAGTATTCTATAAGGCCAGTACAAGTTAGAATGGTAACTCATATGGGAAGCCATGTATTCTCATACTAGACAATGTATATACTTGTACTAGAATCTAGTCCAGTTTTTTATTGAAAATAATAAGTTTATTCTCTATTTTTCTAATTTTTGCAATTGGTTTTTGGCTGATTATGACAAAGTGATCCTCTTTTCTATTTATGTGGTTTATTTTGGTAACTTAACAAGTTTATACCAGATGTTTTGATGAAGACATTTCCTAGACTTTATTTTATGCAAGACACGTGTCAAATATAAGAAAAGAAAAAAAGAGAGACTAGTGATGTATTTGGTGCAGGTTGCCTATGAAGGAAACAACTAAATATTTTGCTTGCTTTAACATTTCTTAGAAACCTCACATGCAATACATTTTAAAAAGAACCTCTTCTTGGTTTGTTTTGGAATAGTGAAAAGGATAGGAGATTATTCTCTTTTCCTCTTGAGGGAAAATAAAAAATCCAGACCCGTGTAGCTCTTCTTTTTCTTTTCTTGCATTTCCTTTATATGGGCATGTCCAAGTGGGAAAATGTGCTCACCCTTGGAGAATGACCCATGTGAGAATGAGGTGTAAGCCACACCACTCCAACTCATATTAAAAAAAATTCTTCTTTGAGGCCAAAGCCTCGAAAGTTAAATTTCATTTGAGCTTATACACGACTCTCACCTAACCACATAATAGGGCCTTATGGTCTCAATCACATTTACGTGACTATTGGTGCAAAGGTAATTTATGGGGATATAGGCCTAAATTTCTCTTTCAAAGGCACATATAATGTATTCAAACATATACCCTTACTAGAATCCGTAAAGTAGCAGCCTACTTGGTTCACCCCCGAAAGTGGGATAATCCAAATGCAAGGGAGATAATAACTCCCCCAAGATACTCATCATATCGTGCCCTCATTAGTGTTTGGAATTGGATAATATGACATCATTATACCCATTTCATGGTTGGTGGTGGTCGTATTTTGATTAGCTATTGGGTGTGCACCTAAGTCAACAAGCAAGGATTTTCTCACTTAGCCATATTGATTATAGGGATTAGGAAGTGTTTCTTTTCACATGTGCTTGTTGTTGTCATTGAGTCTCTTCACATGTGTGTTTGTTGTGTTTGTACACTTTGAACATTTGACAATCAAATCTTGAAGCAAAAGATGAAAACTAAATGGTAAAAATGGAAAACAAAATGAAAACCTTAATAGCTAGTTGGCAAAAATCCAAAATTGATACAGGGACTTCTAACAGTCATAACTTTTGACTTGGTTATCCATTTTTGTTGAAATTTTACAGGGAGATTCCTTAGGAGAAGCCATTTGGATTGCCAGTAGAACTTAGCTTGGTAGGTCATCATTTCAACATCTTTTCGGGAGCCAGAAAGTTCGTTTGGGCCTCCAAAGTTGGCTTTTAGTATTTTTTTCTTAGTTTTTAGAAAGTTGTGTTTGTTAATAACTTTGAAATCATGTTTCTAATTTTGAAGGTTAGTTGAAAAATCTTCTTATCGTGGTTTAGGGGAGCTTTAGGGGAAAATTTAGTTTTTGAGGAGTTGTTTTGAAAATTATCAAAAATGGCAAAAAAATGGATGTGAAAATTTGTCAAAAATGGTAATTTTTGAATTGGTGTTTCATGTTATTGTAAGACAGAGAGTAGCTCGATAAATAATGAAGAGTTGATAATTCTGAACTAATCTATTATCTCTTCACATATTCTTTATGATACTTGTTCATGGTTAAAATTGGGCTGCATAAAAAATCCTGCCAGTCTTTTCCAGACCTCTTGTTCTAGATTTTATCATGTATTTTGTAGTTCTTCCTTCAAAATGGTGAGCTTGCCATAGTTGTCTTTAGTATTAATCCATTGATAATTTGATTTCCATTGTCATGATTCCTAACTTTTTAGTTTATTTCTTTGATCAGTTCCATCATCATCAATACACTCTTCCTTGTCTCCTATCCTTTTTCAAGTCATGATTGCATTATCATCTAGGTTTCTTAACCTTGGCTCAGATCTGAGACATTTTCATCTCCTTCTTGATTGAATGTTATTTTTTTCACATCATCATTTACCTTAGACTTTTTCAACATGTTATTTTTTTACCTTATCTTCTGTCAGACAATCAAGTGATTCATGCCTATGTAAACCAGGAGTCAAAAATAGAAAGTTGATCTCAAGAACAATTCTTACATCATAAATTCTCTCCAAACTTCTAAACAAATGGGTCAAGACAATATCACAATGGCTAAAAACAAATGGGATAAATCATATACTCCTAGCAGGAAGAAGAGATTCTTATTTCAAACATATCAAAACAAATCCAATCTTTGAGATCTCAAATTCAAGACCTAAAGGAAGAAAATGATACATCATCCAGGAAGTACTCATTGAGATCAATTTTCCCTTACTTTTATGATCATGATTTATCCATATCTTCATCTTCCTCAAATAAAAATTCTACTTCACAATCTCACATCAATCTCATCTTTGATCAAGCGCCTACTTCACAATATCAAGAGAATCCAATTTTTTATCAAGAATCTTTTCCAAAAATTCATGATACTCCAATATATGATCAAGATCTTGAAGAAGACATCACATAACATTTAGTTGAGAGTCTTTTATATTAGTCCTATGACAACAACAAATAAAATCCCCATGATCTTTAGTCCAACATCTATAAAAGTCATGTGGATAGATCATTTACTCCTTTGGGACAATCCATTCAATCAACTTTGGAAGAGCTTCTTGAACACAATCTCATCACGCTGCCTCAAATCACTTCATGTGGTTTTCTATTCTTAAGATACTATTGTGCCTATCATCAAAATAATGAACATAAGACTTCAGATTGCATGGAGTTGAAACATAAAATCTAAGATCTCATTGATGATGACATAATAGAAATTAAAAATCCTAATGAATCTTTGAATGAAGATACTACTCTCAAGAAAGATCGAACTCATGAACCTATGTCTAGTAGTGTTTCTCATTCCACATCTACTTCTTCCAACACTTGTGCATTTTCTAAAGCAACAAATCTAGCCAACATGCTTACATCAAAAAAGGAACCTAATGCTTTTCATACTGACTATGTTTATCCTCAAGAGATACCTCTAAAGTAAATCCAAGCTAATCTACATTAGACTGCAAAACTTTTCAATGCTTCCAAAATCAAAGATCTCAAACCCTCATGTGCTGCCATGTCTAGTTCTTCATCATACCGCCAAGAATCTCTCATGCAAATCAAAACTCCTACCTCATCCTTATAAGTGGCTCCATGTTAAGAGGACAATCCAAAATATAAAGAAACAAATATTAGTAATGATCAAGATCAATGTACCATCCTTCCTCATCCAACGGTTGACCCAAGTTCCATATCCAAAGAAATGTATGATGATCCAGTCATACCAGTTACGTTCTTTCAAGAAGATATCCCTCCATCTCAAGAGCCACATAGCCCTCCACTTCCTAAGAAAAATCAAGAACACAACACTCTTCCTATGCTATCCAAAGATCCCTTTCAAGATTGAAGTATCCCATCACCCTCTTGTCATACTCCTCCATATACACCTCAAACCATAATTCCTCCTAAGTTCCTTCATAAGAATAAATATCATCAATATTTTGTTGCTCCTATCAAAGCTACTCATGCACCTATTGATATAAAGATTAATCCTAAAGAGAAGAGTCTTGGCCACGTAGCTCATTCTAAAGATATTGATACCCCTTTCACACCTTATCTCCCTCCATTTTCACATAAGCATCAACCTTCTCCATCATCCAAATCATCCTTGGTCCTTATATCCCAAATCTAAAACCCTCAAACCTTCCATCTATATTGGGTCCTTATTCCACCATCTACCATGCCTATTGTACCTAGCTTGTCATCCACATACCCTATCTCCTATCAATATCAACAAAGACGTGCATCATTGAACCCTTCATCTCAACATATCTATATGAACTAACTATATCAACCTTATTCATTCACAATTCCCAAGTCTTTTGGAATTAATTTGGATGTACAACATAAAAATCAGAAATACAAGAAACCACTTACATATGAAGATCACCATGTCATATCTAATTGAGATGTGACTACAAATAAAAATTAAATATTCAAGAGACCACAAGGTTTCTCTAAGAAAAGAAGCAAATCAAAGAAAAAATGGGTTCCTAAATCCATCATGGAAGAATTGCATTCTAAAGCTTCCAAAAGAAAAGAAAAATCTAAATCTGTGTGGATTCCCAAGTCTCTCTTAAAGGACTTGAATACAAAGGAAAAATTAGAGTTGATATCCAAGCTTCCAAAAGCTTCCACTCCATCTTATTCCAAACATTTTCCATCACTTCCTACATCAAAGCCTCAAGTTGTTTCCCCCAATTTTCCTCTATTATCCCCCTACTGTTCAAGGTGTGTGTCAATTCTAATCTTGTCACCCCTTCCATCTACCCCTACACAAGCCTTTAAATACCCTATCCACTATCTTACCCCTATATATACTCCTCATCCTCCCTTTCACTATCAATCCATCCCCTTCATCCAATCCTACGCATAACTCCTTAGCCACCATATTCTTAGCCTCCATATCATTTCCCTTCCATCACTCTTCTAGCATCCTTGAGCATAAATTTTAGTGCCCTTGGCCCATCAAAGCATATCTTTCCAAAGGATCATTATCCAAAGAGAATCTGGCTTGAGTTCCTCCAAAAATTAGAAAATACAAAAAAAATTAAAAATAAAAAAGTGCCTTGGTGAAAACCTGGCAAACAGGCACCTTGGTAGAAAAAGTAAAGAGAAATAAATTTGTCCTATGGTGAAAACCACTACTTTTGGCACCTTGGACAAGTACCATGATGAAAACTTGGTAAACAGACATCATGTGTAATTCCTCCCTCTTGCACTCTACACTTGGGGGCAAGATTCATCCACACTAGCTATTTCATGTGCATCAATACTTCCTCTTTTCACGTTTGATCTTGACAAGTCTAAACTTATTCATGAGCATAATATATCTTTCCATCTTCTATCCTTTCCATTATCTTACTCACTTGTTTCCATCCATGCTACCCTATCATGATCTTACTTATCCAAAATCAGCCATCACTATTCCTAAGCATCATTTCCATTATCTCAAACCATCCATTCTTAATCTCCATCACCCCTTATCCTCATCGCATGATCCTATACATGGCTTATCCAAATTAACCCCTTGATTTTGATCAAAATAAAGAATGAAAAGATGCAAAATTTGTTAACAGGAGTCTCTTGACATGCCCACTCTTTTGGACCACATGATTTCATGACACTAGGTCATTATCCTATATGTTGTCCAACATCGCTTAAATGAGCCTACATTACTATATTATTATTTTCTAGTTTGGGTAATCTTGAGGAGACTTTCCCTAAGGGTTGCATTCACTCGCTTCATCCCTCATTATCTTTCTACTTCACATCAACTTGCTAATCCATCTATCATGTCTGATACCTTGCTAGGCATTGGCAAACCAATGTGATCTTGCTTGAGAATGAGTAATCTCTAAAAATCATAAAAATTAGAAAAATTCCTAAAAAAAGGATCATCTTAGTGAAAACCTAGAAAACAGGAGCTTTGATGCATCAACCAAAAAAATACAAAAATCTCAAAAATACAAAAAAAAAGAAAAAAAATAAATAAGAGAAAAAAAAAAAAAATGAAAAAAGTGCCTTGGTGAAAACCTGGTAAATAGGGACCTCGGTAGAAAAAATAGAATATCTGCCAAGTTGGTGAAAACATGGTAAACAATTTCCTCTTGTACTCAAGCACTCCATCTATCAACGCGAGTCTTGGCATCCTTCATGATTTCCTGTCATTTACTTCAATTTGTACATAGTTTTAGTCACTTTCATGACAAAACAGTTGTTTCACTCAACACTACCATCGATTGTAATCGGTCTTTATCTTTGTCCTAGGACATTCAAGTCTCACTAGGGGGTAATTTCCTATCATGGCAGTTAGCTATATCACCATCCAAAGTGAATCAGATTTAGTTTTCTAAAAAATACTGAAAGGTTAATCACTGACACAGAACGGTGTTTCTCAATACCCCACAATGTGAATACATCAGCAAACAATGTTTCTCAACACTTATCAAATAAGATTACATCATCAATCCAAACAATTGAATGAAACACTTGAATAATCAAACAGTGTTTCTTAAACACTACACACTTCAACAAGCTAGAACGTAAAACATAAACAACACCCATAACTTTGTAAATTAATGTTGATCACATCTCTATTACAACTTGATAATGTCTAAACGACTAGAGAAGAAATAAAGGTTGTGAATTTTCTTGATACGTTGTTTATTATCATTTGATTTATTGATTATCCCTTTCTATGCAACTCAACGATGTCTAAATGACTAGAGGAACATAGACTGGGGCATGATACTTTTTCTTTGACTTTTGCTTGTCGCTGTGGTTTCGATGATCCTAAATTGTCCAATAAATTGGGTGTTTGTGGTAAGAGCCTCCATCTTGATTGGAACAACGCACATATCTCGACTCTTTTTATATGGATACTAAGGTGAGGTTGGAACTATCTCCTTGTATGTTATTCTATTTGTTTATGCAAGAACCATTCAAGTCATCATGGCCTCTTATGCCTTGATGCTTATGGTTACTTGCAGTATCAATTGGAAACGATGCTCAGGTCATCTCAGCCTTTATGTCTCGATGCTTGTGTTAGTTTCCCACATTTCTCTAATATAGGCCGTATTCATATTATCGTGGTCATAGTGGTACCAGTGAGAATTATAATGGATTTGATGTCCACAACACTCAATGATGAGAATTTTTAAAGAAAAATCTAGTGACTAAGTCCTAGGGGTGCATTCATGTTAGTTTTACATTTTGCATTTGGACAACATCACTACTTCGCAATATTATCTCCTAAGTGGAAGGTGAGGTCTGAGTTCAAGATGATCATTATCTTCTTTCATCAGAAGCCAACTATGGATATCATCCTTGACCTAATCAAATCATCAAATAATCCTCAAACTATTTTTGGGATAAAAATTGAAATCTAAGATCATTTAATCTGTCAAAATCACAGTTTGACTTTTTTCTCTAATTGCAATTGACCGCTTGCACAATCAATCCTTTGTCCTTCAAATCAATACAATTTATTTCTCATCGCATGATCAATGCTCCAATATTGTGGTCAACCCTTACCCAAATTTTGGTCAAACTTGGTCAGCAGGACCTAAACTAAGTGCAGAATGTGACCTACCCGCTTCCAATCTCATCAAAATCAAATCCCTCTCTTCCAGCATCATTTTGTCAATTAAAATTACTTTAGATCACTAGGGAACCTAGCCATATTTTAATTTCACTCCCAAGGGGGCATGCGCATAACATCAACAACTTAGTGATCACATCATCAAAAATTGAGAAATCTTTGAATGTTCAATCAAGAAATTAAATCTTTAAATCAAACAAGACCTCATCTCAAGGGGAATCTCAGCTTAATCGCACCACATCAAGTTGAGATTCTTTGTCATCAAAAAATATCTAGGGGCATATTATTTTCATCGCTTCACATCAAACTGGTATTTTCCTCGTCAATCCAATTGGCTTCATCGCTCAAATAAAGTCAATTTCTATATCGATCTCTTAATGGTAATCAGTTTTATTACTTCACATCAAATTGGTTATTCATTCAAACCAATCCAATGGTTAAAGATTCTTTTCCGACATTAATCAAATTCATCGATTCACATCAAATTGATTAGTTGTCATCATCAAACTAGACAGGTGTTCATTTTTATCCCACCACATCAAATTGAACATCCTAGCCTTCCTCGTCGATTCTAGTTCAATCAAGTTTGAAATCAATATCTCTGAATCAATCAACTTGAGAGTAGTTTCATTTCTTCACATCAAACTATTCTTAGTTTCAATATTGATTATTTTTTGAATCAATGTGTTGATCACACATCAATTCAAAGATGGGCAAATGTTTGTTACAAACCAAAAAAAAAAAGACGGGCAAATGTAATCACCTAAACATGGTCACCAAAACCATAAGCCCCTAATCTCGATTATTCATCAAGAAAGCCCTAATTTTGATCAAATCTCCTAAGTCCTAACCTAAGGTAATTCAACTCATCAATTTAATTTTACCTACTCTAAGTCTCATCACACTTGATCTTATTTTATTAATTAATTCATAAATCCTAATATTATTAGCAATTAGATCAACCTTATACTATTTATATAATTAATATTTTAGGATGTTGATTAAATAAATAAAGAATCATCAATTAATTAAAAAAAGGAATTAAATTAATTATGTCATCATATTTTAGAGAAAAATGCATAAAATCCTTTAAATATTCCAAAAATGCATTTATGGAGTCATCATCCAGTCAATTGAAAATAATTTTGGAAACAATCCAGTTCACTAGAAAAATAAATCTGTTAACTCATCAGTCATTTTAGCAACTATAGTTCTGCCTAGGAAGTTTCCCAAATAATTGATTCTCTCAACCAATCAAATGCGTTGCATGTAGATTGTGTCAGTTCAGAATAAATCTCCATCATTCATCCTCGATCAATCTCGTATGTTCATTCTCGAGAGAATTTCTACATAATCAGGTCTCCATTCTCACAAGAAAGATTTGAATCTTTGCTTAGTGTAACATTGTCGGATTGATTATCATTTATGCATTTTAAATCATTGTTGGATATATTAATTTCTTAACTAATTTTTTTTATTGCATTAATCATTTATTGCAATCTTTGTTAAGTAGATAGTTTAGTTTATTTCATCTTTATTGCATCAATCACATCTAGGAGCACTTCAATTTGGCTTAATATGGATTAATCTTAGATTAATTATTGGATGAACTTGCATTGTATAATAGTTTAATATTTAAATCTTGCATTTATATAGAGTCTAAAGTCATTGGGTTTACAATGACCTGAGAGAAAACTTATACTCTTGTCTACTAGAAGGCAATGAGTCACCTTGGTTAATTTCAGATTCTCAAATTATCATGCTTTCATTTATAAAATTAACCAAATAATAATTCATTTAAGTGTATTGTACTTTAGGAGTCACACATTTTCACACTCACAATATGATTGCAAGTGTGCTAGTGTATTTTCTCTATATTCGTCAACCAACTCTAGCTTGTGTAGTCAAGATACTTGATACTCCTCATCTAAAACAATGTACTAAAGGGAAACTCATAGTGATGGGAGCTCAATCTCTATTGGAAAGATAGCTTTGGTACTATATACTATTGAATATGGAGTGGTTCCTATGGGGGTACTAAAACTAGTGAGGTATGCCCATAGGGCAAGGTTGAGTTAAAGGTGTCGATCCCGGCTAGATTCATTTACTATTTTCTTTAACATTTTTATAATGGTTTTATTCATATCCTGAGCCTGGCTATTACCTTAGGGAAAATAGTGTGAAGAGAAGTTGTTATGGATGTGGAATTCTCCACAAATCTCATCCATTTTTTAATTTTTGAAGGAGGAACCATTATTGATGATAATGGTCTGTGAGACTTTGTATTGACTTGTGATATAGTTTAAAAGAAACTTGGAAATTTGTTTGCCAATAGTAGAGGTCATTGCAATTGCTTTGAACCACTTTGTGAAATAATCAGTAGTCGTGATGATGTACTTATGACCATCGAAGGATAATGGATGGATCTTGCCAATGAGATTGAACCCCCATTGCAAGAATGGCCACAGTGAAGTGAGTGGATGTAGCTCCTATGCTAGCGCATGAATGAGGTTCCCGTGAATCTGACATTTTTTACACTTTTGGAATTATTTTTATTTTATATCCATATAGTATATGTTGAACTCACTTAGTATCATCACCCATTTTTATAGGCACCTTTTCAATGTTTCTTTTCTCAAGAGATACTTCAGTGGGTCTATTTTTAAAATTAGGATTGTCTTTTGGCTCAACATGTAGCCTAAGTTTTTGTGAAGCAAAAACTACAACCAAACATGCTCTTTCAATGATAGTATATTTAGTTCATAGGCCACAAGTTTCCAAATGATGTAGTATATGGCCCTTTCATCTCCTTTTGAGTCATTATGTGCCAGTAATGCCCCCAATGGGTGCTCTTTAACCAAGATGTACAATAGTAAGGCCTGATCTGGAATAGGTTCTACTAAGACCAGTGTTAATAAAGATAGTCTTTCATTATTTGTAAGGCATTTTTACAATCTTGTATGCATTCAAATTTTATGTCCTTATGCAATAAGTACTAGAATGGGTGGCACTTTTCTGCCAACTGTAAGATAAAGCTTCTTACTAACAATAATTTTCCCTGTAAGCTTATTAAGTTCTTTAGAGTTGTTGGTGGAGGCATTGCAATTATGGCTTGGACCTTTTTAGCATCCATATATATTCCTTTGTGGGAGACAATAAATCAAAACAAATTTCCTGATGTGACTCCAAATACACATTTCTATAGATTTAGTCAGACCTTATATTCCTAAATCCTATCAAATACTGGCTCTAATACTAATAAATGAAAATTTATATCTAGTGACTTCACCAATATGTCATCAACATAATCTTCCATGGTGATATGCATCATGTCATGGAAAATGGTTGGCATTTCTCTTTGATATGTAGTACCAACATTCTTTATCCCAAAGGGTGTGACACACCAATGTATCGTCTTAAAATGGAAGCACTTCCATGATAAGAGCATTTAGCCCTCTGAGTAAATGGTCTAGGGTCATGTTAAGCATCTTGATTGGGTCTTTGCATGGATCTAGTTGTTCCCCCCTGTTATGCTTCTCTCTCCCTATTTCCAACCTCATTTCTAGCAACTTTCTCTGAGAATATAAAGATCTTGACTTTCTAGGGCAGGAATGACCTAGTCCTTGACCTAGGTCAGAGATGACCTCATCCCTAACCTAGGAAAGAGACTATCTCATCCCTGACCTAGGGAAGAGACTACCTCGTCCCTGACCCCGAGTCCAATTTTCAAATTCTGGAAGTTCTGAGATGTCGGGTTTCAGAAAACTTTATTTTCCTGCTTCTGAGTCAGTTGTTTCGGGTTTCAGAATGGTAAATGCTTCAATTTTATTTAATCAAGGTCCATTTCTAGGGGTTAGGGTTAATTGGGATTTAATTCTCCAATTTCGGCCTTCTTTAGGAGTTTGTGCCCTAGATCACTATAAAAGGAGGCATTCATCTCTCATTTTATCATCTCATCTCATAATCTCTCAAGCTCTCAAGTGCAAGTAAGCAAGAAGGAGAAGGAAAGAAAGAAAGCATTCATTCATCTTCAAGCCAAGCATTTAAGCATTCATCAAGGAGATCCATTGTTTTCTATTGAAGGATTCAATCTCTTTGGAGCCCCCTTGAAGATTTCTCCATCCACATTCATCCAAAGCCTCTTCCTATGCAAAGATACATTCAAGATTGGTGTTGAAGATCTAATGTCATTTATTTGAGATATCTTATATATTTATACATTCATTTGGAGCATCCCTACTTGTGGATTCAAGGATTTGAATTCACTACAAGGACTTCAACATAAGCAAGGTGAATAGTTCCATTTGCTTTATTTATACATATTACAATTTCAATTCAATTTCAAGGTTAATTCCTAATTTGGGGTTTGACCAAGGCAAACCCCCCATCCAAACAACAAAAACCATTTTTCTTGTAGGTACAGGTATAGGACAGTGAATTGAAGTGCAGATCTGGATACCCTTTTCGGCAAACTTTTGAGATTCACAAACAAAAATTTTGTCAGAGATGATCTTTAGTGAGGGGTAGGATCTTGCCCCAAGGTAAGACCTTGCCCCGCTATCTAGGTCAAAGACAACCTGACCTCAGAAAGACAAAAGTTTTTTGGGTTTTCTCTGTCTCAGCATTTCCAGTCTGGAGTAGGTTGCAAAATTTTCTGAAACTGTGCACAGACATCAAGAATCAACATTTTCCAGATTTACCCTATTTTGAGGTTAGTATTTGCCTTCTTTTCATTTAATATTTCAAGTACATACTTTCTATAGTAGATTATAGGATTTTCTCATTTCTTCATGTTCTCCATTGTTTGATTCAATTGTGCATTGATCACTTCTTTGTGATTAATCCATTTGGATCTTTCCTTTTGGGAATTTGGATTAAGGATAGGTCCTATATTCCCCTTTTGCATATCACATCACCTTATCTACCACTATTCAACCCCATACACACATAATTACCCTATTCATTTTGGTAAACAACTATTTCATATCATTCATTTTGGTGAACCCAACATAATTACCCTCTTTTCTTTTGTGGAATTAGATGCCCTATTGTATTTTGTGGTGTTAGATTTTTTTTATATTATCTTGTTGATGTTAGGTTTCTCTTTTTATGTTAAATCTTGTATTATAATTAGATTTCTTGCTTCTATATTTCAAAAATACAAAAAAAATTACAAAACCCCTTTCGAAATACAAAAATATTCATGCTTTATGTTTTCTTAGTTTAGTTCATTTGCATTGTGTAGTACCCCGCCCCTAATCCAATTTTATAAATATTGTAATTAATCTAGGATGATAGATTATATGTTAGGAAATCATTGATGCTTATGATTTTACTGATCCCATACTTGCATGTGTATGGTTGGTGTGTTTCTTTTATATTCTATTTGACGTGCCTGATGTGGTTGAGGGACAGAGTCATAGCTACTTGCTTGTGAGATCCACATGATCAGCCGATCCCCACCATTGTTTGTTATATATTTATATATGTTTGTACATGCGGGTGTTGTATGCAGGTTCGCAGGTACCGGGCATTGTCTTCCCTGAATTGTAAGGATGAGTGTGCCCTATCGCAGTATCCCAAATGGTAAGAGAGGGGAGATAACATGGATCCAAAACCCTATCCTAAGCCTGTTTATCCTAGTTGTTGGCTAAGTATTTATTGACTACCCTATCTGAATTTGTCAGGTTGACAAAGTTCATGGAATCCCTATCTTGAGCTTGTATTTTTATTTGATGATCTTGATTTATTGTTGTTTGATTATGTGATTTTTCTATAGTCATGGAAAGTAATATTATTTTTGGAAAAATAATATTAAATTTATTTTCTATGTTTTGTATGATTAATAATTAATGAAAAATTAAATATTAGGTTATTTGGTTTTAGTTAATTAATTATGTGAAAATAGGATTATTATTGTTCATTAGATATTAAATTGTTAAATTGCATGTTTTAATGATGTTAGGAATATTAAATTATTTAATAATAGATTTTATTATTAACATGTGCTTTATTGAGTTTGAATGTGATTTGTTTGAAAAAGGAGTCAACTTGTCTTTAGGAGACTAAGTTGAGTTGTGCACAATTAAATATATTTTTAATTATTAATTGGTATTTTCTTTCAACTCAAGAGGGTGAGTTTGAATAGGAGATGTCCTATGAGTCATCTAGGGTTTGCATGAATGGTGGAGTTGAATCCCTAATATGGGTATTTTGCTTTCATTTGAGAGAGACAGGTTTTGGAGGAGATTTTGGGGAGAGCTTGTGTGCTTTTGAATTTTGGAGATTTGTGGATTGTTGTGGTTGCTTGTTGGTTTGGGCTTCTTTGTGCATCTGGATCGGGTGCCTGTTTTCTACTTAGTTTTCAGATCTGCAGGTTGAATCAACCTTCTGGGCAATCTTGGTTTTCAGATCTTCAAAGAAATTTCATTTTAGTTTCTGGCATTGGATCTGAGGTAGGACCTGGAAATCTTATTCTTTGTATTTTGTTTATTGTTTGATGAGTTTCTATGGCTGAATATTTTCTTGATTATTTCCTTAGACCTGTATGTATTTCTTTGTTCTGGGTATTATAGAAAACCTTAAATCTAGGATTATAGGTTTCCTTTGAAATTTGATAATGAACCGTTATGTTGGCAAAATTCTATTAAAAGTGTGCTCATAGTTTTCCTTAAAAACAAAAAAATCAATCTGAGACTATAGTTAAACTATATGGCTGAGGGAAAAATTAATCCCCTTTGGAAAGAAAAATCAATTTGGTTGAAAAACCCAATTTGGGTATAAAAATCAATTCTAGGGTAAAAAAGAAATAAAATCCAATTCTGTAAAAATTATTATTCTCTGTGTTAAAAAAAAATACACAGTCAAATTATTTTACACTAGTAAATTAATTTACAAACCCAATGAAAATCAAAATGTTAACTCTATTATTGTGTGATAGAAAATTGGAAAAAGACTGTTGCTTTTTCTGGAAAACAAAATACAGAACTGATTATTTCTATTTTTAGAAATTATTAAATAAATATAATTCTTCCTCAAAATATGCAATCACTTTATTGTTTAAAAATACCATTTTTTTAAAAAAAATATAAATAAAAATTATTTGCAATATTATTAGAGAGTTTGTTTTTATTAAACAAAAATTTTATAAAAAAATTTAAAATGTTATGGAGGGGCGAGGACCACTACCATCCCCTAACCCCCCCTCTGCCATGCATAGCAGTGGGTACTGCTATGGCAGTACCACACTGTCGTAGGCAGTGAGTACTGTCGTAGGCAGTAATTACTGCCAGCGCGTGAGGCTCGAGCGCGCTTTGGGAGTGGGGCGCGGGGCCCGCAGGGTTCCCCCCCAATGCAATCTTTTTTATATTTTATTTATTTATTAATATATTTGTTTGGTGTGGAAATTTATAAATTGTGATTTGTTATAGTTTATTAATAATTTAATTAATTCATAATTGATTTGTTTAATAATATATTTTATTGTAATTTAGTTTATCTATAATTTAATTATTTTTGGAACTTAACTTATTTATGTAAATTAATTTATTAATAATTTACTTTAGTTTTTTTAGACCATATAGTTAATTGATATTTAATTGGATTATTTGATTAAATTAGAATTACAAATTAAGTTAAACAAAATTGTTAGATTTTGACTTAGTTATATTGAGGTATTGTTTCTAAGATTTTATGAGATATATTCATTTAAGTAATAGATTATTTTATATGGAGACTTATTAGCGAGCAAAGAGTGATTAATTTCATAAAGTATCTGTCTTTGTGGTATGAGTCAATTGATTAGATTAGTAATCTTTTATATATAAGAAATATTTAGGTGTGTACATTAATATATCGTTGATTCATGCTTTTTCCTATATATGTTATTTCAAATGATCGATTATATGGAATAGGAGACTTTGTAGTGAAATTGTGTGTTGTTTTTTTTTACTATATTTGAATCCATAGAATGCATATTGGGAATATTCTTTATTTATGGCTCTATATTAATGTTTATGTTAAGATTTTCTTAGCGAATTTATGCGACACTGTATAAGGATTCAATTATGATCAAATATGGAAATTAAAGTGCTTATAAAGTTAGATCTTAGTTTTCTATGGTGCATATGTGTCTTCTTCGTGCCTGAAGTGTTTTCATGTTCTTTTTGTGTTTTTCGGGATACTAGAAGACCTAGGGAAAAGACATAGGCCGGGGTATGTGTCAAATGATTATGTTTTCAACTATGTGTTGATGTGTATGTACTTTTCTTATTATCATCCCTGTTTTGACCATTTGGGCTCATGTTGTATTGAGTTTTACCTCATATTCTATAGAGGAGAATATGATATTGACTTTTATGTCTGATCCATGGGATCATGTGTATATATTCCTTTGTGAACACTTTGAGAGTGTTTTGTGATATCATGGTTATATGAGAACCAGTAGGTTCCTGTTATTTTGTGGAACAGTCCTGAGGGACATCATTATCTTTTTGTGATCTATGTGAGATCTATGAGCCTAGGGTAGTTTACCTAGATATGTAGTAGGTGTTAGAATAACTGAGAGGGGGGTGAATCAGTTATCCAGTGTCCCAAAACAAAATGTATAATTTAGAACAACTTCTTTGATTTCTACTCCTCGGTAAACAATAACTACTTTCACTGTCTGTACTTTTACTGATTACCAGTCAAATACTATAACAATTACTGATCAAATCTAATGTATGTAACATGCAAAGTATGATAACAAACAAATATCACAATCAACACATAACACAAGAAATTTAACGTTGAAACCCTGTAAAGGGAAAAACCACCAAGGACCAGCAACCCAAAATTGTTCACTCTTCTGAAGTGAGGTCGATTAAGACCCAACCCTGTCAAAGGTTTACAAACACACTATCAAGTGCGACCTTGTTAGAGGATTTTAAAGTAGAAGTTATTGTCCAACCAGCATTCACTATGGGGTTGACAGGATAACAATGTTCATTCTATGAATGATACATCATAAGACTTTTAGAGTCCACTCGGTTAAGAGATTTTGACTGTATACAATGGTTAAATATGTAACAGTAAATGACCTGACTTAATACAACTTCAATTGCAAATTACAGATCAATATTCAATCCTAACAAATCCTTCTGACCAATATTTCACTTCAGATTCAATACTGTATCAACTTACTATCCCTCGGTAATTACCCTCTATAGCTCGGTAATTGTTTTGCAGCTCAGTTCTTACTTAACCAGTATGATCAGAATGCATGAAAACCTTGTTCACATGATATTCCTGCAGTTTCTCTTCTTCTAGCCTCTTTCATAATGAAATTCTAGTCTGTTATATAGATGAGTAAATCATTTTCTTCTCCACCATTAGATTTTTCCGCTTAACCACATTCATATATTTTGTCGCTTCAAACTTTCTCAGCTGACATGTCATTAACATGTTTCAATCTGCTTTATTAGATCTTCCTTTAATTTTGTTAGCCATCGATCTTTATAACAAACATTATCTGTTATCACTGAAATCAAGGTACTTTACAGCTCATCAATCTTATCGGCTAAACTAATCATTTAGTTCATTTTTTTCCGCTCGGTTAACAAAGAAATGCGTCGGTAAACACTTCTCGGTTAATACTGCGATCGGTATACACTACACTCTGTCGGTGTATACTAGAAATGCTTCATTTATCGACAACACTGCTTAGTGTCTTTCAGCTTTATACTTCATCATAGATGAATGCAGCATAATAAAGTCAATATCATCAACTCATAGACTCATCAACAAGTTACTTAATGTGTTCCTTAACCTCATCTGTCATGTACATCTTTCCCCATGTAGATTTCTTTGTTCTTCATCTCTTTCACCTTTCTTCAGATGTCTCAGTATAGTAACTTACAAGATAAGTGTTGTCAAACTAGTTGACATCAATGACAACATAATACTGATTTAATCATATTACATATCTAATCAGCAACTCATCGGTGATCTTTAATCATGGATTCTTCAATCAGATTCCAAATCAGTTGTAGTCCAACAGGAGGTGGCTTGCAATAAGCGTCAGGGCCCACAAGTGGCTGCGAGGATCACTTATTGTTAAGTATCTTAATCAAGTGATAACATAATATAACATTGAGAGATTTTAAAATGAACCTAACAAGATATGGTTTCCTCACCCTATCTTAGTGCTAGTACAAACTAAGGTGGGAATGGAGAAGATGACTAGCCCCATTTTAAGGGATGAGTTGGCATAGTTGATGACTTCATCTATATGAGAGGTCATTGATGCCATGTATGGTCACTTGGGTGTCGGGATCTAGCAAGATTACCAAGACAAAACTCAAGGGTTAGACGTACATGATGACACCTTCCTATGCATAGTCTAGTTATCCTACATGTGTCGGTTGCCTCTGGATTAGTGAGTCTTTCATGACATTATTACCTTTTTCACCTTGAGTTAGAGAGCTTTCAAGATCCTTTCCTTAGCTTGATATGTTTGATGTTTGTTATCTGAGTGGGATCTGTTGTTATCTCCTCAGCATGGTGAGAATGGACCATTTAGGTTCATGAGGTCAGGTGGTAGTGATTCTTTTACCATTTGAGATTCTGACGTTTGTGTGCCAGTGCTGGATGATCCCTATTGTGGTTGTTCCTTCTTGTTCCTCATTGATGGAGTTGTACTCTGCACTTCTTCTTCTTCTTTGTGATCCTGTATCTTGTATCATTTTCTCATAGATATCATGTGTACTTCTTTTCAGTTATTGTATTACATACCCTGCGACATGTGCAGTGGATGTAGATTTATGGATACCTTATGGTACCAGTTATTTTTATGTTATCTTTATGTGATGTTACTTTTATCTTTTTTTGTTATATGAGTTTTGTAATTGTACCTAATCTAATTAATTAATTTTATATTCACGTAATCATCGTCATGGAATCCTTGAGAGTTGTAACCTAAGTGATTTGTTCATTTCATTGTATTGCCTCCGCATTGTAAAACTTTGGTGTTCTTCTATGTAAACTTTAAAAAAAATTATTCTGCAAACTTAGATGCATGTTTAGGTTAAGTTCTCTTGGGTTCCCTGGTGGGGCATTACACTTGGTACCAGAGCACCAATTTCTACACTGAGAAATCTGGGAAGTTGTGTGCCCATTAGATGTCTAACTGTAAAACTTGAAACTAAACATAGACATATAACTCTTTTGTGTTTGATAACCATTAAATTACATCTAAACAATTATGGTCTTGCTTCTCTTAAATGTCTTTGAGATATCACTTGCCTAGTGATTGTCAGAGGTGATTGGACTCTTTATTGTGCATGGTTACCTTCTCTAATGCATCTAGGGTGAAGTACCTTTGGATGTATGAAGTGATTACTCTCTTGAGTGTGGCTACCACTAGTCACCTTGTTATGTGGATGTCTTATGTTTGATGATTTATTTTTGGTTGATTGATGAATTGTTTGTGTTGTGTATGGGCTAGCATTGAAATTTTTGAACTTTCTTATGATTGGATTAGTCACCTAACTCTCTTTTCGTTATCTATTGTGTGACGCTAGTCACACTTATTTATTAAAAATTGAGAGCTCTCATGATTTAATGTCGGACTTATGATTTTTCCCATTTTGATTTTACCTTTTGAGTTTTATGGTGGCTACTCTGAATGTTTGGTATTGTTGGCCCTGTTCTGTGATAAGTGTTGTTTCTATCATGTTCATCATGAACCCCTAATAGTATGTATAAGGGAGGACATCGCAGAGATGGTACTATGTTTGTTGTGAGATATTAGAATCATTGTGTATCCTATATGTTTGCATAACTGTTGCATTAACTAGATAGATTTTCATGAACTCCTCAATTTTTATTATTTGTTATAGATATGAATGTGTTCTTTATGCGATTGAACCTAGATGTTTTCTATGATGATGAATGAATTAAGGATTTGATTTATTTGAATTTTAAATGAATGATTGATCAATGTGATTTTTAGTTTGTTCCTAACCAGATATTATATTGTTCTTAATGACTGCATATCATGTTCCTACCTTATGACTTGATTTCAGATGTTATGCTTTGTTTTTTTGTAAATGCTTTGTGATTGGGGGATATGTACCCTTATCTATTTGTAGGCTTCCAGGAGTAAGCCTAATCCTAAGGGGGGTCGATGTATTACCCCACCCCTAGTTTGATTTTATAAATATTGTAATTAATCTAGGATGATAGATTATATGTTAGGAAATCATTGATGCTTATGATTTTACTGATCCCATACTTGCATGTGTATAGTTGGTGTGTTTGTTTTATATTCCATTTGACATGCTTGATGTGGTTGAGGGATGGAGTCGTAGTTACTTGCTTGCGAGATCCACACGATTGGTCATTCCCCGCCATTGTCTGTTATATATTTATATATGTTTGCACATGCGGGTGTTGTATGCAGGTTCACAGGTACCAGGCATCGTCTTCCCTGAATTGTCAGGATGAGTGTGCCCTATCACAATATCTCAAATGGTAAGAGAGGGGAGATAACACGGATCCAAAACCCTATCCTAAGCCTATTTATCCTAATTGTTGGATAAGTATCTATTGACTACCCTATCTGAATTTGTCAGGTTGACAAAGTTCATGGAATTCCTATCTTAAGCTTGTATGTTTATTTGATGATCTTGATTTATTGTTGTTTGATTATGTGATTTTTCTATAGTCATGGAAAGTAATATTATTTTTGGAAAAATAATATTAAATTTATTTCCTATGTTTTGTATGATTAATAATTAATTAAAAATCAAATATTAGGTTATTTGGTTTTAATTAATTAATTATGTGAAAATAGGATTATTATTGTTCATTAGATATTAAATTGTTAAATTGCATGTTTTAATGATGTTAGGAATATTAAATTATTTACATGTGCTTTATTGAGTTTGAATGTAATTTGTTTGAAAAAGGAGTCAACTTGTCTTTAGGAGACTAAGTTGAGTTGTGCACAATTAAATATATTTTTAATTATTAATTGGTATTTTCTTTCAACTCAAGAGGGTGAGTTTGAATAGGAGATGTCCTATGAGTCATCTAGGGTTTGCATGAATGGTGGAGTTGAATCCCTAATAGGGGGATTTTGTTTTCATTTGAGAGAGACAGGTTTTGGAGGAGATTTTGCAGAGAGCTTGTGTGCTTTTGAATTTTGGAGATTTGTGGATTGTTGTGGTTGCTTGTTGGTTTGGGTTTCTTTGTGCATCTGAATCGAGTGCCTATTTTCTACTCAGTTTTCAAATCTGCAAGTTGAATCAACCTTCTGGGCAATCCTAGTTTTCAAATCTTCAAAGAGATTTCATTTCAGTTTCTAGCATTGGATCTGAGGTAGGACCTGGAAATATTATTCTGTGTATTCTATTTGTTGTTTGATGAGTTAATGTGGCTGAATAGTTTCTTGATTATTTCATTAGATCTGTATGTATTTCTTTGTTCTAGGTATTATAGAAACCCTTAAATCTGAGATTATAGGTTTCCATTGAAATTTGATAATGTACCGTTATGCTGGTGAAATTCTATTAAAAGTGTGCTCATAGTTTTCCTTAAAAACAAAAAAATCAATCTAAAACTATAGTTAAACTATATGGCTGAGGGAAAAATTAATCCCCTTTAGAAAGAAAAATCAATTTGGTTGAAAAACCCAATTTGGGTATAAAAATCAATTCTAGGGTTAAAAAGAAATAAAATCCAATTTTGTAAAAATTATTATTATCTGTGTTAAAAAAAAATACACAGTCAAATTATTTTACACTAGTAAATTAATTTACAAACCCAATGAAAATCAAAATGTTAACTCTATTATTGTGTGATAGAAAATTGGAAAAAGACTGTTGCTTTTTCTGGAAAACAAAATACAGAACTGATTATTTCTATTTTTAGAAATTATTAAAAAATATATAATTCTTCCTCAAAATATGCAATCACTTTATTGTTTAAAAATACCATTTTTTTTAAAAATATCAATAAAAATTATTTGCAATATTATTAGGGAGTTTGTTTTTATTAAACAAAAATTTTATTAAAAAAATTAAAATGTTGAGGGGTGGGGACCACTACCATCCCCTAACCCCCCCTCTGCCATGCATAGCAGTGGGTATTGCTATGGCAGTACCACACTGTCATAGGCAGTGAGTACTACCGTAGGCAGTTCTTGCTGCCAGCGTGTGAGGCTCGAGAGTGCTTTAGGAGTGGGGCGCAGGGCCCGCAGGGTTCCCCCCCAATGCAATCTTTTTTATATTTTATTTATTTATTATTATATTTGTTTGGTGTGGAAATTTATAAATTGTGATTTGTTATAGTTTATTAATAATTTAATTAATTCATAATTGATTTGTTTAATAATATATTTTATTGTAATTTAGTTTATCTATAATTTAATTATTTTTGGAACTTAACTTATTTCTGTAAATTAATCTATTAATAATTTACTTTAGTTTGTTTAGACCATATAGTTAATTGATATTTAATTGGATTATTTGATTAAATTAGAATTACAAATTAACTAAGTTAAACAAAATTGTTAGATTTTGACTTAGTTATATTGAGGTATTATTTCTAAGCTTTTATGAGATATATTCATTTAAGTAATAGATTATTTGATATGGAGACTTTTTTTGGGGGGGGTAAAAGGCCTAGGCCAAGATTTTATTAATCAGTTAAACATATACATTGACCCCACTCGGTGCAGACGTTGGTAGGGAAGAGCGGGGTAGAGAAACCCTCCAGCCTAGCCTGGGACCTTAGTCCAATTTTATTACATAACATTTGTAGGAGGGCATTCCCTTCCTTTACATTTCATAATTGAAGGGTATCCCCTTCATTTCCAAAGAACTCTTTGACTATGGGTTGTATCTGATGTCTTGTCTTTGAAACTGTTGGTTCGTCCTAATGGATAACCGTTCATGCTTCCTAAGATTAAGTGTTCCGCTGATCTTGCCATATTAGATTCTCCTATGCTTACTCTGCAAACTTGGATAGTTTTAAAATACAGGATATATTTTTTGAAAATATTTGTGAGGATTTCTATCTAAGGATTTCCTTTCCAAGGATTTCCCTTTTCCCTGCTGCTGTTAGAAACCTGCATATCTTGTCATACTAGAGACCTCTATGTACTAATATCACTTTCGTACTTCTTATTTATAGAAGTTAATGGTTAGTTCAAGACATCTTTTTGTTGTAAAATGCTAATTGCCTAGAATATGCCCTGTTGCCAAGGATCTAAACCTATAAAACCTCTAACCTATTCCATTATTGGTGATACTCTATCTTATAAAATTCATAGGCTAATATATTCCCCAAAAAGAACTATAAAAAGTAAATGTTGTCAAATATGGCAAAGGATGGGCAGCTTTATTAAGGCATAAAAAAAACCCCTTCAACTAAAAGATCTATTGCCAAAACACTAAAAAGAGCCAAAATTTCTTAAGATAATGATCTAAGAACTAATTTATGATCAGACTACAGGGTTGCCAGATAACAAGGTTTACATAACCTTATATTCTCTATTGCGGTTACTCCTCTAAGAGGCAGGAGGGGAATATGCATAAATCACCATTGAAGGATAGAAACACTACAATATTAATAGTGACTAAAAGAAAACAGGGGATAAACATTGGGACCTAGGTAAAGTCTTGAGGATAGGAAATCTCAAGAAAAAGAGAAGCTCGCTGCAAAGAGATAATGATAAAAGAGAAAACCAAATTTTGAATATATATATATATATATATATATATATATATATATATATATACATATGGGTATGATTATTCACAGGATGATGTACACTTTATATATATATATATATATATATATATATATATATATATATATATATATATATATATATATATATATATATATATATATATATATATATATATATATATATATATATATATATATATATATATATATATATATACATATGGGTATGATTATTCACAGGATGTATATATATATATATATATATATATGTATATGTATATGTATATGTGTATATATATATATGTATATATATATATATGTGTGTGTATATATATATATTTATCTATATATATACATATATGTATGATTAAGTATAGACCATCCTGTGAATGATCATACCTATATGTATGTATGTGTGTGTGTGTGTGTGTGTGTAAGATCTCCCCAGGCTCTATCCATTTATATATATGATCCTTTACCACCTGATTGCACCGATAAGCAACAGAGATCCACAAATAGTTTTGGAAAATGCCTGGCTAAACATTAATTTGAAGTCAATGTCTAGTTTTATACTGACTTCAACATTAATGTTTGTCTTGTCATGCAAAACTACAAAGAAACAATGTATATCTGTCCACATATGCTACCAAAGAAATCTCCTACTCATCTGTACATGACTTTACAGAGAAATACACTACCTCTAGGAACCTTACTATAATCTATAGGTCTCTTATATAGTATTTATGAATATCTTGACATGTAAAATACCAAAAATAGCATTAATCTTTAGGTCTTCTATACAGCATTAATCTTTAGGTCTTCTATACAGCATTAATGATTATCTAGATAAGCAAAATACCTGCCCACAGTATTTGCGATGAAACCACCTACTCATTTATTCAAGACTTCATAAAAAGAGACTATCTCTTCACTTCATACTTTAGATTCCTGCAAAGCTTGAACCATGATAAAGAAAGGATAACAAGATATCCGCTAATCTGAGGTCAATATATCTAGAATATATTGACTCCAAATTAGTGACTATCTTGTTAATTTAAATTTCCAACTCTTACAAATAAAGCTATTACAAGATAAGTGATTTTCTTGTTAATCCATCAATAAACCATAAGAACTTACTAGGGGTTGTAAGAAATCAGAAAATCCTCTTTAAACGACTGCATAGCTAAGAAATCATAAAAAGATACAAGTCAAGGCCTAAACCAGCCTTGCCCAAAAATAGCGTAGGATTAACAAAAAGCTCCAAGTGTACCCCCCGTGCTGAGAGTATAGGATGATATAGACACTTTACTAGAAATAGAGATTCTTTATCCCATGAAACAATCTGACCAAACTTCATCAACTGATATTCCTTCCTTCATATGGAGGTGTTTGTCAGATACCTTGGCAGAATTATTTCAAATAATTGAAATAACATAATAAAATTTGAAATAGTTTTAAAGAAAAAACTTTAATTATTTGTATTTACCTATGCCAGAAATAGAGTAGGCTTAAGATAGTCCTCATGAGATTCCTTTCCTGCTAATTTATTATCTTGAAACCGAAATATATAAAATACTCATTTGCAATAAACTAGAACCTAATTATTCATGCCTTCTTAAATTACA
The DNA here is from genome assembly GCA_027943335.1 of Chamaecyparis obtusa. Lineage (NCBI taxonomy): Eukaryota > Viridiplantae > Streptophyta > Pinopsida > Cupressales > Cupressaceae > Chamaecyparis > Chamaecyparis obtusa. The sequence continues at coordinate 155,515 of BSBK01005394.1, forward strand.
TATGTGCTTGAGATTTTAGATTTAAAGTGCCAGATAATCAATCTTCAATAACTCTTTATTTCAACAGGGAATATCTCAAATTTTTTAGAGTTCAAATAGCATTATAATCCATACCCTTTGGATTTCAAATACCTAGGATAAATATACCAAATCTAATGAAACCAAGGCAATATCTCCTGAATACAAAAACTATTTTACTGAGGCTTTTTCCTTATGGAGGGAGGCTTATTTAGTTCTCATTTAAATAATCTGATGACATTGTTGAGACTTTATCTTCTTTGACCAATTTCAGTCTAATGTCATCTTCAATAATAAACTTAGTCATCCAATATTCATCAGGAGGGGATCCTATATGGGTAAAATAAAAAAGGAGATCTAAGTTCCTTCTAATAGATGGGGTTTCTTCCAAATATCTTTCCCAGTCTATCATCTCCAATATTGGGAATGTGGAAACATGGTTTTGGTTGCTTATCTGTTTCATGTAATCACAGGGGCTCAGAATGGTTAAGTCAACTTTGATACTTTTGAGGACCTTATCGAGATCCATCAGGTACTTTTTCTTAAAAATTCTTCTACAAAGATTACCAATGCTTCTAACATCCAGATCAACTTGTAGAGCTAAGGCTATAAACATAGCCGGGATATCAGAATTAACCCTATGTCTGCTTGTATTTCCTAGGAATTCCTCACCTAGGATAATAGAAACTGCCCTAACAACAATGTTGTATTTAATCATTAACAGTCTCCTGATTCTTCTCTTCGAGATACTCCCTTCAAAGGCAATTTTTCTTCCTGAGCATCTTAATTTGATTGGTGTTGCCATTGAATGTGTGGATGCTATATTGAAATATGGGAGTATCAATCCTATATATAATATGAAAGGAAATGTTAATCAAAGATGAAGGTGAACCGTTGGTGATTTGGCTGTAAGAAACCCTTCATATCCTCTTAATATATTTTTTTTTTTAAATTTCCTAGTCATAATTGTACTTAAAACATGGTGTAAACTTAGATAATAATAATCTATAGTCTAGAATTAGGATTAATCTATTTATCTTCCAACTTAGCCTAAAATAAACAATTCTAGATATTACAAAATGATTTTGTAAAAAATACTGTTTAAAATATATAGAATATGTGTAAAGATACTTTGTCTGATAAATCCAAAAAAATCATACTAAATTTAGACAATCTTCTAAAAAGACAAGATGCAAATTTATAATAATTGCTGCACTAGAATTATATTAAAGATCTAAGTATCCACAGAATGTCCATACTAAATATTGTCTTACTTTCTACCCATCATAAAGGATTAATGTACTGAAGTTTGAAAGGAAATATATCACATATCAAAATAATCTTCTTAAAGGACTAAAGTGCTAAAGTTCATAAGGGAAATCCATTCTTAACAAGGCCTACTCCTCTTTATGAATGACTTTACAGTACCAGTCTGCATCTTTCTTATGAACAATGACAATTTCCTCTTTCTTGGCTTTGTACTCCCTTGAAGATTTCTTGACCTGCGGAGCCACTATTCTAATGTAGTTTGGATCTACCATGTCCATTTCCAAAGGTACCTCAAAACCCTCTGCCCTCCAATAGTCCAGGACCTCATCAAGGTCGACTACCTCCTTGAGCACCACTGCAATGAGGAAATTTAAATTTTTTCGCATTGCCGGCCAAACTGTATTAAACTTTGCTTCATCTTTTAGAAGAAGAATAGGTAGCCATTGGGAATTAGGAATGGACAAGAGGGAATTCATATTCAATTTCATGTAAAGTTTAGGGAAAGGGATGGTAAGGAAATTATCAATGCTATGAACTGCTCTCTCTAGACCTAATAAGTACTCTCCCTTAAAAATTTCCCTTGTCGCCCTGATGATTCTATCCTTAGATGTCCCATTAAAGATTGTTAATGCAATGAAAAGACCAATTACCTATCCATTAACTCAAACTATGAATTCATTATCAAAGTGTTCTTTTCCAAGCCCTCTCACCAAAGCCCTTCGAACTGTAGATGTTACAGGTTTTAAAATGATATTCCATCTCTCCAGTTTAACTACTCCTCGGAAAGCCATTTGGCTCTTTTCTTTGGTGTGAAAAATCACTATCCTGGACTCCATTATGCTTTCAATTCATTTCAAAGCTATCCTTTCTACTGCAAGTTGAAAACAAAGTAACACTCCCAATGTCTTTTAAGGTTTAAGAAAGCTTAAAGACTCTTCTAGTAAGCTCCTTTTGAATAAGCTTTGGAGTATGCTCACATGTGAATTAACTTCCATAATGTATCATTATTACTGTGTACTTTTCACTTGAAGATACAGTTGTATCGTAGATTTGTCCTGTTAATTTTGGTTGATAATTCCTAGTTTTTAGATCTTTATTAGAAGGGTACCGAAATCATTAATAAATGTAAGTTTCAATATGAAATGGCGGTGACAGATAGATTGTCTTTTTCATGGGAAGATTTTTATCTTCCTCAGAAAGAAATGACCTATTAAGCATTTCTATTTATGACTAACCTAAAAAATTGTATATAGTAATGGGAAGAATTTTAATTTAAGGAATCATGTATAAATGTTTGAAAGATTCAGCTCTAAAACATAAATATCAACTAGTATTTTAAAGATTATCTTTAAGTCTAAGATGAGGAGAGATTATTTTTTAAAGGAAGCAGTTTGAAGTTATACCATAGTAGTACAAGCTACGTCCTACTTCTTGTTGATACAATTGTTTCTTCATTAATTCTCATACAAGTGAGGGCGCTTGGATTTGTGAGCTTTACCAAGTAATGATAGTTATTAGTCATAGGTTGAATTGTAAGATTTCCCCTTATATGACGATGCTGATGTGGAGTCTCTAGAGTCTTGATGGGAAGCTAACTTGATACGGGAATGAATACAATATTTTGTTTAGAATTTTATCCTTTAAGCTTACTGAAAGAGGGAATTGTGTTAATTGATAGAATTATAAAATAAAACTAATAATATACTTGGATTGCTTTTAGGCAATAGGGAAATTATGTTGGTCTAAAACTAACTATCTTTAAGAGGATGGCCAATGCTTCCTTGATCCTAACTAAAGGAGAACTAGGTCAACAAGGAGTCCTATAATCATATTAAGTATGTAGTAACCCCTTTGACTTATAAGTCTACATTCTCCATTAATGTTTAAAAGTTATGTCAGGGAGATCCTATCCGCTCCTAAGTTAGCTAATTCATCAGCTCTCTTGTTCCCTTCTTTATAAATGTGCTTAATTGTTATTTCTGAAAAAGAGTCACATAGGGTCAAATCCTGGGAGAGAAGGGAGTTTAATCTCCAATTCGGAGTTTCTTTTTTCCTTAGTGTGTTAATGATTATTGCAGAATCACCTTCAATTTCTAAGTAATTCAATCCCAAGGATGCACATTTTTGGAGACCCTTTATTAAAGCGTAAAGTTCTGCCCAATTATTTGTTTCTTCTCCTATAGGAGCTGCTAGTGCTGCAATTTCCATGCCTTCATGGTTATGTATGTTGCATCTGATGCCCGCAATACCCAGATTTCCTTTGGACGCTCAATCAAAATTAAGTTTGTGCCAATTATTCTTTGGAGGATTCCACTTACATTCCAACCTCTTTGAAGAGGCCTTAGGGTCAGCCCCTATAAAAGGTGGTAATACCAGACCTTCCCATTTTCCTCTCATCTTCCCATCCCACTGGCTCATTTTAAGATCCATTTTAATGTTTTTGAGAGTGTTGCTATTCATCTTTTCTATAACTACTACTTTGATTTTATTGCATAGTTGTGCCCATTCCATTTTTCCCCTCTAAAGATTCTTCTATTGTGTTCTTTCCATACTTCCCATATTAATATGGATGGAGATAATGACCATAGGTTAGCATAGATACTTTTTTGTTTGATGATTGGCCATGCTTGCAGCATGGACCTCAAAGATTGTGGAAAGGCTGAGGTCCAGCCCAAGTTTCCCTGTAGCCAATTCCAACATTGATGAGTGAATGGGAAATTCAAAAATAAGTGATCACCATCTTCTTCTTCTGCTTCACATAGTGAGCATCTACTAGGACCTAAGAATCCTAATTTTTTGAAATGATTAGCTGTTAAAAGTCTATAATTCATTGCTAACCACGTACAGAAACCTGCTTTTGGGGAGCATTCCTTACCCCAGCATAGGTGGATCGGTAAGGAGGTCTTTGGTCTATTATAACTTTGTGAGATGATCCTATATCCATCTTTAGTGTTATATTCCCCTATTTTTGATCCATCCCATACTAATTTATCTCTTGAGTTGTTTAATGCAATTTTCCTATTTTTAAGAATACCTTTGATTACTAATTCATCCATAGCCGAAATCCCATATTTTTCTAGGGATTTCCATTCCCAGTTTCCATCCTTAAGAATGAGGTAGTCTTTGAGATTGAGACCAATCTTCTCCTTTAATGAGTTTATGAGGGTTGGGTTGTTTAATTTTTTTGATATTATTTCATAGCCTCCCCAAGGGTCATCCCAGAATAAGACTTCATCCCCCTAACCCGGGCACCAAGTTAATCTATCCAGAATAATGTTCCTGCATTCCATCATAAAATTCCATATGCTTGATCCTTTTGGGGGATGGAATTCTCTAAAGATGTTTATGGCTGACCCATTTCTTAAGTATTTGTGGATAAGTATTTTAACCCATTTAGCCTCATGGTTTTTAAAGAGCCTCCATAGTAATTTGGCCCCTAGGACCTTCCCTTGATCTCCTAAGTTTTTAATGCCTATTCCGCCCTCCTCTTTGGGTTTGCACATATTCTCCCAGGATATAAGTGGAATTTTCTTATTCTCATTGCTTCCTTGCCAAAAAAATGTCCTTAAAAGCTTTGTAATTTCAGATTTCTTGTTTGAAGGTAGGTGCATACATGATAACTGATAAATTGGTATTGCAACTAGTACAGATTTAACCATGGTAGTTCTGCCCATAGAGGACAGCCATCTCCCTTTCCATGAGCCTATTTTTTTTTTATCTTTTCTATAATAGGATCCCATACATTTGTTATCCTATTATCCTTGACAAGGGGGAGCCCTAAATATTTACATGGGAGTTCTCCTTCTTTAAAGTTTAGGATTTTACAGATGTCTTTTTTGGTTCCTAAATCAGTATGAAAAAAGAATATTTCTGATTTGTCCGGGTTAATTTGTTGTCCAGAGGCAATTGAAAAAGTTTCCAAAATCCTCTTAAAAGATCTAGCCTCCCTTCTTTTGCTAACTCCATATAATAGAGTATCGTCGACAAAATGTTGATGTGTGGTAGGTTCCAAGTCACTAGTAATGGTAATTCCTTCAATTGTCTTTTTTTTTCCTTTCTTCTGACACTGTCCGACCTAAAGCTTCGGCCATGATAATAAAGAGGAAAGGGGAGATCGGATCTCCTTTTCTGATTCCTCTAGAGATGCCAAAGAAACCCTCTAGGGTTCCATTAACTAAAACTAAAATCTTAGGAGTAGATATGCATTCGAAAATCAAGTTAATCCAAGTTTTGGAAAAACCAAATGCTTCCAAACATTTGCAGAGGAATCTCCAATCAACCTTATCACATGCTTTCTTAATATCCAATTTGATCAACAGACTAGGGTTCTTATTTTTAAGGATAGAGTGAATAGCCTCTTGTGCAATGATAACCCCATCAAAGATTGACCTTCCCGGGACAAACCCTATTTGTTCTTCACTAATTATTAAGGGGAGAAGTTTTTGAAGTCTTAGGGGCATTGTCTTTGTTAATAGTTTATATAAGGTATTGCATAGGGCTATAGGTCTAAAATCATCTAGACTCAAAGGTTTCTCATTTTTAGGTATAAGAGCTATAAAAGTGTTATTGACTTCTTTAAGTATTCTACCTGAATTTCTAACCCCTTCTAATGCTTTCGTGACTTCTTCACCAATGAAGTGCCAACACTTTTGAAAGAAAATGGCAGAGAATCCATCCGGACCTGGGGATTTATCTGGGTTCATTTTCATTTAGGCTAAATGGATTTCAGTAATAGTAAATTTTCTTGTGAGCATTTGATTGTGTTGTTTAGTAATGATTTTAGGAATATTCCTAAGAATTTCTCTTTGACTTCCTATACTTGAAGACTCTTTGTTATTTAAAATGTTTCCAAAGTAGGTCACTACTTCGTTAACTATGTCTTTGGAGTCTTCAATGGTTTTACCTTCTCCGTTCTTGATGCTGGAGATCATGTTAGTGATTCTTCTTTGTTTGGTACTATTGTGGAAAAATTTTGTATTTTTATCCCCCACTTCTAGCCAGGTTTCCCTAGATTTTTGCTTCCAGAAGATTTCTTCTCTCACCAAGATTTCTTCATAATCTTTAAGTAAACCTTTCTCCTTATGATAAAGGTCATCATTCATCCCGTCTTTAATAACATAAGAATTGATTATACCTAGTTCTGATTCCAGGTCCAATTTCTTCTCAAAGATGTTTCCGAACCTAAATGAATTCCATTCTAATAAATTTTTCTTAATCCATTTGAGTTTGTTTACTAATTTATATAACTTAGAACCTTCAATCTGGGGTTTAGACCACCATATTTCTATTAGTTTTAGGAGTTCTAGATCTCTTAGCCATATTTGTTCAAATTTAAAGGAGCTCTTCCTTGGTTTGGTTTGTGTTAAGATATTGAGGGTGATAGGGTAATGATATGAACCAGAGAAGGGAATGATGTTGGCTGAAAGTGAAAATTCATAGTTGGAGAGGTTCCCTTTAAAGAAGAATCTATCTAATTTCTCTGCTATGTTGCAGAAACCTAGCCTTCTGTTATTCCATGTGAAGGAGTTATCCTCTGTTGGTATCTCAAGGAGGGAGTTTTTGTCTCTCCATTGTGTAAAGTCTCTAGCTGCTATTGGGAGGGACCTTGTTCCTCCTTTTTTTTCTGAAATCTTAGTTATGACATTAAAGTCACCTCCTAGAAAACAAAGTAAATCCTTAGTTTGTTCCATATAAGCACCAATCTCATCCCTGACCCTAAGTTTATCCTTGTTCTGAATAGGCCCATACACATTTATTAAATTAAAAGTTAGATTTAGTCTAAAGTTTCTAACTATCCCGCTCATCCAATATTGCCTTTTTTCTGGGATGCTTATTGAAATATTACGAGGATCCCAAATAATTGCTAGGCCTCCTGATGCCCCATTGGCCTCCATGGCTTCCATTACTCTTAATCCTTTTTTTAAAAAAAATTGTTTATTTCTAAATTATTTATCTTAGTTTCTTGAATTAACATAATTTCAAGGTTGTGAATTTTGATGCAACATTTAATTAACCATTGCTTGTTAGGGGCGTTCATACCCCTAACATTCCAGGAAAGAACATTCATGATGCTATGGGAAGGCTCTTCCCCTTCCCAGCATACAGAATAGATGTTATCTTTACTTGTCCCATAGCTTCCCCTACCAAGCCTCTTAATTCAGCATTGGGTTTTTTTCCTCTTTTCTATGGTTTATTTGCATTGTCTAGAGAAATCTTGCTTTCCATGGTTTGCGCTATGCCTAGAGTAGTCTAATCTTTCACTTCTTTTTCTTCCAAATTAATTAATAATTCTTCTATAGGAATTTCTGAGTTACCATTACTCAGAGTAATAATTTCTTCAATGAGTTTTTGTTGATGCTTTATGTCTTCAGAATCCTCAAGCTCTCTTATCAAGTCTTCATCACTTCATCTGGTAATGTTTCCTTCATATAATCTAATAATATATTAACTTCTTCAATTTTATCTTTTTCAAATTTTGAATTTTTAGAGATTTCAGACTGTTCCAAGGTGTGGGTTTGGCCAGTGTTTCAGGTCAAGCATATGTTGGCTTCCAGCTCATCCATGGGGGTGCTACTAGTGGGAATTTCTTTCCATCCTTTAGCATCAGAGTCATTGGTTCAGGGAATGCATTCAGGAATTATGTTTTCATCTTCCTCCTTCTTTTCTAAACTTTTAATGTTAAAACCCATAAAATCTTTGATTTCATTCCCCTCTATATCTCTATTACTAATTAAATTGGGGAACCTATACTCTTCAAAGTCTGGTCCTTTAATATTTAAAGGAGTTGGGTTATAGATCAAGACTTGGTTCTGATTGAGTTCTTCCTTATCTAAGTTATCAAGATTTGTGACCTTGTTACTTCCTTTTTCTGGGGAAATAGCAGTTCTTACTAAAATGTCATGGAATGATAAGGATGAGTCATTAATCGTTAGTGCTTCAATTAGTTTTCTTTTTGTCCTATTGTTTTCTATGGGGTCATTGGATTCATCATCTGATGAGAGTGAGAAATCAAAGACCTCTTGGTCCAAATCCAAGTTTTTACCTAGGTTATCTATTATTGATACCTTATTTGATTCTGTTGGTGAATTTGGGGCTTTATCTTTTGACCTTTTAATTATCTTTGGTTTCCTTCCTTTGATTCTAAATTTTACCAAAGAAACATTTTTTCCCCTAATCAACCCTTCCTTCCTTATAGACCTAGTCTTCTTATGGTACTTTGTTTTTATAGGAGGGCTCTTCTTCACTTGGATTTTCTTAGTTTTTTCACTGATAGGGTTTGTTAAGTAGAAACCACCACACTCCTTATTAAATAAAATTCTAGGTAACTTTGTTGTAGATACCAGAAATTTGGGTTGGTACATTTCTTCTCCTTTTTTTTCCATAGGATTGAAGGATTTCATTGATTCCTTATCCAGAATTTTCTTGAGATTGGATGTATTCACTACTCTGTTTCTTACTAATTCTACCCCTGAGAAGAAGAATATGTTTTCCAAAATGTTTTCTCTATAAAGATTCGCTAGTAGGTGATAGGAGGATCTCTTACTTATGAAGTTAATCGCATTTAGTTTAAGAGAGGACTCTGAGAATTTAATCAGAATTTTTACTTTTGAGGAGTCCAAGTAATTTTCTTCAATACCTAGAACTTCTCCATAGTTTTCCCCTATTTGATGAATGATTCTGCTATGTAATAATTCTACTGGAAAATTATGAATAGTTATCCATTTCGGAATAATAATGTTGTTAAAGATATTTTTTGAAAAATTAGGTATCCATTTAATGAATTTAACTGAATGCCCTAGAAAGAAAATTTGAGCTTCATTCAGAAGTTTATGCCTGATAGATAAATCCTCACACTCAATATAGAAACAGTAATTCGGAAGGAGAGTTATACTCACCTGTGACTTGCATGCCGATTGAAGCCATTCCTTGATACCTGAAAAAGCTTGTCCAATGCTAAACCATTTACCAAAAAGACCATAGTTATTGCATTGCTTCCATAGTCCATCCATAATAATCTGGGGCCCTTTGATAGTTTTATCTTCCTTTCTGTAATGTGGATTTAGTCTTCGGTGAGGAGGCGTGTAGCTATCTATTGAATGTGGTGGAATGCTATCATTATTAATAAAGTTTTGAATTCTGATGTATCTCTGAGTAGTATGGATAGGATTAGAGTGCTTCTTGTGCCCTTTTTTATGCCCTAATTTTGAGGGAGGATTAGCGCTAAGCCTACTAGATGATGTATGTTTCGGGCTTGAATCTTGTTGAATTGCGGTAGCCAAAACTTCCCTATTATCCTGATCTTGATTCCTTTGGTGAGGGGGTGAATATAATCCCTTGTGATTTGATATATTAAACCCTACCGATGAAGACCCGAAATGCTTTCCTCGTGGTGATACCCTAGGATGAATCTCGGGAGAAGAGGGCATAAACACAGAGAACCCATTTGATAATTTAAGACAAAAAGGGGCAGCAGGAACTCTAATAGCCCATCTGCGAGAAGTAGACACCTACTTCCAGTCATTCCTCCTTGCATCCTAGTGATTTGAGAGACCTCCAGAGCCCATCCATACTTCCCTTATGAAGAATGTAGCATATTTTTTTCTTATGAACATAGAAAATTGATGGTCAAGTGAATCCACCGAGAATATTTTGGGCCGAGTGCACACGACAGAGTTAAGCAGAGCCATCTCTTTTAAGTCTTTTAGGATTTTTTTAACTTTTCTATAAATATTTGATTTGGAGACTTATTAGCGAGAAAAGAGTGATTAATTTCATAAAGTATCCATCTTCGTGGTATGAGTCAATTGATTAGATTAGTAATCTTTTATATATAAGAAATGTTTAGGTGTGTACATTAATATATCGTTGATTCATGCTTTTTCCTATATATGTTATTTCAAATGATCAATTATATGGAATAGGAGACTTTGTAGTGAAATTGGGTGTTTTTTTTTTTTACTATATTTGAATCCATAGAATGCATATTGGGAATATTCTTTATTTATGGCTCTATATTAATGTTTATGTTAAGATTTTCTTAGCGAATTTATGCGACACTGTATAAGGATTCAATTATGATCAAATATGGAAATTAAAGTGCTTATAAAGTTAGATCTTAGTTTTCTATGGTGCATATGTGTCTTCTTCGTGCCTGAAGTGTTTTCATGTTCTTTTTGTGTTTTTCAGGATACTAGAAGACCTAGGGAAAAGACATAGGCCGGGGTATGTGTCAAATGATTATGTTTTCAACTATGTGTTGATGTGTATGTACTTTTCTTATTATCATCCCTGTTTTGACCATTTGGGCTCATGTTGTATTGAGTTTTACCTCATATTCTATAGAGGAGAATATGATATTGACTTTTATGTCTGATCCATGGGATCATGTGTATATATTCCTTTGTGAACACTTTGAGAGTGTTTTGTGATATCATGGTTATATGAGAACCAGTAGGTTCCTGTTATTTTGTGGAACAGTCCTGAGGGACATCATTATCTTTTTGTGATCTATGTGAGATCTATGAGCCTAGGGTAGTTTACCTAGATATGTAGTAGGAGGTGGCTTGCAATAAGTGTCGGGGCCCACAAGTGGCTGCCAAGATCACTTATTGTTAAGTATGTTAATCAAGTGATAACATAATATAACATTGAGAGATTTTAAAATGAACCTAACAAGATATGGTTTCCTCGCCCTATCTTAGTGCTAGTACAGACTAAGGTGGGAATGGAGAAGATGACTAGCCCCATTTTAAGGGATGAGTTGGCATAGTTGATGACTTCGTCTAGATGAGAGGTCATTGATGCCGTGTATGGTCACTTGGGTGTCGGGATCTAGCAAGATTACCAAGACAAAACTCAAGGGTTAGACGTACATGATGACACCTTCCTATGCATAGTCTAGTTATCCTACACATGTCGGTTGCCTCTAGATTAGTGAGTCTTTCATGAAATTATTACCTTTTTCACCTTGAGTTAGAGAGCTTTCAGGATCCTTTCCTTAGCTTGATCTATTTGATGTTTGTTATCTAAGTGGGATATGTTGTTATCTCCTCAGCACGGTGGGAGTGGACCATTTAGGTTCACGAGGTCGGGTGGTAGTGATTCTTTTACCTTTTGAGATTTCAACGTTTGTGTACCAGTGCTAGATGATCCCTATTGCGGTTGTTCCTTCTTGTTCCTCATTAATGGAGTTGTACTCTGCACTTCTTCTTCTTTGTGATCTTGTATCTTGTATCAGTTTCTCATAGATATCATGTGTACTTCTTTTTAGTTATTGTATTAGATACCCTACGACATGTGCAGTGGATGTAGATTTATGGATACCTTATGGTACCAGTTATTTTTATGTTATCTTTATGTGATGTTACTTTTATCTTTCTTTGTTATATGAGTTTTGTAATTATACCTAATCTAATTAATTAATTTTATATTCACGTAATCATCATCATGGAATCCTTGAGAGTTGTAACCTAAGTGATTTGTTCATTTCATTGTATTGCTTCCACATTGTAAAACTTTGGTGTTCTTCTATGTTAACTTTAAAAAAAATTATTCTGCAAACTTAGATGCATGTTTAGGTTAAGTTCTCTTGGGTTCCCTGGTGGGGCATTACATATTGCATGGTTTATGAGCTTTACTACTACTAGTCCTACTTATAATATTCCAGTTAGACGAAGTCGTAGACTTATGGGTGCCTTTGATCCTGAGTCTTCCTCTCCTTTCCTTAGGATCCCGGATGATAATTTGATTCTTCATGATTCCAATCCTATTATGGAGCAAAAATCTTCTCACTCATCTCATGATGAGGATGATGCTTTAAGAGTTCCTCCTGAACAAGTCCAAAAACTTTCAACTGAACTTGATAAAATGGGTAATTGGATTATTTAAGAAAACCATAATCAAGATTCTATTCAAGCTATAGAGGCTCTTAAGAAATTTCTTTGTGATAGTGATCAAGGTGTTATCTATTGCATGGTATTACTCACCTCGTGCATTCAAATGTTAAACCTTTAGCTCAAGAGCCTCAATATTTAGGGTTGATTCCTCCTATTACTAGTGTAGAGTCTGTGTGTGTGAATTTTGTACCTAGCTATAGACACAACACTTCAATAAAACATTAGAGGTTAGCAAAAATCAAAATCTGTAATGAAATGGAAACCAAACTAACTAGGTGATTTACTGGCTTCTAGTAGATGAGAGTATGATACTCTCAAATCAGACTAAGATCAGTGACAATGCAACACCTAAACAAAGGATTTGAATGCAAAAATATGAAAGACTATATGAATGCAAATTAAGCTATATTTTTGGATTTTCTATGCAATAATATGAAAACTGTATGAATCTAAGCTAATATGAATGAAACGGAATGAAGTTTTAATCTAAGAATTCTATGAAGATGAAATCTATGATATGAAACTATGCAAAGATTATGATCAACTATGAAAGATCTCACAAATCGCCTGTCGCAAGTGCTCAATCCTTCAATTGCCAATTCGCCAGAGTAATTGTGCAAATTCGAGTGTTGATAATTATGAAGAGCTAAGCCTTGATTTTATAGAAATCCAGGGCTTTGAGGATGCAAGAGAAAAGCTATAAATCACTCTTGATAAACTCAGGTTGATTTTTGAGTTATCAGGAAATCAGAGATAATTAACTCACAAAAATCATGCAAAAGCAAAGTTTCACTCAAAATAGAGTTTTAGATAAAATTTTAACTCATCGTCAGATGTTGAGTTTCAATTTTAAAATTTATTGTTAATTTCTAGTTGATTGATTTTCCGATTGTGCATGATTTAACTATAAATTAATTTAAAAATAAAGTGATTTATTCTCAACTTAACTGATTGTTTTGAAATAAAACAATTGATTTATGGGTTAATCAATTATTAAATCAAACTTTATTCTAAAACTATATTATTAAAAATTGACAATTGACATTAATTAATCAAATAAGAATTTAATCAATTAGTCATGATATTTTAGATGTATTGTCAAAATTAAATTATACAATTTAGGAATAATTTAATTAAATCCAATTAAATAATTAAGTGGCAGTATTAAATCTAATTAATTAAATATTTAGAATATTCAATTAATCAAACTTTAGGATAAATAAGATTTATCACCAAATAATAATTAAATTAAAAATAATTAGGATAAATAGGAATATTGCTAGGAATATTCCCCGATGCAGAATTTAGGATAAAATCAATTAGGATTCAATATTGTGCAGATGTGCCTTAGGTTAGGACTTTGATGTCGATTTCATTTGAATTTGAAGATGTAGGAGGTTAATGAACCTATAGCCCATTTTGGGGGTATTACATTTTGCCCCTCTTTGAATCACTATGCAAAGCGTAGTGGTTCAAAGAATAGTTTGTGTCTGATATATGTATGAAATTGATTTTAAAGATGAACCGATTAACAGATTCTGAGATAGAAACTAATTGAAAGATTGGAAAAAGAGATACCGACCTAGGCCCAGAATGACCAGGAATCAAGATGATGCTAGCTATATCAACAATGAATCGGTGATTATGAAGAAGTGTCAAAATGCCTAATTCTGAACCTTATGATTATGAAGAAGTGAGTGACTAATTCTAGACCTCAATGTCCTTGTATGAATCATATTGGTATCACATCCTGAACCCATCAATTACGAAGAACCAAGGAAATAACACTAATAAACCAATGGTTACAAAAATTTGATACAGTTTACAAGATAGATTTAGGATAGTAGATTGATATGGATCTCGATGAATCTAATATGCCCCAAGGTTCAATAGATTTTCCCCAAGCGATGAGGACTTTAGATGAATCAGCAACTAGATGTGGTTGTTGTCTTGATTACTGAGGAAAGATTGATTACAGATTTAGACTTACAGACTTTGAATGATGTGCAATACCATGCCCCCTTCGGGATAAAAATTGAAATCTGACAAGAAAAGTCAGCATTGAATAGTTTAGAAGCATGTTAATTGATTTGAGAATTGTTTATACACGTCCGAGAACGCATTCTGCATCGTTTGGAGGTCCTGGAGACCAAGTTTGACTAGGTTAAACCATAAGTTGACTATAGTTGACCAAGTTGAAATTTTGATAGTTTGATGTAAGATAATCAGTTAAGTTGAATTCTAGATTTTTGTGATGATTGAAGGTTGATTATGCAAGCAGTAGATCATCTTGGGTCCAAAAAAATTTAAATCATGATTTCGACATAGTAAACGATTCAGATTTTGATTTTGATCCTGAAAAAGGATTCTACCTGATGTTTCATTAGAAGAACCTTCATGTGAGATTCAGCTCTTGTGTCATTTTTATTTTTTTGAAGAATCATTTAAGTGTTCAAGTAATTTGTGAGATCATGCAAAGTGCAAAATGCAAAATGACATGCAGAATGAAATGCAAACCTAGGACCTAGGACCTAGTCACTGATCATGTGTCGATTTGTTATCATCATTGAATTTTTTAGGTAATCAGATAAATCAATACAACATCCACTAGTCATGAAACTATAGACATATGAATATTGATTTGTACGCACAGGAATCAATACAACACCCACTGGTTAGGTGACCATGGACAAATGAATATTGATTTTATTTTTGAAATGTCAGATTAGATATAAGCACCAAGGCAAAAATGCCAAGATGACCTGAATATCATGTCCATTTTGATATAGCAATTTGTATAAGCATTAGAAAATAAACATTGTGATGACTATAATACACCTTGCATTACAAACACATCAAGCAATCAAGAGATAATTCTAAATCCAGTGTGAATTACCCATAGTGACCCTTTATCATTCACATCCTTAGGCAAGATCGCATTTCACAGTAGGAGAAAGAACTCACTCAAAAAGATAATAGTTAAATCAAACTTCCTTGAATTTTCTGGGTATCAATGGTCGAGGTACTCATGGCCATCCAATTCAAGATAGAGGCTCTTACAAATAGACACCATTTCAATCCAGAATTTCCAAAGTTGTTACATTTTCACATAGAAGCAGAAAACAAAGAAAAGATTATGCCCCCAGTTATCACTCTCTAAATCCTGTAAAGGACATCATCGAAGAGCTCAAAGGGACACAATATGCAAAAATCTCAATATGAATCAGTAAGCATACAAGGAGATAAAAGCACGTGAAGCATAGATTATTTTCATTTTGTTTTGATGTTTGATTGCATTGTTGTAGATGCAAAATCCTTTCTAGAGACAAGACTAACTGATTGACTCAAATTAAGCTTCAAAGGACTCTGATTGGATATGACTCGTCTAAGATACATTGGAGGCCATAGGATATGACATTGATTTCCCCCAAGTGTTAAGCATTGATAGGATACAGACACTTGAACCGATTGGTGTACAGACTGACTTATTGAAAACAAGAAAGCAAGAACAAACTGGGAGATATGTACAAACTAAAGCAAGACTGAAAGCTAGGAAAGACCAAGATTGCACTGATAGATGGAGCGTTTTGAACAAGTGGCACCCATTTTCTAGGTTTTCACCATCTTGGTAGAGATTCTATTTTTTCTACCAAGGCACCTGTTTCCAGGTTTTCACTAAGGCACTTTTTCTTTTTCTCATTTTTTTGTATTTCTCATCTTTTCAATTTTTTTGTATTTTTGGTATTTTTATTTTTATTTTTATACTTTTGATATTTTTTACTTTTTTTGTGAATCATCAAGGCGCCCATTGCTAGGTTTTCACCAAGATGTTCATTTTTTCAGGACATTTTACCATAGACTGAATGCCTTAGGCATAGAATTTATTCAGATGGAGAACATTGATTGGTTCTCGGAGCTATTCTCCTTTAGTCGTTGAGAGTTGATAGGCACCAGAGCCAAAATTAACAGTGATAACAAAGGGACCCAGCCAGTTGGGTTCAAACTTCCCCTTGTGCTCTCTATGTGATTGATTTTTAGGATTCTCTCTCAAGACTAGATCGCCAACCTAAAATTCTTTGTGTTTGACTTTCTTGTTGTAGCCTCTAGACATTCTCTTCTGATATACTCTAAGATGATCATACGTTGCTTGTCTGTGCTCATCTAGTAGTTCAAGTTCTTGAAACCTAGACACTATGTAGTCATCATCAGTTACTAGACAATGCATTCTAATTCTTAGTGATGGGATTTCAACCTCAATAGGAAGTACCGCTTCAGACCCATAAACTAAAGTGAAAGGTGTAGCCCCAGTAGGTGTTCTGATACTTGTTTTGTAGGCCTAGAGAGCTGGATTGATCATGAGATGCCAGTCTCTTCCTATTTTATTAACTGTACGGTGCAAGATTTTCAATAGATTCTTTTTTGAAGCCTCTGCTTGTCCATTCCCTTGAGGATAGTAGATAGATGACCAATGTTGTGTAATCTTGAATTTGGCACATAAATTATCCAAGTCTTTATTCTTAAATTGTCCACCATTATCTGTGACTATAGAATATGGAATACCATACCGACATATGATGTAGTTTAAGATGAACATAGATATTTGTTTTCCAGTTGTGTTAAAGGGACTGCTTCTACCCACTTTGTGAAATAATCTATAGTTGTAATAATGTGGGTATGCCCATTAGAAGAATGAGGATGTATGGATCCTATAAGATCAAATGCCCATTGATGAAAAGGCCATTGTGTAGTGAAGGGGATTAGATCTCTCCCTGGAGCATGAATTAAGTTGTCATGCACTTGGCACTTTTGATAGTTCTTAGAAAACTTGATAGACTCTTTCTCCATTTCTGGCCAATAGTACCCAACCCCAATAAGTTTTCAAGCTAGTGTTAGACTGTTCGAGTGCGACCCACAAATACCATCATGGATGTCCTCTAACACACGTTGAGACTCTTCCTATTCTAAACATCTAAGTAGTGTACCATCTAGACCTCATTTGTACAGATCATGACCAATGATGACATATCGAGAGGCATTACAGATAAGGTATCTCTTTTCATGATGGTTAAAGGTATCAGGAATGATTTGGTCTTTGAGATAGGAGAATAGGTTTTTATAGTTGGATGAATCATGACCCACAACAGTGCAAATCATACGGGTATCAGGGGAGTCATATGCAGGATAAGATAATGCTTCCACCAGGAACTCATAGTGTAGCTCATGTTTAGGCTACTGTAATAAAGTAGATAATGTTGCCATTGCATCGGCAGCCTTATTCTCTGTTCTAGGTATTTTCTAAAATGTGATAGATATGAAATATTTCTTTAGATCATCTACCATTCTCTTTTATGGAATGAGCTTTTCATTCTTTGTTTGGTATACATAATTGACTTGATGGATCACAAGTTGTGAGTCACCCTGTATGTGTAGTTCTGTTACTCTCTAATCAATTGCTATTTTCATACCTTTCAAAATGGCTTCATATTCAGCAATATTGTTTGTACAAGGAAATTTAATTATGAATGCCTTAGGAATGGAGTATCCTTGAGGAGTGATAAACAAGATGCCTGCTCCAGATCCATTCTCTATGTAGGATCCATCAAAGAACAATTGCCATTCTCTAGAAGACAGATTCATGATAGAGGAATCTGGGAATTCTATTTGCATTAGTGTGTCATCAAACACAGGTGCATCTGCTAATTGATCAGCAATAATTTGGCCTTTAATAGCTTTTCTTTCAACATATTCAATGTCAAATTCACTTAAGAGCATGACCCATTTGGCTAATCTACCCATGAGGGAAGCTTTGCTTAGTAGGTACTTTAGTGGATCAATCTTAGCTACTAAATGTGTGGTATGAGCCAACATATCATGTCTCAATTTTTGTGATGCAAAGATCATAGCTAGACAAACCTTTTCAATCATAGAATAATTCTTTTCATATGCCACCAATGTTCTACTGATATAGTATATAGCTCTTTCCTTCTTGTTCTCATCATGTTGTGCAAGCAATGCCCCCAGTGATGTATCTGTAGCAGAGACATATAATATCAAAGGCTTCCCTTGAATGGGAGGCATCAAGATAGGAGGATTTGATAGATATTTCTTGATATGATTAAAATTCTTTTCATATTCCTTGCTCCATGCAAAGGTCACACCTTTATGTAATGTCTTTGTAAAAGGTTGTGATATATTTGCTAGCTGAGATATGAAGCATCTGATAGATTGAACTCTCCCTTGCAATGTTCTCATTTGACTGATATTCTTGGGAGGTTGCATTTCCATGATAGCTTTAACTTTAGCTGGATCTACTTCAATTCCTTTCTTTGAAACTATGTATCCTAAAAGCTTTCCAGAAGTGACACCAAAAGCACACTTCTTAGGATTTAGTTTGAGACTAAATTTCTCCATTCTATCTAGTATCTTGCTCAAGTCATTTAGATGTTTAGATCTTGTCATAGATTTTGCTAAAGTATCATCAACATAATCCTCCATAGTTCGATGCATCATGTCATGAAAAATAGATGTCATAGCTCTCTGATATGTAGCACCAGCATTCTTAAGCCCAAATGGCATGACATTCCAATAGAAGGTACCCCATGCACATGTGAAAGCAATTTTCTCTTGATCTTCTAGAGCAATTTTTATTTGGTTATATCCAAAAAAACCATCCATTAAAGAATACATCTCAAAGCCCGTGGTCATGTCCACTATCATATCAATGTTAGGTAGTGGAAAATCATCAGGGCATGCTTTGTTCACATCTCTAAAGTCTGTGCACACTCTCATTGATTTGTTTGGTTTTGAAATAGGTACAATATTAGAGATCCATTCAGCATAATCAATAACATGGATGAATCCGGCTTTTAGGAGCTTCTCTAATTCAGCTTTTACCAAGAGTGCAACATGTGGATGCATCTTTCTCAATTTTTATTTAACAGGTTTAACATTTGGAGCTATAAATAAATGATGCATTATAAGATCAGGATCCAACCCTGGCATATCTGAATATTTTCATGCAAAATTAATCTTCTTCTCTGTTAGGAACATTATAAATTTTTGCTTCTCTTCTTTTGATAAAGATTGTGCTACATGAATCAACTGTGGTTCCTCTTTTGTTCCCAAGTTGATAGATTGGGTTGGCTCAATTAGAACTAGAGATTTGTCCTGTAAATGACTTAGAAGGACATCAAATATCTCATCCTTAGGCACCTTAGAGAGGTTTTCACCTTTGAATATGTCTTTTATTTTTACTTTTGTAGTTTCTAAAACTGCCACAAAGTGGTTTTCACCCTCAGAACTCCTTTTCTTTCTATTCTTATTCTTATTTTTTTGACTAAGATACTTGATGTCTGACTCTGTCATGCTAACGCTTGGTTCACTTATGGAAGTCCTCATAGGCTCAACTGCATTAAGGTAGCAAGCAAGGGCATAGTCATTGGGAAAGGTATAAATACCTTGGCTCATATTTGTAGAGGTTTGGTCAAGAAGTTTAGGATTCTGGATAGTCAAAGTCATGAAAGATTGGGAAATAGTGTTTACGGATATGGATCTATCATCATTGGTCCTAACCTAACACTCAAGTTCAAAGGTGATATTACAACTTAAGATGTTCAATTCATGAATAGGCTCAATTTCATTGTGGGAGTCCACTTTATCCATCAGTGGATCAAACTCAACAAGTTCACTATTTCACTCTAGACTTATGTTGGGTTTAGGTGCATATTGGTGAATAACATCAACATGTTTCTCTATGATAAGCTCATCTTCTTCTGGAATGGCTCCCCATTCATAGTTATTTGATTCTTCATCTATGCCTCTAATAAATCTAAGAACATGAGTAAAGTAAGGATGAATACCCCAAGAAGGGTTTCCCTCAAATTCTGATTTGAATTCATACTCATGGGAATCTATCTCTGTAATGCCCCGCTAGGGAACCCAAGAGATTAACACTAAAAGTTATGCTAAGTTATGCAACCAAATTTTTTTTTTGGTTTACTAATGTTAACAAGCACATTAAATAAAGCATCACATTGCTCTACATACATCGGTTTGAATAAACACATCATTCCTTTTTCATTCTCAAGGGTCCCTGATGTAGTATTACGTCGTCTAACTAACACTACGCTAACAAGATCAAATGCTAAAGAACTTTTAAGTACATAATAAAATTAAATACATCTCTTGAACCAATATAACATTACATCACATGATCACCTACATCCACTACACATATCGTAGGGTATGCGGTGATATTTAATACAATTACAAATATCAAAATACATCATGGATCCACGTAGGGATCATTACTAATTAAATAAAATCTCCTACAAGTAAAAGATAATAACATCTGACATCTGATACATGAATCTGCAACAATGGTGGTAATCCGGTCCAAGTAACAATCAGGTGATGGAGGTTATTCGCAACAGTCTCAATGGAGAAGAAACACTATCTCCCGACCATGTGGAACCCAGAGGTCCACCCCACCGTGCTAGGGAGATAACACTAGGCCCACACACATACTAAGGACCAATCCCAATCACCACCTAGAAAGATAACTCTAGATCAAGAGGGTATACGGGTTACCAGAGGTACTGACCTACGTAGGTTATCTAAGGTGTGAGTAGGAAGGTGTCATCACGCAGATCCACCCTTGAGTTTAGTCCTGAAGGTTCCTCACTGAACCGACGGCACTCAAGTGATCATACATGGCATTGATATCTCTCATGAAGACAAGTATATCGATGATCCACCCTTGAGTTTAGTCCTGAAGGTTCCTCACTGAACCGACGGCACTCAAGGTATGGGTGAAGTATCACAAATTATCTTTTTAATGTTTTCCTAACTAGATCAATTTTTATAATGTTATCACTGGAATTAAGAAACTTGTCAATAGATGATCCGTCAGCCACTTGTGGGCCTCGGTGATCCATTGCAAGCCACCCCCTACATCACATCTAGATAACCTACCCTAGTTTCACAACAATACCCATCCTGGTTTGTGGCCACTTATAACATATTAAGTTCCAATAACCAAATAAACAAATAAATCATATTCCCATTTCAAAACATAAATCCACTTGGCCACTAATTCAATTTTTAATCCACCAGGAGGAAAATAATAACAGGGATCGGTTTGACCTCCCAATCAAGGTCTCACATTGACCCTAATCCAAAACAAGCAAAAGAAGATAGAATCCACATTGCACCATAAAAACAATCAACAAACAGTAGGATAATTTATATCAACCACATTCTCGACCTCTGGATTTTGCCCCCTATTAAGACTTCTAATCCCGAATGCAAATCAACTACATCAACATAATATTTTACATGCACATATGATATACGCAGTAAGAGAACATCGTAAACAAGAAATTGACATTTTGTAAGGAAATCAAATTCACAAGAATCATTTTAACAAGTAATTATTTGCTCACACTAGTTAATCACACTAATCAGAATATCCACGTCTACAATAAAATGACCATGTTGTTAACTCTAATATTGCCTACTATAGCTTGATAAATGAGAATGTTTCTTAACTAATGGAAAGATTACTAATCTCGAATACGCACTCCTAAAATACAATTAAAGGATAAAACAATAAGTTTACTAGTAATAATGCTATAACACCTATTGTTAACATTCCATTGCCAAGGCTAAATTTAAATACCAAAACCCATAATGAATTCAGTAGTAGGATTAAAATAATGGTTAATAAAATCATTCGCACAATAGAGATAATATTCCAAATTCAAATTTAAGTAATATCTCCATTTTATATTGCTCAACTTTTAACTTAAAAACATGCTTAGTGTTTAATAAATCATATCCTATTAATTCCTAATCAAATTTATAATTAACCACCGCTAACACCTAGCACCTAGGACCTACCTTCCACATCATCATGCAAATCCATATTAATAAAAGGAAACATAAAACATTTTAAAATTTCCCTAAAAGGGCTGCGAAAATCAAGGAGTGGAAGTGACTTGGGGTGGGTCCCACCAAATCCCAAGCACTCCACACATGAACTAAGCCCAATACATGGCATCCAAAGTCAGTCCATGGCTTGGAAAAAGCAACTTTAATTAATTCCAAGAAGTGACACATGACCATCACCTAGGAAAGCGCACATGTAGGTGAAGGCAAGTTGCTTGAACAAGGAAGAAAATTAAACATTGAAAAGCTTGATGTTAGGAACTCACGCCACCTACTAGCCATTAAGGCCTGCTCCCAAGTACTTGTCCATGACATGGAGTAAAGGACAAGACAAGAGGTGGTGAAAAGAAAGCTTTGGGAAAATGGGTACCAAAGTTTAATGCATTTTTTAAAAAAAAACTTTTCCAAGCCCATACTAAGCCCTACGAAACATCCAAATTGCAGGTGATGACATAACTCAAACAAATAAAAGAAATCATTCTTACTTTTCATGCTATTAATATTGTGTAAGGAGTGGTGCGAGCTCCAAGGTGGAGAAGTGATGGGTTGTGTAAAGTAGTGTTGACTAGGTATTATTTGTTTTTGTTTATAGTCCAAGGTGGCAGGAAATATAATTAAATAATGACTGTGTAAGAAATTGTATGGGAATTCTTTTCCCATACAATTTCCAAAGAGCTGAAAGCTCATATTTCTTTGTAATTGAACTCTCCTTTGAAAGTTAATTTTGTTTTATTTCCTCCACTACTATGAGTATTCATTCATCAAATTTCATTTGTTTTCTTAAAATATTATGAAGTCTATGGACATTACGTTAATGGTTTATCAACAAGGTTTAGATATGGTTTGATTTCAAAACAATAGAGATATCAACATAACCAATTTGTTCATTTAATGAATAATATGACAACATTGGATCAAAATATCACTAAGTCCCATTGAGTTATGGAGTAACAAGTTCTTTTCCATTCCAAATTTGGATTCACTAGTGGTTGAGTTTGAGAGGGTTTGTAGGTTTGTGATGATAAAATTCCACATTGCAAACTAAATTCTCACTGATCTATTGCTTCACTCTTCATTTTGAGGAGATAAATCTTTTCTTTCATTTGTTGGAAAACTGAAAACTAAATTGGATCATGATAAGGGAATTCAAAACCTACCTGGTTCACAAACAGGTTGATGAAGCCAGCCTCTCAACTGCTATCCAAATCTGCTCCCACAAGCTCAATCCCTTCTCTTCTTGCTCTCTTCTCCTTCTCCAAGCCTTCTCTTCTTTCTCTATCTTCTTCTCCAAACTTTCATATCCAAAATTAATGATAAGATCCCTCCCCATTCCTCCAAATTTTGCATATGCAATAGAATAATAATGACCCCTTTCTCTCTCACTTCCTTCCCATACCTATTAATTGCACTTCCTCCTACTCCTAAAGTGACATGGAAATTCATTTTATTACCTTTCTATTTCTTTTTTTTTTATCATTTAAATTAGAATATGTCACTCTCAAAGTTTTTTAATTATACAATAAATGGTATCTATATACAAATAAATGATATATATATCTAATTATATTTTATCATACTAATAGCAATACACTTACTAATACGTATCATAACATAGTAAATATTTCTAACAGAAAACAGACATAAATCACAGAAACCTGATACAACACAAGCAAGGAATAATCCTAGGATCAATATCATGCTCAACAGGGAAGGTGTATCGAATTCGTTCGGCCAGAACAGATTCGAATCGGGTAAGTCAAGTGAGATTATGTCCATTCCTATAGGACGATTAGGTTGGGCTAGGGAATTGGCCTAGGTGCTAACTCCCCTTCTCCACCATTGAGACATAATGAGGGCACGCTCATCCTGTCAAACCAGGGAAGTTGATGCCCGGTACCTGCAACCTGCATAAAAACCACTACATGTACATGTGCATATATAAATATAATAATAGACAATGGTAGGGATGGCTGGGATGTGTGGACCTGACTAGATGGGGTAACTACGCCTCCTCCTCTACCATACATGCATGTCAATAGAAAAGAAAACATATATGATAACAAACACGATACCATACACATGCGGGTATGGGGTAAGTACCAAATATAATCATCATCTAAATTACATCAATTAATTCATGCATTTGAAACATCATATAAAATCCATCATTACTAAATTTAACCATCACATAATGTTTTGTTCTAGTTCAAACATGACAATTAACATCCAAAATATAATTGTTTAATCACACACCACAATATAAATATAACATATGATATATGTCTGATCTAATCAACTAAGATAAAACAGTATCAAACTAAACATAGTCTCAACAGTAATAAGATGCAAGGGGTATTACAGTCTCAGAATAGCTACCACCTTCCTCCTTATCTATGTGATTGCCTTCGAGATTAGCTAGTTCTTGTGCAACTATCTCTTGCCCTATAGTAGGTTCTTGTGTTTCTACTACATTAATTCTTTTTATTAGATCATCTTCAGCTTCAAGGAGGTCTTTTATTTCTTTAGGCAAATGCTCATAAGGAATGAGATCTTCAATGGTGTCTGAATCATCACTATTAGATTGTTCTATTGTTTCTTTCTTTAGTTGATTTGTTGTGGATGGCTCAATTTGTTATAATACATGTGGGGAATTCTTGCTAAGACAAAAAGGCTTCTTCGTATATGCTAGACCTATTGTATTCTTGTTTTCTCGGCCACAATGATCAAGATGTGATAGAAGACCTTTACCCTGTAGTCCTAGAGGTCCTTTTCCTTTATATCCCATTTTTGTGATCAGTTTATCTCCTGGGCCATATGACTTAGAAGGGATATTTGGTATTTTAGCATCACATTTTTTAACAACTTGAGATTTAGGTTCATCTTTGTGTAGCCATGCAAGCACAGCTTCATCTTCTTCAAACTCTTTCTTATATACTTGTTTTGCAACAAAATTTCCTTTATATGCCTTAAGAGGTTCTTTAGACTCAATTTTAGACTATTTTAGAGTTTTCCCGTAGGATTTAGGTGAGATAGGGAGAGATGTCAAAGATAAGACTGGCTCTATAGTATATTCTCCCACACCATTTTCTTTGATCTTAACCTCTTTAGAAATGTCTTCCATTTTGGATGTTGAAGCAATGTCTAGCTGCTTAGTGGAAGACTCTTTGTTATTAGGAACAAGTTTATCAGCACTTTCTTTCAATGCATTGCAAGTTGTGTATAGATCATTTGGAATCGTCACTTCTACTCCTTCATAAGGAAATTTCAAACACTGATGATATGTAGAAGGAATAGCTTTCATTTCATGTATCTAGGGTCTCCCTAGAAGGATATTGTAAGCCAAAGGTAGATCAACAACTTGACATATAGTATCTCTGATAATAGGACATGTTCTGATAGGTAAGACAATTGTTCCTTTGGAAGATCTTTCTTGCTCATCATCTGCTTTGATAGTTATCTTCTTTCTAGGATCAATGGCCATTTCTGAAAATCCCAATTGTGTAATCAAGCTGAAAGAACAAATGTTTAGACCAACGCCCCCATCTATCAACACACATTTGACATGATGATTTTGGATCAAGACTTCAATGTGTAAGGGCTGGTTATGTGGATGACTCAAGGAGTTATCATCTTACTTTAAAAATGAAACATACTATGGAGATGTAAGATGACCAACCATAGTCTAGAATCTATCTAAATCAAGGTTATCAGGAACATTGGATCTAAGCAAAACTTTATCTAGAATGGCTCTATGAGCTGGAGATATCTGAAGCAACTCAAACATGGAGATTTTTGCATTTGTATGCTAGAGTTGTTGGATAATACTATATGATGTAGGCTTCGTGTCTTTAAGATTTGAAGATTTAGATGTAGCCTTCTATTTATAAGTAGATGAAAGATTGAAAGGCACCTTAGGGACAGTTGATGAATCTGGTATTTGTCCTTGCAGATGTGCCTAAGCTTGTGATCGAGTAACTGCATTAGCTGATTGATTTTCTCTATCTTTTCTCACAATTGTGATGACATTGCAATGCTCAGATAGACATGGTTCAACCATATTGATAACAACATTATTTCCAAAGTAGGCATAATTGACTTTAGCACCCATATTAGGCTAAGAAGAAGAATCTTCCTTACCATGCTTAGGAAATGGTACTTGAATGCTTTATGATGATTATTTCTCTTATGGTTATCAATCATGATTTCCCCATTATCAATTTTGTCTTGTATGATGTGCTTCAAGTGAATGCAGTTATTAGTCTTATGACCCTTATTGTGATGGAATTCATAGAAATCATTCTCTCTCCACCATTTTGGTTTTGGGTCAAGATCAAAGACCTTTATCTCAGGCAAGTAGATGATTTTGTTTTCCAATAGAGTCTTCATGGAAGATTCCAAGGATTCTCCAAGAGGAGTGAATTTGTGATTAGGATCTGTAGCCCAAGGTTTATAATCAGATGACTTTTTTTGGGCTCTGTTGCTTTAGCTTCAGAAGCTTTGATGGCTTGGATGGGGCACAAATAGTATCAACAACGCCATATGTGACAATGCCTTTATTCTTGTTCCAATTTTTGTTCTTGTCTTTAGAACTAGATCCGGATTCATACTTTTCCTTTTGAAGTGTGATGTCTCCTTTTTTCACAATTACTTTCTCAATTTTGATCGCATTATCCACCATCTTATCAAAAGATGTATGATTTTTCATTTGTAAAGGGTAGTTGATTTCTGGAACAAGATTGTTGATGAAGATTTCCAGCTTCTCAATTTTTGGAATGGGTCTAGCATATAGAGAAAATTTCTTCCTCCATCTCTTGAGAAATGTTAGGAATGGTTCACCTGGATATTGTTTCAAATTGCAGATGTCGATCATGGTGACTGGATGTTGAATATTTTAGGAGTATTGTTGATAGAACAATTTTATTAACTCCTCAAAAGTTTTGATAGTTGGAGACATTCTAGAGAACCAATGAATGGTTGCCCCTCCCAGAGATCGAGGGAAAAGATGCATTAAGTAGGTTGGTTCATGCATAAACTCCATAGATCGAGTACACAATTCTCTGACATGATCTTGAGGATCATAATTTCCATCATACTTATCATATTTAGGCATCTCCACTCTTTTAGGGAATGGTGGCATGTACAAGTCTTTATCGAATGGAAAAGGGCATGGGGTCTCCATGGAGAACTCCTTAGGTTCCTTTTCTTTTTCAAGTTTGTTAAGTTTGACTTACATGGAATGCATCTGTTTCATCATAGCCGTGATAGGAGTTTCTTCCTCATGTGTAATGATATCTTCAACATTAAATTTGGAGGAAGTTTATCACCTTGATGAGCTAACTCTAGAAAGTATGCTTCTCTATCTTCCTTCAAGAAATGTTTCATCATTCTTTTGAAGTTATCATCATTTTGATATTGAGCAATTTCAGAAGGTGTAGGTTCTTGATCCATACTATGCTGAGAGTGATGTCCTTGAGACCTGTGATGTGTCCCTCTATGAGACATGTTAGGATTTTTACAACTCCCTGGATTAGATTGAGGTGGAGTTTGTTGATTACCTCTGTGAGTTGATGAAGGGGGTATGTAACCCGTTTTCAATCAAAAATTTCCAAGACCGTCCTCTTCGTAAAGACCAGAATTGTAGAGTTGCTCAAGAGTTGGACCTATGTGAGTAGACAAAGTTGTGGTGTTAAGTGCTTCTATGGATTTCTTATGTGAGGAAGCTCTAGTTTCCACCATTAACCTTGGGTGAGGCAAGAAAGCAAGATGAAGACAACTGAAGAATGACCTGATTCAAGAAGATCAAATGATGCAACCTTGTCAAGATTGAAATGTTTAAAGATTAGATCAGATGCAAATGAAGGATATTGTGCCACAATAATGTGGGTAGACACCCAACAGATGGTAGGTACGAGCTCACAACACTTAGCCATTTTAGCAAGAAGACTGAATTTGAAGATAATTTTGACAAGGTTTTGACACAAGATGAAAAAGGACTCAAATTGATAAATCAAAAGGAAAAATCAAACTCAAAGGCTCACTTGAGGAAAATGAATGAATTTGTTCTAGTTTCTACTCTATTCCTGACATAGTGATTTGTTTGACAGATTCTAGAAATAGGCTGTAAAAACTGAGTCTCTGACAATTTTGACCACTTTCTACAAATTTTTCAAAAATTTCTCAAATGACTTTTAGCAGGGTCGTACGACATTGGGTATACTCTGAAATGATAGTTGACAAAACTCGTATGATAATTGCAAAGCTCACACAATAGTTGATAGCAAAATTTGGACTTTTGTTTTTTACTTGTGGCAGAACTCGTACGACACTATACAAGCTTTCATACAATAATAAAGGGGTTTTGAAATGAAAATTGCCAAAACTCGTATGACTTTCTAACCTTGTGGGATGACTTTTGAATCCATAAAGGAATTTTACTTTAGATTTTGCAAATTTTTGGTTTTCAGTTTTAAATTGTTTACAAATTTTTTTGTCGAAGTTTGAAGATTATTCTGGGATCGTTCGTTTTCAGTAACCAGATAGATAAACAAGCACGTCTAAAAATAATGAATAGGGGACAAAGAAACCTTGTGCATGAACAATCAAGTGACTGAATGTGCTAATCCCTAGGAGTGCTAATTGTGTATGTTCCAAAAAGTTTTTCAATCACACACGTATTCCTAGAAAAATGAAAATTTGGCCTCACTAGGGTTTGTAGTAATGGTCTGACTCTGCAAATTTTGTGATCTCAAGAGGGTGAACTCCAATCTAGGCACACCAGGGTTTTGACATAGTCCAATAAATTAATCAATTAGGAGCTACTAGGGAGATATGATAGCCCAACAAGAGACCACACCTATGAAGATTTCCTCCACAAGGACATTTATATAGTGGTTGCTGCTACCACAGCAAAAATGGCTATTGTTGCTTGAGGTTCCATCCATGTGGCTGACCAAATTAAGGGAATGTCCACTATGGTTAACCCTCTCTAAAGGTGACTCAAAAAAGATACCACATGGAGACTAGTTCCAGATTCAAGGATCTGAGTTTCTGATACTACCCAAAAAGGGAGTAGAGCATAGTCCTCTAGCCTTTTCACTTTTAACCAAAATAAAGTAGATCGATTAATCTGACATGATAAGACCAAGATTATCTCACAAAGATCTATGATGTCAACCACTTATGATCTATCAATCCCTCCGAAGAGAGAATGTATCAATCAAAAGTTGAAGACACATGAATCTAGTAGAATGTGAGACTCTCTCAGTAACCTCCCTACCTACAAGGGGATCCTTCATTAAGAAGAGCTTCACATGCATGAACAAGCGAAAGAAGCCCACTCTCTTAAGATCATCCACAAATAGTGTTCATAGGGCCTATTTACTATGTGTAACAGATATGCAGAAAGCAAATCTATGTTCTTTTTATAGCCCAAAATGAAGTCTATGATATGAAAGCAAGAAAAGTCACACAAGCTTGACACATGAGAGTTCATTTTAATCCAAATTGAAATGTTATCAATTTGAGAAGAGTACCTGAATTCCTCACAATGTGCTTAGTAGATTTTTACCTATTTTAGCAATTTAGTTGCACTTTTTCCAATCAGATTCAACAAATATCAATAAAAAATAGAAGGTTTCAATTGTTAGGGCTAGCTATTAGTCCAAACCTGAAAATCAAATCTGAAAAACTACCAAAAATCTTGAAATGACAATTGAATTCTGGAGTCAAACTTTGTACGACAGTGGGTTACCTCCTGGACGACAGTCTAGAAACTCGTACAATAGTGGGTATCTTCTCATACAATAATCGAGCTTCCAAATGATAGTGTGCAACTTCTGATATGAGCCTTGATAAGATCAACTGTCGTACGATAGTAGGTACCTCTTGGTATGACTTTCTGACAAAAGTTGTACGAAAAATGTATAGATAGAAAATAAAAGATTGCAGTTTGAACTAGAAAATGACAACAAATTGATAGAAATTGAATGGAAACCCATTTTAGGGCCCCACGGTGGGCACCAGAAATGTGTGTGTGAATTTTGTACCTAGCTATAGACACAACACTTCAGTAAAACATTAGAAGTTAGCAAAAATCAAAATCTGCAATGAAATGGAAACCAAACTAACCAGGCGATTTACTACCTTCTAGTAGATGCGAGTATGATACTCTTAGATCAGACCGAGATCAATGACAATGCAAGACCTAAACGAAAGATTTGAATGCAAAAATATGAAAGACTATATGAATGCAAATTAAGCTATATTTTTGGATTCTCTATGCAATAATATGAAAACTATATGAATCTAAGCTAATATGAATGAAATGGAATGAATTTTTAATCTAAGAATGCTATGAAGATGAAATCTATGATATGAAACTATGATATGAAACTATGATATGAAACTATGCAAAGATTATGATCAACTATGAAAGATCTCACAAATCGCCTGTCGCAAGTGCTCAATCCTTCAATCACCAATTCGCCAGAGTAATTGTGCAAATTCGAGTGTTGATAATTATGAAGAGCTAAGCCTTGATTTTATAGAAATCCAGGGCTTTGAGGATGCAAGAGAAAAGCCATAAATCACTCTGGATAAACTCAAGTTGATTTTTGAGTTATCAGAAAATCAAAGATAATTAACTCACAAAAATCATGCAAAAGTAGAATTTTACTCAAAATAGAGTTTTAGATAAAATTTCAACTCATCATCAGATGTTGAGTTTCAATTTTAAAAATTGATTGTTAATTTCTAGTTGCCTGCTTTTCTGATTGTGCATGATTTAATTATAAATTAATTTAAAAATAAAGTGATTTATTCTCAACTTAACTGATTTTTTTGAAATAAAACAATTGATTTATGGGTTAATCAGTTATTAAATCAAACTTTATTCTAAAACTATATTATTAAAATTTGACAATTGACATTAATTAATCAAATAAGAATTTAATCAATTAGTCATGAGATTTTAGATTTATTGTCAAAATTAAATAATACAATTTAGGAATAATTTAATTAAATCCAATTAAATAATTAAGTGGCAGTATTAAATCTAATTAATTAAATATTTAGAATATTCGATTAATCAAACTTTAGGATAAATAAGATTTATCAACAAATAATAATTAAATTAAAAATAATTAGGATAAATAGGAATATTGCTATGAATATTCCCTGATGCAGAATTTAGGATAAAATCAATTAGGATTCAATAATGTGCAGATGTGCCTTAGGTTAGGACTTTGATGTCGATTTCGTTTGAATTTGAAGATGTAGGAGGTTAATGAACCTATAGCCAATTTTTGGGGTATTACAGAACCTTCTTCTATTCCTTTACCTAGTGTTCCTACCTATACTCCTTCTTTGGTAACTGTGATGGTTCCCTATGTTCCTGTGAGTGTTCCTCCTATGTCCCTTCCTACATCACAACCTTCGTATCATAATGTTCCTTTTACCTATTCCAATCCTCTTCCAACTGTAGTTCCAAGTGTTCCTCTAGTTGTGTCTTCTATTCGTGCAGCTTCTTACACTTTACCTAGTCTTTCTAATATTTCTACTCTTCCTATTTCCTCTAATGATTCAACAATCATCAGTTTGGCTCAAATTGTGTCATCTTTACAACAACAACTTGCATCCTTGACTCAAAACAAGTTTAGCATTCCTACATGTTACATGGGAAGTCCTTTATCCCAAGATATCATTCATACTCCTGTTCCTCGACAAGTTGATATGCCTTGTCTTGAGAATTATAACAGAAAAGGAGACCCCGTTCATCATGTTAAAACATTTTAAATCATTTGTAGTGATTATGCTCATGACCGTAGGATTTTAGCCAAGTTGTTTGCTAGAACTTTTCATGACAAGGCATTAAAATGGTATTGTTCCTTGCCTCCTTATTCTATTGACTCATTTCCATAAGTTTCCAATGCTTTTATTCAACAATTTCAAAACAACATTGGCCCGCAAGTGTCTTTGACTGATTTGATGCATTGTAAACAAAGTGATAAGGAAAAATTGACTGAATTTATTAGTAGATTTAAGCATTTTCATGCTTATATTTCCTATCTTGTTCCTGATATTGATATTCAACATATGTTTATTTCAAATTTTCAAAAGGATATTAGAGATAAGATTCTGCTTACTAAATTTACCTCTTTTCAACAACTTTGGGCAGCACTTCATCATTATCAATTACAAGTGAGTCAATTTGAGAGCAACACTCCAATGGCTCTTGTTCCAGTTGATAAATGTGATGTTGCTCCTAATCCAAACAAAATTTCAAAAATTCAACAATTATGTCAAGATAATAAAACAAGTGAATGTAGTTGTTGATCAAGTTGTTGTTGTGTCTCACAATGCCACTTCTGCATCCACTGCTTTTTAATTAAATCGTATGTTTAATCCTCTTTCTGAATCTTTACATTCTATTATGAATAGGTTGTTAATTGCTAATATGATTACTTTACCTCCTATTCGACCTCTTTTACCTGCTACGATTGCATCTAAATCTTTTGATCCTAAAGATTTTTGTCAATATCATTATCAGAATGGTCATGATATTGAGAAATGTTATTCTTTAAAACATAAGGTTCAAGACTTAATTTATTCTAATGCCTTATCTATTGATAATCTTGATGGTCGTGGGAATAAATTTGTCTCTCCTCCTAATCAAAATCTTCAAATCTATACGAATCCTTTACCTGTGCATGATACTAATACCATTGTTTAGCCATCTTCTATGGAAA
Organism: Chamaecyparis obtusa; assembly: GCA_027943335.1. Lineage (NCBI taxonomy): Eukaryota > Viridiplantae > Streptophyta > Pinopsida > Cupressales > Cupressaceae > Chamaecyparis > Chamaecyparis obtusa. Next base: position 188,390 of record BSBK01005394.1, read on the forward strand.
TTGTGTATGATTCAAAGATGGATGATCTTAATCACATTGTTAATCAAGTGGAGCATGTTTTTCAATATGTATCTCCACCTCAGCCTCAATCTTAGCTTCAAACTATACCTCAAGTTTCATCTCAACCTCAACCAAAACCTAAACCTAAATTGAAAACTCAACCTAAACCTCAGCAAAAACCTAAGAATAAAAGACCTTAGGAGCTTTTGATGACCTTTGATGATTCTGAGACTATTAAAGCTCATAATGGTCCCCTCTATATTTATGCTAGGATTTCCCAGATACCTACTCTTGGTTGTCTTGTTGATCCTACTTCCTTAGTCAATGTTATTACTGAAGAAAACCTTTTTATGAAAAATTTGCAACGTGATTCTTATTATACATCTGATGTGTGGATTCAAACTTGTAATGGTTTTCTTTATCCATCATTTGGTTCTATTAACTTTTCAGTTGAACTTTGTGGTAAAATTATGAACACTACCTTTGTTGTTGTTCCTACTTCTGATCAATTTCAAGTTAAGCTTGGTTTTCCTTGGTTAAATGTCATGCATGTTGTTGCTTCACCTATCCATAAATGTCTTAAATTTGTTCATGATGAAGAAGTGAAGATGGTTAATCATAGTTTATATCAACCTTCTAGGCCCAAAGATTGTGTTACTCTTGATTTATTTTGGCCTTCATTACCTAATTCATGTCCTTCTCGACCTGATAATCTTTTTCATTCATATCAAGCCTATAAGCATCATAAGATTCTCAAATTAAGTGTACCTCTGATGGATCTTAATCATGGTATTTTTCCTACATCTTATATACCACCTTAATCCATGGCTTCTACATCTGTTAATTAAGTTCCTAGTGTTGATCGTCTGACTATTGATAATCCTATTAATCTTCCTAAAGAACCTATGAAGGATCCTGTGATTGTTCCTCCTAGTTCTCAACATATTTCAAGTAAAGCAAAACATAATCGATCTGCTAATGAACATCATAAGAAGAATCGTGCTTAAGCTAAAGCTCATAATTCTGTTCTTCAAAATTCTTTACTTTCTTCTGATAAGCTTATGCATGATGTTGTTACTAATAATGATGTTAAGATGCATGATTATGATGATTCTATTTGTATCTTAGATCCTATTTTGATTAATCTAGATGAATAAGATACTCTTGATGATGTTAATGATGAATATGAGACTATTGACATTGACGTTGATTTATGTAATATGCTTTCATCACAATTAACACTTACACCTAGTATCGAACACTGTGATTCTCAAGAGGATCCTTGTTTGGAACTAGCTATCATTCCTACTATTTTGGATATAGTCCCTCTTTCGAGTTACCCACCTTCCCTAAATGATATAGAACGAGATGGGGAGAGTAGGCAGCATGCTTGATCATCTTGTCCTTTATGGTAGCTTTTTTGTGTGTTTTCTTGTTGTACTGTGCTTCTCCCATGATGTGTTTTCTAAATGTTGTTAGATTCTTTTATACGACCCTTGTTACTTTGTCGGTGCAAGGTGATAAAGGAATCAAACCTATTGTACAATTCCTCTATATGTATCTCTATTGATCTTATATATGTTGTTTCACATTATGTTCTAATTGTGCTATTATTCATAAATGTTTCCTTGTGTAATCTACTTGGATCCGCAACTTGGTAGCATTGATTCTTTTTGGTCTCTAGGGCATGGTCTGAAAAGATTCTTTGTTGTATATCTTATGTGATCTTTCCTCCTTTGTGATTTTATTTCTACTTTCTTTGGGTAATGATGTCAATTCATTTTCAATAATATCATATATATATATATATATATATATATATATATATATATATATATATATATATATATATATATATATATATATATATATTTA